>JAFBJR010000029.1:16165-84880 GCA_016785285.1 Brachirus orientalis | reverse complement strand
GAGCAAACACAGAGCAACGAGGCGAGTTAGCAGCTGAGTAGCGACACGTGGTTACCGGACAAAAGGAGAAGACGCGCTGACGAGGAGAAACAGGAAACCCAGGCTTAAGTAAGGCTGCAACTGATTGGCGATGAGGAACAGCTGAGCTGATTGAAGTCTCGCCTCACCTGTCAGCCAGACTCCTAAAACAAAGGCAGAGACAAAACTCCAGGGAGAACACAGGAAGGGGTAAGAAAATAAAACAGGAAGTGACATAGGAGCAACTCAAACCAGACATGACAGTGAATCAATTAATCTTTATTGTCATTTGTAGTGTTTCTCACACAGTTTAGCCCACTCACTTAGAAGCTGTTCCACTTTATTTTTCATCTCTGTAACAAACATGCTCCTAGTCCCATGACTTCCTAACTCTTCACCTGACAGGAGATGACGTTCACTACATATCTTCCCTTCTTGGATGGTCTCTCACATCATAACTCATTAACTCAGCATTGTAGTGACACATCTCCATAAATCTGCAGTATCACATCAAACTCATAATACTTAACTCAAAGCATGTATAACTTCCAGTGCTATGTTCAACTCAAGTTTAAATGCATTATAAGCATGACTTCTTCACATTCAAACAATTATACAAACTATACCCTCAGTTAAAGCTCAAAATATTCTCAAATTATTCTTCCAAAACTTATTATAACAGGTAGCATAGCCAAAATTAGCTATAACTTCTTTGGTGCAAATAAATATAATCCCAAAGGTTTTTAGTTCAGACAACAAAATATTAATAAACATCTGTCTTCCATATGTACTGTCACGGTTCGTCTAGGGACATGTATGGACCCAAAAAGGAGCGGAGGCAGGACGTAAAAAAGGCAGCAAGGGAATTTATTGATACAAAAAATCAAAAGTTGAGCCAAAAGAAAACAACTAAAGGCGAGGAGACTCGCTGGCTGGCTGGACGAGGGTCTCCTGGGGATGCTGGAAGGCAAAAACGAAACGTTAACAAAAGACAGGGGAACGATGGGAACGAGTACATGTAGTGCGTAGGTACCACATAGGTTGTGAAACGCACTGACACCTGCAGCAGGAAACCCCCAGCTTAAGAAGGCAGGGGGGGTAATCAAGGAGATGAGTGGCAGGTGTGAAGGGGAAAACTCCTCCCCAGCCAACCAGTCAAGTCACCTGGGGGAAAAAAGCACAGGACAGGTTGCACAGAAAAACCGACAGACATGACAAAATAAAGGGCAGGAAGCCGGGACCCTGACAGTACCCCCCCCTTAAAGGGCAACTCCTGGGGACCTACCTGGTTTATCCGGGTACCGTCGGTAGAAGTCTCTGAGGAGGGTCGGGTCCAGAATCTGGGCCCTGGAGACCCATGACCGCTCCTCAGGACCGTACCCCTCCCAGTCGACCAGGTACTGATAACCTCTGCCTCGACGCCGCACGTCCAAGATCTCCTTAACGGTGTAGGCTGGGAGACCATCGATCAGCCGGGCGGGTGGAGGAGGGTCCTGAGGGGGTGCCAGGTCGCTGGCGGCCACGGGCTTCAGGAGGGAGACATGGAACGTGGGGTGTATGTTCAGAGAAGGAGGAAGGCTGAGCCGCACGGCCACAGGGTTAATCACTCGGTCCACCTTGAAGGGTCCAATAAATCTGGGGGCCAGCTTCCTAGAGTCGACCTGGAGAGGAAGGTCCCGGGTTGACAGCCACACCTTATCTCCTGGCTTGTACTCTGGCGCAGGGGTCCGGTGTCTGTCGGCCAGCCGCTTCCGTGCAGCAGACCTGGTGAGGGCAGCCCGTGTGGCCCTCCAAACGGAACGGCAGCTGCAGGTGGACCCGGACAGAGGGGACAGCAACCTCCTCCTCCTGGGCAGGGAACAGAGGTGGCTGATAGCCATAGCACGCCATGAATGGGGACATACCGGTAGACGTATTGGTGAGAGTGTTGTGTGCATACTCGATCCAAGGTAAGTGGGAGCTCCAGGAGGCGGGATGCTGTGTGGCCACACACCGAAGGGCTGACTCCAGGTCCTGGTTGGCCCGCTCAGTTTGGCCATTGGTCTGTGGATGGTACCCAGAGGAGAGGCTAGGGGTGGAGCCCAGCGCCTTGCAGAAGGCCTGCCAAACCTGGGACGAAAACTGGGGCCCCTGGTCCGAGACAATGTCCACAGGTATGCCGTGTGGACGGAAGAGATGGTGAACCAGCAGGTCGGCTGTCTCCAGGGCCGAAGGTAGCTTGGCCAGGGGAAGGTGGTGGACACACTTGGAAAAACGATCCACGATGGTCAGAACCACTGTATGCCCGTTGGACGGAGGAAGGCCGGTCACAAAGTCCACGGCAACATGTGACCAGGGGCGGCTAGGAATGGGCAGGGGACGAAGGAGGCCCGCAGGGGGGCCATGGAGAGCCTTGCCCCGGGCACAAACCGTGCGATGAACTCCCGTACGTCCGCCGCCATCGAAGGCCACCAGAACCTCTCCCGGAGGAAGTGTAAGGTGCGGTTTGCCCCAGGGTGGCAGGTCAGCCGTGAGGAGTGACCCCATTGAAGGACCTGGGAGCGGGCAGCAGACGGCACGAAGAGGCGGTTGGGAGGTCCGGAACCTGGATCCGGTTCAGCCTGTTGGGCCTCCAGGACCACCCTCTCGATATCCCAGACTGTGGCGCCAATTAGGCAGGAAGCAGGTAAGATGGGCCGGTCATTGTCCTCCTGAAAGACCGGGTCATGCACTCTGAACAGGGCATCTGGCTTGGCATTCTTGGACCCAGGACATCGTCCTAAGAATAATGCCCAGTGGGCCTGCCGAGCGTTCAGCCTCCGGGCTGACCAAAGATAGGCCAAGTTCTTGTGGTCAGTCCACACCAGAAAGGGCAACTCAGCTCCCTCCAACCAATGTCTCCACTCCTGAATGTCACCACTGCCAGAAGCTCCCGGTTCCCAACGTCATAATTAGCCTCCGCTGGGGACAACTTGCGGGAGAAGAAGGCGCAGGGGTGGAGCTTCTAGTCCTCCGGGTCCCTCTGAGAGAGCACCGCCCCGATGCCGCAATCCGAAGCGTCCACCTCCACAATAAACTGGCGCGTCGGGTCCGGGAGAGTGAGGATGGGAGCCTTGGTAAAGAGGTCTTTCAGCGTGTTGAAGGCGGAGTCGGCCTCGGGCGTCCAGCAGAAGGGGCGAGAGACAGAGGTCAGTCTGGTGAGTGGGGAGGCCACCTTCGAGTATCCACGGATAAACCGGCGGTAAAAGTTGGCGAACCCCAGGAATCGCTGCAGTTGTTTCCGATTCTGGGGGGGGGGGCCAAGTGGCTACTGCCTTGATCTTGAAATTCACATTTCTCAGATTTAACAAACAAACGGTTCTCTAGAAGTCTCTGGAGGACTAAACGAACATGTTGTTGGTGTTCCGAGAGGTTACGTGAGAATATCAAAATGTCATCCAAATAAACAAAGATGAACTGATTTAACATGTCTCTTAAAATGTCATTAATCATGCTCTGGAATACGGCAGGGGCATTGGTCAGCCCGAACGGCATTACCAGGTACTCGAAGTGTCCTATAGGCGTCTTCCACTCATCTCCCTCTCTGATGCGAATGAGGTGGTAAGCGTTTCTTAAATCCAGTTTGGTGAAGACGGTTGCGTGAGTTAGAGGTTCGTATGAGGAGTCAATCAGCGGCAGAGGGTATTTATTCTTAATGGTGATGTCATTCAGTCCTCGGTAGTCAATACATGGTCTCAGGGATCCGTCCTTCTTAGCTACGAGAGGGGAGGAGGAGGGCCTGATAAGACCAGAGGCCAGAGATTCAGCGATGTACCTCTCCATAGCTTCCCTCTCGGGGCGAGAGATATTATACAGTTTACTGGAAGGGTGTCTAGAACCAGGGAGTAAGTCAATGGGGCAGTCATACGGTCAATGTGGCGGTAGGGATAGTGCTTTGTGCTTACTGAACACCTCACCCAGATCGTGATAACAACTTGGTACGGAAGTGAGGTCGGGGGGTGCATCGAGTGGTGGTGACGGGTGAGAAACCGGCTGAGCTGAACGAAGGCAGTGTGAGTGGCAGAAAGTGCTCCAGCTAACAACAGAGGAAGTGAGCCAATCAAGGTGGGGGTTGTGCAGCCTTAACCATGGGAGACCAAGAACTATAGGAGATGACGGTGAGGGGATTAACAAAAGGGAGACTAATTTGTGATGATTTCCCGAAATTAACAAGGATAGGGGCTGCGTCTGGAGAGTAATCGGAGGAAGTGGGGTTCCGTCGATGGCACAAACTGTACAAGGGGGAGACATGAGAGTCAAGGGTAAGTCCAACTGTTTAACTAAGTCGGGGTCAATAAAGTTCTCGTCGGCTCCTGAATCAACTAACACCCTGTGTGTGTGAATTGCCCTGGTGAGTTAGTGTGGCGTCCAAATAAATGCGTTTGGAGGAGTGGGGGTCAGAGTTGGTTTTGCTCACCTGGATTCTCCCCTCTCCGGGAGAGCGCCCTACTGGGTCTTACGTCACATGTCCGTCGGTGGTGTCCCTGTCGTCCGCAGTAGAGTCCCAGTCTAATCCTCCTCTGCCGCTCCCCAGGTGTCAGCCTCTTATTGCCAAGTTGCATGGGCTCGGCGGGTTCAGACAGAGACGTGGATGACTGGACCGCCAGGGCCAGAGTGGAAGATGGACGGGCGTCCGGAGATGAGCCAGCTGGGAGCCTGGGAAAAAAGTTCAGGGGGAAGGACAGCCTGGAGGCCCTAGTCTCCTTGCGCCTCTCTCTCAGTCTGTTATCTATTCTTATAGCCAAGCTTATCATCGCCTCCAGATCAGCCGGGCGGGTGGAGGAGGGTGCCTGTAGATATAGGAGGAGCCACTAGAGACTCACACTCGTCTCTAGTGGCTAATTCGTCCTTAATGTCATCATTTAGCCCCCTGAGAAAAGCTGTGATTAGCGCAGGCTCATTCCATCCGCTCTCTGAGAATGCGGAAGTCGATTCTGCTGTATTCTGCAGCGGAGCGATTTCTCTGATTCAGATTTAGCAGTCTTGCTGCAGAGTGACTGTCTTTAAATGGTGCGTCAAACACCTTAACCATTTCTTCAGAAAAAATCTCAAAAGAGTTCAGAACGCTAGAGTCTGACTCCCATAAGGAGTTAATCCAGTCAGTAGCTTTGCCTCGAGCCAGATTGAACACAAATGCAATGCGGGAGCTATCAGACTGATAGGTGCTTGGCTGTAACTCAAACACTAACCTGCATTGTCTCAAAAAGTGGCGGCACGCTCCTATTTCCCCCCTGTAGTGGTCCGACGTCGGGATCGGCGGCTCACGGCGGGTTGGAGGAGCCGTGGCAGGAGGCGGCGGCATGGGCGTCTCCAGACGCGGAGCAGAAGCAGAGGCGGCGGCGGGCTGGGCTGCAGTGTCGGCCGACTTCCGGGTAAGCTGTGTGACTCCGGCGGTGAGAGCGCGGACGGCCTCCATTATGTCGGCGAGTAGGTGTTCGTGCCAGGATACCGTCGTTTCCTGGGCGGCGAGAGTGTGCCTGATAGCCGCGGCTTCCGCGGGGTCCATTGTCCCGTTGTGGTCAGCGCGTACTGTCACGGTTCGTCTAGGGACATGTATGGACCCAAAAAGGAGCGGAGGCAGGACGTAAAAAAGGCAGCAAGGGAATTTATTGATACAAAAAATCAAAAGTTGAGCCAAAAGAAAACAACTAAAGGCGAGGAGACTCGCTGGCTGGCTGGACGAGGGTCTCCTGGGGATGCTGGAAGGCAAAAACAAAACGTTAACAAAAGACAGGGGAACGATGGGAACGAGTAGCTGAGAGACACGTGTAGTGCGTAGGTACCACATAGGTTGTGAAACGCGCTGACACCTGCAGCAGGAAACCCCCAGCTTAAGAAGGCAGGGGGGGGTAATCAAGGAGATGAGTGGCAGGTGTGAAGGGGAAAACTCCTCCCCAGCCAACCAGTCAAGTCACCTGGGGGAAAAAAGCACAGGACAGGTTGCACAGAAAAACCGACAGACATGACAAAATAAAGGGCAGGAAGCCGGGACCCTGACATGTACATTCCTTTTTTCTCTTCTCTTTAGTGTCCTCTTCGGTCCACTACAGTGTAGGGGTCTCTTTCAGATGGTTGAAAGATTGAAAGTTTGTTCAGTTTGTTCTGCATAAGCAGGACTTTGTCTCCCTGTCTCACCATACTGTCTTTTGTGTTGCTCTTTTGTCTACTCTTTTGTGTTTGTCTGCACGCATATGCCTACCTGGTGGTCTACTGACAGTTCAGAAAGTTTAGACCTAATTTGGCAGTTAAACACCAACTCCACCGGAGTGTGGCCTGTGACACAGTAGCTTTACAGTAGCTTTACAAAGAGTCCTGTTCTGTAACACTGTACTCGCCACATTATGGTGATTGATTCCACACTCCTGAAGATAGGTCTTGAATTTATTTGACAGAAATTGAGTGTCATTATCTGTTACTATGCACTCTGGATAATATCAACATTTTCCAATCTCAACTAGTAGTCTGTCAAGACAAGAAGACAAGTCCACTGAGGAAATGGTCCACATGTCAGTGTCTGCAATGGTTTTGCCGGGAGCTTAGTTCCTACAGTTGGGACATTTGTGAAGTTGTGCTGTAAATTTGTCAAGCATTACATGACCTCACCAGCACTTCCACTTCTCTATCTATTCCAGGCCACCATACTTTTGTTCTCAGCCTTTGTTTTGTTTTTACAATTCCTTGATGTCTGTCATGTGCTAACATCACCGTCTAGCATTGTGCATCACAAGGAATCACAATCCCAGAACCACTCAGCACTAGTTTTCCAATGGTGATCTCAGTTTTGACAGTTGTATAATATTCATCGCACTTACTCCAGTCTCCAGTTTGTATACATTTCCGCAGGGTGACTAGAGGGATTCCATAGCTGACAATTCTTCCTTTTCTTGTGGTGTGCAATGCATTCAGCACTGCATGTTTCTCTCTGTAGAAGACCTGATCTTCCATAGTCCCAACTAGCGGGTTGACCTTGAGGCATAATAGTGAATCAGCTGTATTTTGTGGCCTTGGCTTATCCACCACTTTAAAACAATAGGTTTGTAGCCGCAAAGCCTATCTTTTGATTCTTGCTGGCAGTTTGGATTTTGGCAAATAAATGGTATGTGACATTACAAAGTCTTTTCCATAGAGAAATACATAGACTTGCTAAAATGCCCACACAATGGCGAGGACCTTTCTTTCAGTCTGTGAGTAACAGTGTTAAAAGCTTGAGTTGCATAATAGACCGACTTGCACATCCCATCACTTTGTTTCAGACTGAATATTGCTCCCGGTCCCACTGGACTAGCATCATTATCAGATGTGTCTCAGCCCTCTGACTGAAAAATGTCATTACATGTGAGCAGTTTCCTGCGCAGTTCCCATGTCCATTTACAGGATTGTCTTGTGAGCCTCCTCAGTGGTTCTGCAGTTGTAGCCAGGTTAGGTATGAATCTGCCACAGTAGTTCACTAGCCCTAAAAAAACCTCATCTTAGCTGCATTAGTTGGACACCATGTTTCCCACTGCTTTAATCTTAGATTTCGTTGCCTCAATGCCATTTTTGGACCATACATGACTCCTGAGCTCAGGTTATGTCATCCAAAATGTACACTTTTTGGTATTTACTCTTAGCTGTTTTTCTTGTAGCCACAACAGGCATGTCTTGTAAGACTTAAATCTCAGGTGTTGACAGCCTTGTGTGTGTGACAAAGCAGCCTGGATTCAGGCTCCAGCTCTGTTTGATGATATCCCCACTTAAGATGTAAAAAAAAAAAACAAACACACACACACAAACACACAGTGGCTCCTGTCATGTCCTCCCATGCAAGTGACATTCTCGCTTGGCTCTTACCATGTACTACAACTAGTGGTGACACCCATGGTATTGGTCCATTTACCAGTGCTCCAGGGACATTAGTGTATACCTGGTCCACTATATTATTCTTTTTGGTGGGTAACATCACATTTTGGCTTGACAAGTTAAGTCTATATAAGTCTATATGATTATCCCGTTAACATTCCGAAGGCCTGTCCACAGGCCGTTTGCTATTTCTACATCAAAGCCAGTGTTGTACTCAGCATTTCAGGATACACTCAAAACTGCACTTATGTCAGACCAGTTGCAAACAAGAAAATTTATGTAACTCAGCTATTACGCCTCACAGTATGCCTAGTAGTCCAGTAAAATGTAGTCCAATAATAGTTAGTCCAGACCAAGCCTTACATCCATAAAGACACACTGTATGCTGCAACCTTCACACTTCCCTTCACATTTTCCTTTGAATGGGCATATTTTCCACATATTCTTGATCGTAGTCTCTGTTAGCCTGCATGTATTAACAAAAACAACCAAAACAGCTGTGAACTCTGAACTTTTGATTGACACCTCACTTGTCCAAATAGACATCTGTTTACCACGTCTAAAATGGGCAGTACCTTCCCTCTGAGGAATGTTTAAATGAGTAGTGGGTCCCAGGTTCCACCTCACTCACTGTTTACTTTATCCAAATGAGAGTTGTGGTGGGCGCTGGTGCCTAATCCCAGCTGACATAGAGTGAAAGGCAGGGTACACCCTGGACAGGTCGCCAGTCCATTGCAGGGCCACACATAGAGAAAAACAACCATGTTTTTGGACAGAGTGGAAGGCCAGACTACATCTGAAGAAAAGCCCCATCCCCGAAAAGAGGCAGAGGTCAAAGGAGGGATGGGGTGTAGACAGACATGATAATAATGGCTATAAATTCCCTAAATAAAAATAATTGTCTACACTTTCTCTATAGTCTCTCAACTATATCCACAGATGTGCACCACTTGCTGTTCACAGAGATACACACTCCTCCTCTGCTGGTCTTACAAGAGTTCCTTGTACATTTCACTCTGTAAACAGAGAGACCTGCCAGCTATGCCACTGTATCCAGAATGATGGGCATCAGTGAGCCATGTCTCTGTGAAGATAATCACACAGAACAGCATAAACCTTGCTCTGATCTCATCCATCTTGTTGATGACTGACCTGGGGCTCGTGAGGAAGAGGCTTGGAGGTCCTGCTTTGAACAGGTTAGCCTTTAGCCTAGCCCACAGTTCTGTCTGCTTACCCTGCCCCTGCCACCATTCTCTCTGCCACTGGCTCTGCCACTACTCCACTACTTTTTTTGCAGAATAGTCGGCTGTTTTCCTAGCAGGAGTAGTACTCATTCCACCAGTGGTACCTGTATGGAAAGTAGTACTTAATCCCTTTTCACCCCTTGCCCCTACCACTACCCCTGTTTTACATGTTCATCTGTAGGTATAGGATATCCCAGTAATAGTAGTGGAGAAGTGGCCAACACCTCTCTCATAAGCAGCTACAAATATTTCTTGGATTTTCAAACTTCTACTGATGATTAATTAAAGGATACAGCTCTATTATTGCTACCTTAACCAAACTCACCTCCATCTCCTTTCAACTTTCAGTGGTCTCACCAAGCTGAGGAAGCCTTCCAGGAATTAAAGTCACATTTGTCACTGCTTCCATCCTGTCCCAAGCTGTCCCATCAAGACAGTTCATAGTGGAGGTTGATGCTTCAGATTTGGGGGTTGGGGTGGTCCTCACCCAGCTCTCAGACTAGGATGATCAGATGATCAGCCCCAGGAGTCACACCCAGACCCCTGCTTACCACTCTGGTCAACAGGTTTGGCTCTACTCACGTTTCATTGGCTTCTTTAAGATTGAGAAAATCATTAATCTCACTCTCTTTCTCAAATTGCCCCACATCACCCTACCTTCCACATCTCCAAGAGTAAACCTGTAGCCATCTCACTTCTAAACCCTCATTCCCGACCTCTACCACTCACCCGGCTTGTGGACCATGGGCTGGCTTTCACAGTTAAATGGCCGCTGGATGTTTACTGTCAGGGAAGGGGTCTCCAGTATCTGCTAGAATGGGAGGGCTGAGGTCCTGAAGAACAATCTTGGATTCTCTGCTCTTTCATTCTGGATACCCCCTCATTACTGATTTCCACCAGGCCCATCCAGAAAAGCATGAGTCGTCAGGAGGGCCGGTTATTTTGTGCTGTTTTGTGTTTCTGTGTGTTCTGTCTATTTGTTCCTGTAGTTGGGTGGAACAATTGGACCAGTTTCAAGTATTTCAAACTACTTCTCACTGACACAACATTTACCAGTGTGGAATTCCCTTTTAAGCAGCTGCTTCTCCAGCAGACTGATGCAACCACAGGGAAGAGAAGAGCTCTCCACAGTCTTTTATCCCCATTTCCATCAGTAAACCAGCACAGTATAGAACTAATGTTACACTGAAGCCACTCTCCTGTGTCTTGACTTAAATATTCAGTGTCTTTCAATAAATCTGTGCAAAACATCTGCACCATAATGTGGTAATGTTTACTGTGTGTATTGTTAGCTTTTTATTTTTTTAATATTTTTGATGTTAAGACTGTATTGTATTTTTTATATCCTTTCCTATTTTTTCCTATATATTGCTTCTTTTCTTCTTATTAACTATGTGTCATTTGTCTACCTCTGAAATTTATGCTGCTGTAAAAAATAAGTTAACCCCAGTGTTGGATCAGTAAAGTATAATGTAATGTAATGTAATGTAATATAATCTTAAAAGCATCACTAATTTTTGGAAATGTTTTAGATTCTGTCAGTCCCTACTTCAGCCATAACATGAAAAACACAATTTGTTTTGAACTTCTGTAACAGCCCTTGCCAGTTTTCTTCTTAGGGAATAGTACCATTTTACATAGACACTTACTGACATGCATTCAAATAAAATAAATGTATTTATTGTTTGTTTCATGAAAGGTATTTTAAGGCATGTGAAAATTCACATTATCATTTCATTACAGAACTCATTTATCCCCATAAAAGGCCTTGAGCACATCCAGAAAATGAAACAGGTTGGAACTGGAAATAATTACATATTTTTGTAAAAAAAAAAAAAAAGAGACAGCTGCAAAATAAACATCTGAATGTTAAGTCTTTGCAATAAAGCAGGAATTTAACCTCATAAGACACTTGTGCTTGGAATCGCAATTGATTTCGTGAACTGATTTGATTCCAATACCCAATTCTGGTCCACCTGAAAGTCATGGTCTCATAGTGCTTGCAAGTGAACTCGTGTGTCCAGGCACATTTTGCAAGTTTTGTGCACAGCGAGGGGGTGCAGCCAGGTGCAAGTACTCCTTTGTCCCGCCTCAGTCTCTCCTACCAAGCAAGTAGCAAAGAGAGCTTGACACAGTCTTCACCAATCAAATGAACTCCTCTCCTCACTCTTAATTGTGCTGCGGGGAGGCGCAGCACAACTTTCATTTCGCCATGGATGAAGGAGACAGCAGCAGTGTCAGACGGAGGAAAACTGATGTTCTGGTAGGTCCAAGTGCCGAATGGCCGAATATATGATCACATGACCAGACTTCCACGGGCTGATGATGCAAAAGGAGCCCAAAGGAGGTTACCAATATTATTAATCAAGTTTGCCCTGACATACTGAGAACTTTGCCCAGTGTAAAAAAAACGTGCGACGAGAAAGAGGAAGAAGGAGACTAGTTTAATAAATCAAAAATGTATAAACGGAAACATTTAAGGACACAGCCAGGTGATTTCCCATGCCTATGCGTTCTGCTGCTCTGCCTGCCTGTTGCGTGCTATGTTGTGTAGTACACAACATGCCACAAAGAATGCACCTATGATGTTTTGGTCACACTGCGCGCCAGTCAGCCAAATTACCACTAGAGTAGCAGGGCTCTAATTTCGTGGTGCAGCACAAGGTGGCACAGTGTAGCGCAGTCTGTGCAATAGCAATTTTGTCCGGCGCGACACTGCGTGTAGTAAATTTGGCAATTTGGTAGACCAGGCATGCCGAAATGGGTGTGTCGGCGCAAAAGGGGGAGGTGTTGACAGATTCAGCTTGCCGCAATGACAATTTTGTGCCAAAAGGCTGCACTGAAAGCTTGCCAAATCAAACCTGGTCTACTCTCGGCGCAAGGCGAAGTGCAGACTGTCTAGTGTTAATCTGGCGCACAGTTTGCACACGTCACCAAAACCTCACAGACAGGTTTACAGAATGTCAGGCACATTTCAATGCTATTAATAATCACAACAACCACTATTTAACTATCTTGTAACTATCTGAATCAGCACATACATTTATATTTATATTGACTGTCCCACCACTTCTGATGCCACATGAAAGGCGGTTGCCATGTGTAATGGAATTTAATTAATGCAGCTGAAACTGACATGCAAACTAACGACTTCACATCTCTCTCAGCCAATCAACAGCCTCTGCATAATATAGTGAGGATATATTTGGTTTTCTTATCTCATAAAATTCTGTGCATTCTTTGTGGCATGTTGTGTACTACACAACATAGCATGCATCATGCAGGTAGAGCAGCAGAGTGAACGGGCGTGGAGAGATACATGCCATAATGATCATAATTCAGTTGGATAAGACAAGTTCATTTCACATGCAAATTCATGCAAATTCAAGATGGTGCCAGGTACGGTCGCCTCGGTGCTTCGCTCCATAGTAGTTTGTTTGTTTTTGTTCATTTGTCACGTCGTAAGTTGTCCTAACGTCATCCAGTACACGCGGGTGGAACTTCTAAGAACTGAGCACTCAATCGGCCATGCTTCTTGCCGATTTTCCACTGATCCTGGCATTTTTCAGGAACTTTTAGTTGGAGGAGCGGCAGCACTCTATAGGATATTCAGGAGACTCAGACAGGGCAAACGAGCCGGCGTGCTTGTTAAGCTCAGACAGCGGGGATTTCGAACAGCACTCCTGTCTATACACCTGGCAAATGTCCGCTCCCTGAACAACAAAATGGACGAGCTGCTGCTTCTTAACAGCAGAAATACGGACTTTTGCCGATCGGCCGCCCTGTGTTTCACTGAAACCTGGCTCAGTGAACACATCCCGGACACAGGACTATATCTGCCGGGCTTTCATCTTCTCCGAGTGAACCGCGTAACGGAACTTTCAGGGAAGGAGAGGAGGCGGAATCTGCTTCTTTGTCAACAAAGGTTGGTGTACAGATGTCACAGTGTTGAAGAAATCTTGCAGCCCCCACTTGGAAACATTTTTCATAAACTGTAATCCTTTTTATTCACCGCGGGAGTTCTCCTCATTTATCCTTACATTCCACCCCAGGCCTGTGTCAGTGAAGCCTTACAACACCTGGCCGACTAGATAACTGACACGGAGAGGAAACATCCAGACTTTCTACTCATTGCTCTGGGGGACTTTAACAGAGCAAACCTCAGTCGTGAACTTCCCAGATACAAACAACATGCCAAGTGTCCCACCAGGGACAAAAACACTCTGGATCATTGTTACACAGGTTTAAAGGACGCATACCGCTCTGTCCCCCGTGCAGCTTTGGGACTCTCTGATCATTATATGGTTCATCTTCTCCATCTTCTGCAGTGAAGACTGTGAAGAGATGGACCACTGAGTCAAAGCTGGAGTTACAGGCCTGCCTTGACTGCAAAGACTGGAGTGTTTTTGAGGCTGCTGCTACAGACCTAGACGAACTCACTGACACTGTGACATCATACACTAGCTTTTGTGAGGACATGTGTGTGCCGACCAAAACCTTCTGCACATACAATTAACCCTGGTTCACTGCAAAACTCAGGATGCTTCGCCGGACCAAGGAGGAGGCCTACAGAAGTGGGGACAGAGTCCTGTACAACCAGGCCAGAAACACACTGACGAAGGAGATCAAAGTGGCAAAGAGGTGCTATACTGAGAAGCTGAAAAACAGTTTCTCAGCAAATGAGCCTGCGTCAATGTGGAGAGGTTTACAGGACATCACCAGCTACAGGAGACCATCCCCCCACATTGCAGTGAACTGTGAACTGGCTGATGACCTGAATGCCTTCTACTGCAGGTTTGATAAGCCAACATTCACACCCAACCCTCGATCCATCAGACAACTCTCACCTCCCCCTACTGACCCCCCACCACCACTCAGGATCTGTGAAGAGAATATATGTCAACTCTTCAGGAAACAAAAGACCAAAAAGGCTCCTGTCCCAGACGGAGTGTCACCCTCCTGTCTGAAAGTCTGTGCTGACCAGCTAGGCCCCATCTTCATCCAGATCTTCAATAAATCACTGAAGCTGTGTGAAGTCCCCTCCTGCTTCAAATGCTCCACAATAATCCCAGTCCCCAAGAAACCAGCAATCTCAGGACTAAATGACTACAGGCCTGTGGCCCTGACATCTGTGATCATGAAGTCCTTTGAGAGACTGGTGCTGAGCCACCTGAAGGACATCACAGGCCCCCTGCTGGACCCCCTGCAGTTTGCCTATCGGGCAAACAGGTCAGTGGATGATGCATTCAACATGGGTCTACACTACATCCTGCAACACCTCGACTACCCAGGAACATATGCAAGGATCCTGTTTGTAGACTTCAGCTCGGCATTTAACACCATCATCCCAGACATCCTCCACAACAAACACACCCAGCTCTCCGTCCCAGCCCCAACCTGTCAGTGGATTACAAACTTCTTGACAGACAGGAGGCAGCAGGTGAGGCTGGGGAAAATCACATCCAGCTCCCGGACAATCAGCACAGGCGCTCCCCAGGGATGTGTGCTCTCCCCACTGCTCTTCTCCCTCTACACCGACGACTGCACCTCGGGAGATCCATCTGTCAAACTCCTGAAATTTGCAGATGACACAACTGTCATTGGCCTCATCTAGGACAGCGATGAGTCTGCATATAGACAGGAGGTGGGAGAGCTGGCCCACTGGTGTGGTCAGAACAACTTAGAGCTGAACACGCTCAAAACTGTAGAGATGACAGTTGATTTCAGAAGTAGCCCCCCTGCACTAGCCCCCATCTCCATCCTCAACATCACTGTACGCCAAAACATCCAGATATAAGAACAGTTTTTTCCCCCAGACCGTCACTCTGATGAACACTACAGCACCACCTAAATCTGTAACTCAGAATAACACCTGTACATAACCCTGCCATTCTGACTGTCTGATCTGTAATTTGCACTATGTACATAAAAAACAACACACTGTAAATAATGTTTAATAATTATTCATATTCATATACATAAATACATATTTCATACTTAAACAGACCGGACAGATCTACACACTTCTATTCATAACTCTCATTGATATTTATTCTTTACTGCAGTCCTCCAGCTCAATGTCTATATAATGTTTTATATAATGTTTGTATAATTTGGTGTATATAATGTTTGGTGTATATAATGTTATAATCCTGTTACCTTTCTTCTCCCCTACATTACCCTTCACACCCACTCCTGAATTATATTATAATAAATCCCGTAAAACATGTTTCTCCCCGTTGCCTGCTTTTGGGTCCAGCCTCATTTTGGCCATGAGAGTACGATCTGACCAAAATGGACCCAGCAGAGTTAGATCCCCTGAGACAAGCAATATCCTCACAAGGGCAGCTTTTAGGTCAGCATGACGCTAACTTAAGAACCCTGCTAGATTCCGTGCAAACATTGCAGTGTTTCCCAACTCACCGTTCAGCTACAGGAGATCTCCGTTCACCTCCCCTCTTCTCAGCCCGCTGTTTCTGCGGGTCCGGTTACCCCTATTCCGGCTACTTCCCCTATCTCTCCGCTGGTCTGTGAGCCACAACTGCCAGCGCCTGAAAGGTATGCGGGAGCTCTGGGGGCTTGTGGCTGATTTTTCTTACAGTGTTCGCTAATCTTCATTTCTCAACCCTCAACCCTTCAATCGCATTACTCTCCGGGGATGCAGCAAAATGGGCGATCGCGCTTTGGGAACAAGACTCTCCAATTTGCTTCTCTTACGCATGCTTTACGGAGGATCACCCCTGTCAGGGGAAGTTAAAATCTAGCCAACTTTTGACCTTTAAACATGGTTCTTGATCAGTGGCTGATTACGCCGTCCAATTTCATATTCTCGCCGCCGCCAGTGGCTGGGACGACGTCATCCTTCAGGGGGCATTTATTCACGGGTTGTCCGAACGCCTAAAAGACGAACTCGCGGCACAGGATGATTCTACGGATCTCGATTCGCTCATCTCGCTAACCATTCGCCTGGTGAATCAAATTGAACAACTCGCCCTGGAGCGCCGAAGCCGGCCACAGGCTCCCAACACACGCTCAATCGGCGCACCAAATGATTCGAACCCGCCCGAGGAGCCGATGCAGCTCGGTCACTCCCGTCTCAACCAGCAGCAGAGACAGCATCGACTTGAGTTGGGTTTGTGCTTGTATTGCGGACAAGCCGGTCACATGATTGCTGCGTGTCCGACTCGGGCAAAAGGGCGGGCTCGCCAGTGAACCGGGGATCGCTGACGAGCCGGAACTTTTCATCTGAGTCGAGTTCTCGCCCCCCGTTTATGTCTGCAAGCTGTCCTCTCTGCGCTCGTCGATTCAGGTGCTGATGAAAGTTTAATTGATTCGACTCTCGTTTCACAAGCCCAAATTCCCTTGGATTCGCTCCCCATGCCGTTACACATTAATGCCCTTGATGGTCGTCCCCTCGCCGTTGTCACTCCCCGCACTTTGCCTCTCTTTGCCTAACCCTGTCTAGTAATCACCCCCGGTGTTAGGGTTTCCCTGGCTTCAGTTACATAACCCACAGTTCGATTGGTCCTCCTGCTCTGGGTCCTCCTGCTCTGTCTCCTCCTGTAGCATAAATTGCCACTCCCGTTGTCTCCGCACCACTCGTACCTCCATAGCCCCCTCCTCACCAACATCTCCTCAGCCACCTGATCTTTCTTAGGTTCCCCCTCCTTACTACAATCTAGGAGAGGTGTTCAGCAAACATAAAGCGCAATCCCTGCCACCGCATCGTCCTTATGATTGCAAGATTGATCTTATCCCTGGTTCTTCACTTCCCTCCAGTCGTCTATATAATTTGTCACGTCCTGAATACGAGTCAATGGAATGGTTAATATATTAACGAGTCTCTTGCCGCTGGTCTCATCCGTCCCTCGTTCTCTCCATTGGGAGCTGGTTTCTTCTTTGTTAAGAAGAAGGACCAGTCTCTCTGCCCGTGTATAGACTTCCATGGTTTAAACAACATCACTATAAAAAAATTCCCCTCATCAATCCCGCCTTTGAGCCCCTGCGCCACGCGACCGTGTTCACCAAATTCGATTTACAGAGCGCGTATCACCACGAGTCAGAGAGGGGGACGAGTGGAGAACCGTGTTCAAAACACCAGTGGGTCATTTCGAATATTTTGTGATGCCGTTCGGGCTAACTAACGCTCCTGCTACCTTTCAGGCGTTGATTAATGATGTATTACGGGATATGATCAATAAATTCACATTTACGTCTACCTAGACGATATCCTGATCTTTTCTCGCTCCCTCGACGAACATATCTTACACGTCCGAGCCGTTCTTCAACGCTTCCTAGAGAATCGTCTCTACGTAAAAGCAGAGAAGTGTGAGTTTCACAGCCGAATGGCCAACCCCCACAACACGCAAACAGTTACAACGCTTTCTAGGTTTTGCCAACTTCTATCGCCACTTCATTTGTAACTATAGCAAGGTCGCCACCCCTCTCACATCCCTTACTTCATGTAAAACTCCCTTCACCTGGCCCCCCTCTGCTGCAACTGCCCCGGTTCACCTCTGCTCCTATCCTGTCACACCCCAACCCGGAGTTACAGTTCATAGTGGAGGTGGATGCATCTGATTGTGGACTCAGAGCTGTTCTCTCACAGCGCTCCCCGGAGGATAATAAGCTGCATCCCTGCGCCTTCTTCTCCAGGCGACTCTCGCCGGCGGAAAAGAACTATAATGTGGGGAACCGAGAACTGCTGGCGATGGTGGCAGCGCTGCAGGAGTGGCGCCACTGGCTGGAGGGGTCCCAGTTTCCGGTGGTGGTTTGGACTCAACCTCCAGCAGGCTAGATGGGCTCTGTTCCTGGGATGTTTTAACTTGTCCATTACCTACCGCCCAGGGTCAAGGAATGGGAAGCCGGACGCTCTGTCTCGACAAATAGACAAAGAGAGAACGGAGACGGAACCAGAACCCATTCTCCCTGCCACATGTATAGTGGGAACTGCGACGTGGGAAATCAAGTTGGTGGTTGAGCAAGCCCTCCGAGACTATCCGGACCCGGGTGGAGGCCCAGCCAACCGGCTTTTTGTCCCCGACACGGTTCGCTCGCCTGTCGTCTGGGTACCATCCTCAGTCCAACGGCCAGCTGCACCCTGCGCTGTGTAGCGACCCGCAATCGCCCATAACTCCCTCTCGTCCTGCGCTACCGGAATGACTCCATTCATGGCCAGCTGTGGGTACCAACCACCGCTCTTCCCATCCCAGGAAACGGAGATTGCGGTCCCCACAGTTCTGCATCATCTCCGACGCTGCAGGAGAGTGTAGAGGGAGGCATGCGAGGCGCTACTCCTTTCTGCAGCACGGAACCGGCGACTCGCCGGTACGTTCCGGGACAAAAGGTCTGGCTGTCTTCCCGGGATTTGCCGCTCCAGGTGGAGGCTAAAAAATTGGCCCCACGATACATTGGCCCGTTCGAGGTTGACAGGATAGTCAACCCCACCACTATCAGGTCGAAACTACCGCCTTCTCTCAAAATTCACCCTACATTCCATGTTTCCTTGTTGAAACCTGCTAACACCAGTCCTGTTAACACCAGTCCAGAGCCAAGTTAGCTTCAACTGCTAACTTCGTGAGGAGGAACCTGAACAACAGACACCAGACACACAGTCAGCCAACTACAGCTTTCTGGATCAACAGACAGCACCTCAAAAGGACTTTTCTTGCAACTTTCAAGGACTTGGTAACATAACTGGGCTAAACTTGAAATATTGTATTTTGCATATGTGTTGTTGTTATGTCTAGATTTAGGTTGATATGATGTTAGTGATGTCCGTGCTTCCTAGCTTTCGGTTGTAGATGTGTATGCAACTAACCTTTCATCTAACGGCCATCTTTAACTCCCACATCTTGTTGCAGTTCCTTTGTCAACCACCATCTTGATTTGTAGTCTCTGTACCTGATTCGGCCATTTGATCTGGTCGGCCATTTGTCTCTCTCTCTCTCTCTCTCTCTCTCCCCCCCCCCCCCCCTCTTACACACACACTGTATATAGTTACATTTAGTAGATATTGTTGTTTTAATCTCTTTTTTTTAAATACATTTTTCTAAAATACAGTGTGGTCCCATTAATGTTGCACAAGTGTGAATATTGCCAACCTCTTCCCAGCAGAACTACAATCCTTTAATCCAAGCTATCTATTGATGTGGAATTGTGATTTATAAATTATTAAGTTAATTATTAATCACAATTCAAATTGGTAAACTTTTCCCTTCTTTTGAAGGCTGGTGCCCTGAGGAACTTTATTAAGTTAAGTCATTCATATAATATTTATTTAAACCCCCAACAGGGTTTAAATATAGATTACTAAAAATGAGTGTCTTTATTAGTGGAAAAATATGTTTACCTTATTCATAATGCCAACCTCAATCCCACCAAAGCCCTTGATGCTTATGGCTGAGAGGTTGGAGGGTGCAATGTCCTCGCAGAGCCTGGTGTACATCACTGAACCATTTTTTTTTTCAGTATGTCAGGGCAAACCTGATTAGTAATACTGGTAACTTCCTTTTGGCTTCCTTTGCAGCATCAGCCTGTGGAGTTCTGTTCAGGTGACCACATATTTGGCCACTGCAAGCTTGGACCTCCCGGACCAGAACATCAGTTTTCGTCTGTCTGACGCTGTTGCTGTCTCCTTCATCAATGGCAAAGTGAAAGTTGTGCTGCGCCTCGCCACAGCGCACTTAAAGGTGAAAAGAGAATCTCATTTGATTGGTGAAGACTGTGTTAAACCCAGTCATGTCATCTCTCACTCTCTTTGCTACTTGCTGTAGGAGAGACTGAGGCGGGACACAGGAGTACTTGCGGCCATCACGGCGCACCTCGGTCTACCAAATTGCCAAATTCGCTGCACAAGGTGTTGCGCCTGATGAAATTACCACTGTACGGGCTGCGCAACACTGCAGCATCTTGCACTGTGTCACGAAATTAGAGCCCATAGTATTTACAGCTACATCATTAGTGTTTTCATCCACGTCGTCAATTGAGAACAAGGGACAACTGGGAGGAGAACCTGAAATGAAAGTGCTGCTTCCATCCTCTGTGTCTGGTTGCTTAGTTTTGCTGCTAATATTAGGAGGAGGAAAGAAAAGTTGGGGCCTCCTAGACCGGGCAGATGGATGCTGTTTAATAGTATCTTCTGACAGTCTTCTGACACTGCTCCTGACTATCTTCTGACACTGGTAAGTCTATCAGTTGTTCTCCTCTCTGTTCTCTTATCTCCTACGTTTAGAAGACAACACTGAGGTAGCTGCTCAACCACACCCACCTAAAGACCATTTGCCAGCAATGCTTATGCCAATGCCTGGCCCCACTTCATCCAAGCTCCATGCTGATGCATGGCCACTGCAGCGCTCCTCCTCCACCTCAGCCTGGATCTCTCCATGAATCAGGTGCCTTCTCCCCCAGGCTTTTTCAAAGCGTGGTCCTGCATGAGACCCCAGCCTAGCACATCCAACTACCACAGAGCCCACCAAGACACTGTGCCTCAGCCTGGCTTCTGCTTATTCCATTGCCTCCTGAGCCCCACAAAGCCCGCAAAGCCACCAGGCCCGCAAAGGAGGCTCTGGTGTGTGCTGAGTATCTGTAAAGTTTAACCTACCTGGATCTTGTGACCTAAAACTCATGTGTTAAACATGCGAAACATACTGCTGAGGCTCTTCAGCAGGCCAAGCCATCTAGGTAGGAACTGTCTGATGGTTCTCTCAAAGCCTTCTACGGTAGACACATGGACTTCATAAATCAGTAGTGGCCAGAGAAGTCTAGGCAGGGTCCCATACTGATAGATCCATGCCTTGAACTTTCCCAGGAGCACTGACTTATCCACAGCTGACAGCCAGTACATAAGTTACTTGTACGTGTTCCGGAGCCGCTCCTGTGTTTTTTAGTGTGCCATCAAACATCTTAGATAGACTTCTCGCAGGCTTCTCAGTCACTTTTGTTTTTTTCCTCCACCTTCCCTTTCCTCAGGAACAGGGATCTAGATTTAGTCAGCTTGCCCATGTGAAGAGCCTCTCAAATCCACAAAGGAGCCAAAGGGATCCTGTCACTGATGTAGATGTGTTAGATCATCTATGAAACCCCAAATCGGGAGGTGACAAACACCGGATCTGGACAGGGGCCCTCGACATTCCTCCTCAGCTGACACCACCATTTGTGCAACCAGTAATGATGCCTTTCTCCAGATGATGCCAAGCAGATGTTTACCTTGAGGTGAATCTTAAACTGAAGCTATCATATACTCACAGATCTTCTCTAGTGCATGGTGTTCCGCCAAGGTTAATGTCACCAGCTTATGTGGAACAGATATGTAAATATTGGTGAGGTCAAACCACAGGACTCACAGGTCTCCTCAGTTCTCCTTTTCTCCATGGATTAACTGTGTATCCACTCCTGTATGCTATACGGGACCTGGCACCCTTGAACACCACTCTTCTGCTCTGCAGTGTCAATGTAGGAATTCTCAAGGAGGTCAACTGTGAGCCAATCAACAAGGATCTTGAAAATCTTTCCTTCCACACTGAGCAGAGAGATGGTACAGAACTGCGTGATGTCCTAAGCATTCTCCTTTTTGGGAACCATACACCTTCTGCATGGCACCACTGCTTGGCTACCTTCCCCCCTCCTTCATACTACCCTATCAGTCTCTAAAGCCTCTGCAGGAGTCTTGGGCACTATTTGTATACTTTGTAGGGCACTCCACTTGGTCCTGGATCAGCATTAGCTCCTGCCACTCTGACCACTTCCCTGACTTCTGCCAAGGTGGGCTCGCTGATGTTGGTGTTCTGCTGGTGGGACAAGTTCTCTACAGGGGGCCATTTCTTTCTGCCTCCCTCCTATGTGTGGACATGAGGGACCCACTGCATTTCTGCCCAAGCAGCTGTTTAATGAATCTAACTGGACTCGCTATGAAAGCAAACCTCTCTTGACCTTTTTTCCTGTGGTACTCTGCTCTCCGGAGGGAGATGAGTTTCTTTCTCAGGATACTTTATGACGGCTAGTCTTTCCTCCTCTTTTGCCGTGTGGTGCTGCTGCTTCAGGAACCTCAGCTTTTTCCTGAGCTAGGTGGTCTTGATTTCGCACCTGTTTGGTCTAGCTGTAGAGAAGGCTCTTTGTTTGATGCCAAAATCTGATGCTTACGATCAGGGTGCACATTAGCTCGAATAGCTGGCCCACTTCCCCCAATGATGCCCCAAGAGCTGAATCAACATCCTTGTCAAACTGTTGCCACTCAAATCCCGTGTGCAGCTGGTTTTGTCCATTGCTCCACCAGCCTGCTTCTAGTGCTGCCCATCTTGGTCTGGTTTGGTGGTATGGTGAGGACATCAACATAGCTGATTGCAGTACATCAACTTCTGAATTGACAGCATCTTGCCCCCAGTCCAGTGAGGTGGTTCCCCAACAACATCCTTGGATAATCAGTAACCTGAAGGAGGTTCTTCTTGAGCTCCAGCACAACAGCGAGGGATGTATGGACAAGACCATCAAAGAATTTAACCTGTTAAACTCCAGCCCTATTTTTGGGGTCACTTTTCGAAAATAACATGTTACATCAACTTCTGAATTGACAGCATCTTGCCCCCAGTCCAGTGAGGTGGTTCCCCAACAACATCCTTGGATAATCAGTAACCTGAAGGAGGTTCTTCTTGAGCTCCAGCACAACAGCGAGGGATGTATGGACTGGGATGAAGACCATCAAAGAATTTAAGGTGAAGGAAAAACAGACTGACCGTGACCTGGACAAAGCCAAAGTGCTGAATATGTTTTTCAATAGGTTTAGCACAGGTTTAGCACAGGACCTTCAGTCACCTTCCCTCACCCCTCCCACCCATAAACTTCTCACAACCAACTCAATGGTCAGTACTTCATACACCTCAACCCCCATCATGGACAAGACATTGACATTCTTGGATGACTCTGCAGCTGTGGGGAGTATCAAGGCAGGGGATGAGTCAGAGTACAGGGAATTGGTTGACGGGTTGTGCCAGAAAAAACACTTTTTATTTTTAAAAAATATTTGCGGCTGATGCATCTATCAAATCACTGCAAACACAGAATGGGAAACTTTTAGATTGTATTGAGGAAAACGGAAAACTGGTGAAAGCAGTCGCTACGCTATAAAATATACAGTCAAACTCAAATATGGTTCCATGGTCTGGCTGGACCATAAATCAGATGTTGCTGAAAAATTATCCACTTCCCATAATTCTGCCTCAATTATTGCCCACTGCTAATTGAAAAATAGTTGTGGGAGAGCATTGAGTAGCGTTTGTCTGTTGATCATTTTCCGAAATCCCTCATTTTTCATGGTGTTTATAGGGGCCATATATTTGGCTAGGTGGTAAGTGATAGCCACTGTTATTTCCTTATGCCTATTGGAGTTTGGTGGGTATGGCATTGCATTGTACACTGTTGCATTGTTGCATTGTTATGTGATTCTCTTCACTACCACCTGGGTTTTCATCACCATCCATTTTGTATTTATTTCTCCTTAGCACACATTTTCTCCAATGTTCTGTGCTGCACTCACCCAGCACAGCTCTCTCTTTTATTGTAGCAAACTCTTTAAACTGCACTCAATCATGTGATGTAAAGGCAAAAAGGTTGTTGTTATTGTTATTATTGTCAATAATAATCCGAGAAGAAAATGGGATTGTTGATTTGTGATGCAGCCCATATAATAAAATGTAGAGGAATTGTTGTCAAATTAGATCACATGTAGTTGTGAATCGAGTTGGCAATTTTTTTTAACAATTTAGTGATGAAACAGAAGAGTGTTTTGTTGTAGCAAGGAGTGCTACAAGAAGTCATTTCTACCCACTGCCATCACACTGTTTAATGTCTCTTCACTAAGACTGAACATAACACTTTCCAAGGAAGTCTGTTATTAACACATGGACTGTTTAATTATACAATCATACATAATCTCATTGTCAGGGTCTGGTTCTGTCGCCGTTTATTTTGGTTATTTTCCAGCATTTCCTGTGGTTGCTTTTCCTGTGTTTTACCTTACAACACTTAACAAAACGAACAGACAGGCACATCTGCTGGGTGCCCTGTGATATTGCTACGGAACAGGAGACCAACAAAACAAACCTCAGTCAGACAGCAAGAAATTTCCAGTAAGAAATTGGTAAGGCTTATTTTTTTATCATTCAAAAGAAGCCCTACATATCTCTTTTGCTATTAAACATGTCTTTAAACTGAGAGAGAGAGAAGATTTGAATATATAGCCTCACTTTTATTTACTTTGTGACTGTGATAGTGAGACTTTAACTAGCTGTTGCAAGCAGGAAAGGGTACAGAAACTATCAGCCTAAATTATTACCCGATATGGGCAGAGCATTTTCACACAGAAATTGCAACAGGATGATGTCAGCAAAAACCATCATGTGTCACTTTAATAGGGTTATGCTGATAGTGTGTGTGTGTGTGTGTGTGTAAGTAAAATCCACTCTTACCACACACAGCCTTTGATCCCTGACCAAAAAAGTAATTTGTTGACATATCTCACACAAAAGCATGTGACATATAGTTAGCCTTCCTTATTTAAAGAGGACATTTACTGGAAAATCAAATTTCTGATGTTTTTTGGTGTGTCCCTGTGTCCTTCCCATATGTAAACATCAACATGCCGTTGCATGGTGGTGGACAAGGTTTGAAGGCAAGAGGAAGCAGCCAGGTGCACCAAAGCAGTTAGCCAGGTGCAACAAGGACGGTGGATGAGGTGGAGTGGCGTTGCCAAGAAGAAAATCACTTGGAATGAGCTGTAGAACATGGAATCTACCAGGCTAGGTTTCATCATAAAAGCCACTTACGACATCCTGCTCACGCCAGCAAACCTCAATCTATGGTTTGGAGAGGACCCAGCGTGTCCCTTGTGCTCTGACCCAGCAAGTCTCAAACACATCCTGGTGGGCTGTAAGACCTTCTTGACTCAAGGCAGATACACCTGGCGACACAATCAAGTGCCTCAGCCATAGAACAGAAAAGGACAACTACAAATGCTGCCTTAGTTATGGCACAGACCATATCCAAAAACCCAGCAGCCTTCATCCGGGAGGGTGAGAAGCAACTAGTCAGAGCCCCACCCACAGTTTCAAGTCTGTTAGGTGCAGCCAGGGACTGGGAGATACGAGTCGACCTGGACAAAAGTCTAGTTTTTCCACCAAGCATTGCTGTGACGAGCCTGCGCCCAGACCTGGTGCTGTGGTCCAACTCCTGTCGTCGAGTTTTCATCACTGAGCTCACCGTGCCCTGGGAGGAAGCCATTGATGAAGCATATGAGCGGAAGAAGCTGCGGTATTCCCAACTTGCAGCAGAGGCAGAAGGAAGGGAATGGTCTGTGCTGGTGTGTCCTGTGGAAGTGGGCTGCAGGGGGTTTGTTGCCAACTCCACCATAAGATTCCTGAAAAAGGTTGGCATCAGAGGACAAGCTCAGAGAAAGACCATCAAAGAACTTGCCACAGCAGCAGAGACAAGCAGTCACTGGCTGTGGCTGCAAAGAAAGGAGAAGGCATGGGGGCGAAGTGACCACCCAGTCCCTATGCGACACACACCCAGGTCTGATCAGCCTGTGGTGGGCCTGCCTCAGTGGAGGGTGTCTTGTGGTAAAGGGCCGAAACACCTGAGGATGCTGGGGTACACAACCGATGATGTGTAGTCCAGGCACCTATATATAGATAAGCTGCCACCAGGTGAGCCAGGTGTCAGACAATCATCCTGAGAGACCATTCCCAGGTCCCAGCATAATAAAAACCCTGAAGTGGATCTAAGGCCTGGGAGTGTCACAATAGTTATACAAACTTTGGGCAATACAAAGCAGGACTCAGCTCAAAACTTCATCTCAAGTAGGGATCAGTTCCAACAATCCATAATGGATTTCCTGGAGGCAATGTAAGTATTTCCAAATGAGGTAATAATGTCTTTGAGATCCAAAGTGTAGTAAAAAAAGGCAACTGGACTTAGTTGAATTTCTTGAAGACGTTTCACCTCTCATCAAAGAGGCTTCTTCAGTTCTGTTTATCTAGTGGAGAGTAAATCTCTCTGGACCAGAACTAGCGGTAGCTCGCCATGCATACATCCCGCCTTTAAAATGGACTAGAACTAGCACTAGCTCACTGTGTACGTACTGGATCATAGGGACTGTGACACAGACCACTAAGCAGCTGATCTAGGCATAAATAATCCACAGCACAGAGGACCGGGGATATGGTTTATTTAGCATCATATGAATTCACCGGCTTAAATTTATTAAGTAATATTAACTACACCGTGCAAAATTAAGACTACTATACATAATAATAATACTTACAATATTGACAATAATTAATTATAGAGACCATCAGTGGAAAGGCCACTGAACTTGCCACAAACTCGCTATTTTATATCATTGTTAAAGTAACAGGCGTTGGGGGTTGTGTTATATTGGGCCAATGTAATGTACAACTCTGAATCAAACAATGCTTTGTTTTCAGACAGCAGACTACACACACATCAGATGAAAAGTAATTAGCTCCACTTCAGAGATGACAACATATGTAGCAGCCATGTGGGTCCAGGGCTAGACTGGACTGAGGCTGCAGCAGTAGTGGGAGATCAATACACAAGACTCCCATAGTACCAACAGATGGCTGAGAGGCTGACCATGCATAGTGATTCAATCTGCTGCTATTATCCAAGGTCAGCCAACTTCCTCCTGCCAGCAGGTTATCTCTGTCATCATTCATTCTGTGTCCAAAAGTACAGTAATCAGCCACAATCTTATGACTGGTTATATGGTTAATGGAGTGATGTACAGTATGTATCAAAATTATACACACACAGTATTTACTACATTATATTACTACATATATATATATATATAAAGAAACCAAGCTGTCATCAAAGCAAAAGGTGACCACTGTGAAGAGTCCAGAATATAAAACAATTTGTGTTACATAATTCCACATGTTTCTTCATAGTTTGGATGCCTTCAGTATTAATCTACAGTGTAGTAAATACTGTGTGCGTATGTGTGTGTGTAATTTTGATACATACATCAGTCCAGTAACCAGTTATAAGATTGTGGCTAATTAATGTATTTTTGGATACAGTTTAAGGACATACAGTATATGTATATATTTAACAATTATTTCTTCATCTATATTTTTCATCTTGTTCCAACTTTAAATGCAACAAGTTTAAGTAGCATATATAAGCATATAACTATCAATATCAAAAGTAACACACTGCAGACATTTTTTTTTATTATTTAATTTTGGTAATTCTCTTGTTAATAACACATCTTGCAGCCACAAGTGCTGTATCATAAAACAGACTGTATTCCGAAACCACACTTCTGAAACCACTCAAAACACTTGGGTGCTTGCTAAGGCTGCAACTAGTGATTATTTTCATAATATATTAAACTGACATAATTTTTCTCATAAAATGACACACGTAAAACCTGTTTCGTAAACCTCAAATTTAGAATTTAAGGGCTCTAATTTCGCTGTGGTAATTTCACAGCGAATTTGGCAATTTGGTAGACCAAGGCAAGCAGAGATGGGTGTGGCTGCAGAAAAGGGGGAGGTGTTGACAGATTCAGCTTCACGCAGTTACAATTTTGTGCCAAAAGGTTGCGCTGAAGGTTCGTTTTTGCCAGGTCCAACGTGGTCGGCTCTAATTTCGTACACCAAGCCAGGTGCAGTGCAGTGCAAAAGGGGTGTTTCCAGGCGTGTTTTGTAAGTTTCATGCACAGCACAGGGTGCACACCCAAAAAAATGAAACAGTCTGAATACAATTACATTCCAAGGTTTAGAAGAGAGATAACTTCAGAAGGACATTATTTTAAATTGTTTTCAATAACAACCATGCAAAAATTCAGCGGGACACTTGACCTGATTAACATTACAAGCCAAACAGTTTAATAGTTGCTTTATGTCACACAATTGCAGAAGACATGCAACAGTACAATGTTAACAGATAAAATTAAAGTTAATGTTGTTCAGTCTTTTATGCAAACCACTAACATTACTAAAACATGCACATACATGCATGTCGATGGACGGAGTCGCAGGCCGCCATTTCGTGTTTTTTTTTACCAGAGAACTTCAACACAAACACAAACTTTCCACTTTAAGATGATTTTCACGTGTAATGAAGATAAATGCATTTAATGCAGAAAATAATAAACATTAAATAATAAGCCGGTAAATATGGTGCTGACGTTAAATCAACAGGTTACTCACCAGATTAGCGCACCCATAGACAACGTCAATGTAACGGCGGTCAGAGTGGTCAGCACCGTGGAGAAAGTGAGCTGAGCAGGTTGAGAGAAATGCTGCATGTCGCAGAACGTTTCACCTAAAATATCTTTGCTCGCTGTCCCACAGTGAATTTACCAAGAAAAAATCTGCTTTCACTTCAAAATTTATCTACTTAACTAACTAACAAATTACATGTTTCTCATCTGATGCGAGCAGCAAAGATGGCGGACTTTTCCCCAGCGTTAGTGAAGAAGAATGTATGCACGTGCGTGAAGTCAGACGTCAATTTGAGGGATTACCGTCAAATTAATTGAGCACAATGACTAAAATGACTTAAAGTAGTTGAGCTCTCTATACTTTAAATTACAAATCAGTACGAATACATCATAAAATTAGTGTTGAAATAGCTTTTTTCCGTTTTACAGTGCAGTAATAGTCACAGTCCAGAGATCACAAAGGTTGGTAATGAGAGCATAATAAATTTAAGGTGGACCAATATATGGGTTTTAATTTGGGTGATACTGAGTTCTGAATATATTACAGAGTGTGCAATAAGTTTAATAACCTCACAACCTCAAAACAGGCAAAGCTCTGCACCCCCATTTGATGTCTGGCGCCCTGCTAAGGGGGTTTGGACCCCAGGTTGGGAACCATGGATTTAAAATATTATGTTTTACTCTGAACTATAGATGGAAGGGTTAAAGACTATGACCTGCAACACAAAGTCAGTATAGCAAAAATAAAAGGATGGAAGATCAGAAAAATAAAAAATGAAGCAGGTTTGTCTCTGAATGGCACATACCATCTGGGTGTTCATAATGTTACACAGACATTTTTTAATGTATTTCCAAGTGCTAAGGTCAAAAGAGTTACACTTTAAATCTTTGAATGATCATAGTTACAGTGGTCTGATTTACAGGTCCATGTTGTCACATTTCACCAGGAGGAGTTGTGCCACCAGCTAATCAGTTGATCAATCTGCATCTTGCTATGTTGGATCAATCTGCTTGTATTGGACAATCTCAGGCAACTTAGGAGACTTCTGATGGCTGAACGGCAGGAAAGAATGTTTCGTTCACAAGAAATTAATCTGTTGCGAGACGTCAGTCAATTTAGGTTTCGACAATTCAGGGGAGGAGGAAATCATCCCTTAAATATAAAAATATTTAGGATATCAGGATAAACAGTTTGTCTTGTTTCCCCCCCCTCGTCCTGTTGTTACATTCAGTTGCTATGGTTTCCGTTCTTCATTTCCACTACGACGGGTATAAAAGCGGTAGTCCTGCCGGTTCGTTTTCTGTGCTCCCATTGTCACCTGCGTCATTTCCGGGTCGGAGGTTGTGTGCCCGACAGGTACAGCTGCACGCTGCTTCACCTCGCTGCACGTTTTATTTTGATCATTATGATCAGGGCATTTGTGTTGTTGTAGGGCGATTGTGTGCTGCTCTGTGCTCCCTGTCCCTGTGTGCGCCGCTGTGATTGCTTGGCAATGGTAAGTGTCATCTTCCCTTCTTCATTGTGGTTGATGCTACTAGGTGGCTAATGCTAGTGTGGTCACAGGTAAATGCTGACTGCTGCCTGGAGTCCTTTTTCCTCATTCCTCATGAGTGTATGAGTGTCTGTGCTACTAAAAAGGTATGTAGCTATATCTCTTCATGTAGTTGCATCATTTTAATATACTTAGCCAATGCTAATGGTGGTTTACCTCAATCAGGTGTTACCGTAGCCACCTCCTTGGGCCGCTGCTGCTTTGTGCCTGCTGCTTTGTGCCTGCTGCTTTTGTGCGTTGTGTTCACTACATTTATATTGGTCGCGGACAACACAACTGTCATTGGCCTCATCCGGGACGGCAATGAGTCTGCGTACAGACGGGAAGTAGAACAGCTGGCCCTTTGGTGTGGTCACTTCCTGTGCTCAGGAAGTCCAACCTGCCTCAAGAACTGCTGATCTAGTTTTACACCGCCATCATCCAGTCTGTCCTCTGTTCCTCCATCACTGTGTGGTTTGGGTCGGCCACCAAACAGGACAGGAACAGACTACAACGGACTGTCAGGATTGCAGAGAGAATCATAGGCACCAGCCTGCCCTCCATCCAGGACCTGTACGTGTCCAGAGTGAGGAAACGGGCTGGAAGCATCTCTGCAGATCCATCACACCCTGGACACAATCTGTTTCAACTCCTCCCCTCTGGTAGGCGCTACAGAGCACTGTATGCAAAAACAAGCAGACACAGGAACAGTTTCTTTCCACAGGCTGTCACTCTGATGTCACAGTGTCAGGAACAACAGTCACAGTCACAGTGTCATGAACAATCTGTGACGATTCGTGAGAATTGTACTAAAGGAGGACCCAAAAAAGGCAGGGACTAGAGAGTAACACTAAAGGGATTCATTAACATACAAAAAACTAAGGAAACCAGTCAATAAAAAAACACAAAACGCTGAGCCTGGCTCAGGAAACAACGGGAGTCTAGGGAAAAAAAGGAAACAAGGGATTAGAACGGTTGTAAAGAGCACTACTGCAAAAAACGAGAAACTAGAACTAGAGCAGATTCAACTGTGACATGAGTTACCCAACACTGTAAACATGACGCGCTGACAAGGAGGAGGCAGGAAGACCAGGTCTATAAAGGCAGGCCCTGATGAGGAGATTAGGTGCATCTGTGCAGATCACTCAGCCTGCCCAGCTGTGTTTCCAGCCTCCAAAAAGCACAAGTTAACCACATGACATCAACAGGTAATGCAACAATAAAATACAGGAAGTTGACAACCCCCAGCCAGGACACCGATCATGAGAGTACCCCCCCCCCCCCCCCCCCCCCCCCCCCCCCCCCCCCCCCCCCCCCCCGTTTATCCGGGAACTCACAGTAAAAGTCCCGGAGGAGAGCCGGATCCAAAATCTGGACCCTGGGAATCCAGGATCTCTCCTCGGGACCATACCCCTCCCAGTCAACCAGATACTGATACCCTCTACCTCGCCGCCGAACATCAAGAATCTTCCTGACGGTGTAGGCTGGGAAGCCGTCAATGAGCTGGGCGGGTGAAAGGGGGTCAGGAGGCGGGGCTAGGTCGCTGGAGGCCACTGGCTTGAGGAGGGAGACATGAAAGGTGGGGTGGATCTTCAAGGAAGGAGATGGCGGTCTGCTAGGCGCTGGTTTCGCTGGGCTGAGCGAGTCAAAGCCGCCCTGGCTGTCCTGCAGACAGCTCGACAGCACCGGAGGTGGAAACGGACAGAAGGGACCGCGACCTCCTCTTCCTGGGTGGAGAACAGTGGGGACTGGTACCCATAACTGGCCATGAAGAGGGTCATCCCCAAGGAAGCATTGGAGAGAGAATTGTGGGCGTATTCTACCCACGGGAGGTGGGTAGAATACTGCCTGGCAGAAAGCCCCCCACACCTGGGAGGAGAATTGGGGGCCACGGTCCGACACAATGTCTTGGGGGATGCCATGTAGCCGGAAGACGTGCGTGATGAGAAGATCTGCGGTCTCTAGGGCTGAAGGCAGTTTGATGAGGGGAACGAAGTGAACACATTTTGAGAATCTGTCTATAATGGTAAGAATTACCGTGTAGCCATTGGATGGAGGGAGACCAGTGACAAAGTCCAGAGCAATGTGGGAACATGGGCGGCTAGGAACGGGTAGAGGGTGGAGAAGTCCGGCCGGAGGGTGATTGGAGGATTTGCTTCGGGCACAGGTGGTACAAGCAGCGACGAACTCTCTGACATCCCCAGACATCAAGGGCCACCAGAACCATTGCTGCAGGAAAAGGAGGGTCCTGGAAACCCCGGGATGGCAGGCCAGCTTGGAGGAGTGCCCCCACTGTAACACCTGGGAGCGGGCTGCGGTTGGGACAAAGAGCCAGTTCGGCGGTCCGGAGCCAGGGTCGGGTTCTGCCTCTTGGGCCTCGCGAACAACCTGTTCAATGTCCCAGGTGGTGGCGCCGATGAGGCAGGAGGGTAGGATGCTCCCCAAGCTCCAGGTGGACCGGGTCGTGGATTCTGGATAGTGAGTCCGGTTTTGTGTTGCGGGATCCAGGTCGATATGACCTGGTTAAGTTAAACCTGCCCAGGAACAGAGACCACCGGGCCTGGCGTGAGAAGGGTGGAGCTTCTGGTCGGATGGGTCCTGCTGTGACAGAACAGCTCCTATGCCACTGTCAGATGCGATGAACTGAAGAGAGGGGTCCGGGTGTGTCAGAACAGCTGCTTCAGGGTGTTGAAGGCCTCCTTAGCTTCCGGTGTCCACTTGAAGGGCAGCGAGACAGAGGTCAGTCTGGTGAGGGGAGGGGCAACTCTGCTGTATCCCCGGATAAACCTGCGGTAGAAGTTTGCGAACCCCAGGAATTGTTGAAGCTGCTTACAGTTGGTGGGCACGGGCCAATCCACCACCGCTTCAATCTTCCTGGGGTCCGGTTTTAGTTCCCCCTTAGCCAGGATATAGCCCAGAAAGGTTACCGTGACATCCCCAGACATCAAGGGCCACCAGAACCATTGCTGCAGGAAAAGGAGGGTCCTGGAAACCCCGGGATGGCAGGCCAGCTTGGAGGAGTGCCCCCACTGTAACACCTGGGAGCGGGCTGCGGTTGGGACAAAGAGCCGGTTCGGCGGTCCGGAGCCAGGGTCGGGTTCTGCCTCTTGGGCCTCGCGAACAACCTGTTCAATGTCCCAGGTGGTGGCGCCGATGAGGCAGGAGGGTAGGATGCTCCCCAAGCTCCAGGTGGACCGGGTCGTGGATTCTGGATAGTGAGTCCGGTTTTGTGTTGCGGGATCCAAGTCGATATGACCTGGTTAAGTTAAACCTGCCCAGGAACAGAGACCACCGGGCCTGGCGTGAGTTCAGTCTCTTGGCGGCCTTAAGATATGCCAGGTTCTTATGGTCCGTCCACACGATGAATGGCAGCTCAGCTCCCTCCAACCAATGTCTCCACTCCTGCAAAGCAGACACAACAGCCAGCAGCTCACGGTTCCCAATGTCATAATTGCTTTCTGCTGGAGACAACTTACGGGAGTAGTATGTGCAAGGGTGGAGCTTCTGGTCGGATGGGTCCTGCTGTGACAGAACAGCTCCTATGCCACTGTCAGATGCGATGAACTGAAGAGAGGGGTCCGGGTGTGTCAGAACAGCTGCTTCAGGGTGTTGAAGGCCTCCTTAGCTTCCGGTGTCCACTTGAAGGGCAGCGAGACAGAGGTCAGTCTGGTGAGGGGAGGGGCAACTCTGCTGTATCCCCGGATAAACCTGTGGTAGAAGTTTGCGAACCCCAGGAATTGTTGAAGCTGCTTACGGTTGGTGGGCACGGGCCAATCCACCACCGCTTCAATCTTTCTGGGGTCCGGTTTTAGTTCCCCCTTAGCCAGGATATAGCCCAGAAAGGTTACCGAGGGTACACTAAATTCACACTTCTCGGCCTTGACAAAAAGCTTGTTCTCAAGCAACCTCTGTAACACAAGCCGTACATGTTGAGTGTGGTCTTCCTGGCTGGAGGAGAAAATCAGAATGTCATCAAGGTATACAAAAACAAATAGGTTGAGCATGTCAAGTAAAACATCATTAATCATTGACTGAAAAACTGCAGGAGCATTTGGAAGTCCAAATGGCATGACAAGGTACTCATAATGTCCAATAGGTGTTAAACGCTGTCTTCCATTCATCCCCCTCCCTGATACGGATTAAATGGTATGCATTCCTAAGGTCCAGTTTGGTAAAAATGGTGGCCTTGGAGAGTGGCTCAAACGCAGGGTCTATCAAGGGCAGAGGATACTTGTTCTTAACAGTTATTTCGTTTAGCCCACGGTAATCGATGCAAGGTCTTAGAGTTTTATCCTTCTTGGCAACAAAGAAGAAACCAGCCCTGAGAGGGGAGGAGGAGGGTCTGATCAGGCCTGAGGCAAGGGACTCTGCAATGTACTTTTCCATAGCCTCCCTCTCAGGGCGGGAGATGTTGAAAAGCTTGCTAAAAGGTAGGGTGGCACCGGGGAGAAGGTCAATGGGGCAGTCATATGGTCTGTGAGGAGGGAGTGACAGAGCTCGGGACTTGTTAAAAACTTCACCTAAATCGTGATACTCGGGTGGTACCAGAGTGAGGTCAGGAGGGGTGAACGGTGAAGGAGTGGGGTGAGAGACAGGTCTGGCAGAACGTAGACAGTGAGTGTGACAAAAGGTGCTCCAGCCTATAACCGAGGAAGTGGTCCAATCTAACTGAGGGTTGTGTAATTTGAGCCAGGGTAACCCTAACACCACGGGAGAGGAAGGTGACTGAATAATGAAAAGGGTGATTAGTTCAAGGTGGTTACCAGAAATAGTTAGGGATAACGGGTCGGTCTGATGAGTGATGACAAGGAATGCAGTACCGTCTATGGCGCTAACGTGACGAGGGGGGGTCAACAGGAGTCAAGGGAAGGTCGAGTTGCTTAGCAAAGTCAATGAAACTGTTGTCCGCTCCAAAGTCAACTAATACGCTAAGTGAGTGCGGTGTACCCATGTGAGTGATTGTGGCAGGGAGTGTAGTCCTTTGAGAAGAGCGGGACAAGGAATCTGTACTACTCACCAGGATGCTCTTCTCTCCCAGTGAGCTGTCCCTGCGAGGCCTGAGTCTGAGTCGTCTCTGCTGTTCATCAGAAGAGAGTCTGGTGGTGCCAAGTTGCATGGGTTCAGGGGGAGGTGAGAGGCGATGATGAGTAGAGCCCTGGGCTGCAGTGGAAAGCAATGGGGTTGATGGGTGAGCCTGGAGTGGCCGTGTAGGCTGAGGAGGAGGAAAGACAGTCCGCCGAATCTCCCTGCGCTTACGAATAGCCAAGCTGATGAGTGCCTCGAGAGAACCGGGTTCATCCCTAAGGGCGAGCTCATCTCTTAAATCATCATTTAGCCCCATAAGACAAACAGTCTTAAGTGCGGGCTCGTTCCACCCACTCTCCGTGGCCAGGATACAAAAGTTTATTGAATAATCAGCAACGGAATCTTTACCCTGGGTTAATGTCAGTAGACGGTTTGTAGATAAGGTGTCTTTAAACGGGGTGTCGAAAACCCGTACCATCTCCCAGTGTAATAAATCAAATGAATGTACTATAGGAGAGTTAGCCTCCCAGAGTGAATGCAGCCACTGAGCCGCCTTGCCTCTAACCAGATTATTGATATAAGCTAAGCGGGAGCTATCAGATCCAAACAAGCTTGGCTGCAAATCAAAAACTAACTTATATTGCTTTAGGAAGCGTGCACACGAACCGACCTCTCCCCAGTAGCACTCTGGTGTAGGAATCGGTGGTTCCCGTTGAGGGTGAGGCGAAGCCGAAGCTCTGTCTGGCGAGGCGGGGACTGGAGTGCGTGCAGCAGGAGCGGTGGAGGCTGTTCCAAGCAGGTGAGAGATGTCAGACACGTTGGTATTAAGCGTCTGGATAGCGCTCATTATGTTGCCTAGAGTCCGCTCATGGCGAGTCACAGCTGCAGACTGGTCTGTGAGCGTCTGCCTCAGTCTCTCTATTTCTGCCGGGTCCATGTTCTAATTTTGGTCAGCGCGTACTGTGACGATTCGTGAGAATCGTAAAAAAGGAGAACTAAAGGAGGACCCAAAAAAGGCAGGGACTAGAGAGTAACACTAAAGGGATTTATTAACATACAAAAAACTAAGGAAACCAGTCAATAAAAAAATACAAAATGCTGAGGCTGGCTGGCTGGTTAGGCTGAGCTCAGGAAACAACGGGAGTCTAGGGAAAAAAAGGAAACGAGGGATTAGAACGGTTGTAAAGAGCACTACTGGAAAAAACGAGAAACTAGAACTAGAGCAGATTCGACAGTGACATGAGTTACCCAACACTGCAAACATGACGCGCTGACAAGGAGGAGGCAGGAAGACCAGGTCTATAAAGGCAGGCCCTGTTGAGGAGATTAGGTACAGCTGTGCAGATCACTCAGCCTGCCCAGCTGTGTTCCCAGCCTCCAAAAAGCACAAGTTAACCACATGACATCAACAGGAAATGCAACAATAAAATACAGGAAGTTGACAACCCCCAGCCAGGAGACCGATCATGACACAATCCCTGTGGTTATGTATATATCACAATGTAATTTCCACCTGTTTATAGCATATCTGTTCTAAGGAAAAAAAAAAAAAATATATCTTCATGCACCATCTGCACTTTAATTCCACAATATAAGTTGTGTTCACTTGAGCTGCTGCTTAATTTTTTGTTATTTAACTTTTACATATTTCTATTGTTTCCTTACCTTTGTGTGCTACTGACTGTCACTATTAATTTTTATTACTTTGTGTTGGTACAAGAGAGTGCTGTAAACCAGGGTCAAATTCCTCGTATGTGAAAACTTGGTTGGCCGCATGCCGCCGGCCGGGCGCGATTATCTTTTTATCGGGGACTGGTGCCCCTTATGTTGAATGAGTGTGTGAATGCGTGGATCCTGTTTCATTATTTTTGAGTGTGGGTTTGAGTTTATTCGGAATGTGTTTATGTAATTCTATTTTGTAAATCTCATTGAGTTATTTTGTAAAGTAGTAATTGAGTTGTTTATTTCTTTCTTTGCTTATATTGGGTTATTATGTGATACATTGTTTAAGCCTGTGATCTGTCTGTTATGTCTGTTATGTTATCTGTCTGTTATGGTTTTGTTAGGTTTTCTTTCTTTTTGTATGTGTGCAACCCCACTAATTTGTTATTTCCTCCCTTTTCAGTTGCTGGAGGCCGGTGGTGGTGGTGCTGGTGACCTGGTGGTGGCATCCTCCTGTCTTGTCTTGCTGTGTCCCTGGGAGTGGGTTTTTCCTTCACTGAGTGTGTTTGCCACGTGTGCCGGTGACTTAAGTTTCTGTCTTTATTTTGGTGGATCCCTCCCCTTCGTCCATCCACTTCGGCCTCAGCCCTGATTAGGTTTGCCCCTTTTTGTGTGAATTAGTGATATTAGTGATTTTTAAGAATTTATGACAATAAAATGTATTATAAATCTTGAACCACGTCTCTCGCCTTCTAAGTAATCATGAACATGTGTGCCTTGTGTTAGAGAATAATTCTCTGGGTGAAACTCCCAGGGTGGCGTTGTCGAGCTCTTAGTATTATTAGTTGTATCCTTTTTTTTCTTCTTTTCCTTCACTTCCTCCTTGCCACATTGGGGTTAGCACTCTGTCAGAACTCTCACACCAGGGAGAGTGAGAATGGGGGACAGACTGGTGCCAGAAGTTTGAATATTAGTGTGCCTGGATGCAATATATTAAAACAGAGTTTTAGCTCGATTTAAAAAAAAAACACATCTATGTATGTATGCCTATACATACATACAGATACAGACCTATACAGACCAAACACTGATCAGATAAATGAGTAAATAGGTTTATGTTATTAAAAAATAAATAAATAAGGTTAGTTAGTTTATTTCAGTCACAATTATTCACAAGTAAATTCAGGTACATTTGTGTTGACACATTTTAAACACACATTCTCATAAATTAAGTTGCAACATTTTGCACATAAAGAAGTAGACCAAAAAGTTGTAGTTTGAAGCTAAAGCTTATTTTGCCTACCCTAAGTACTTGCATTACCTGTTGTTGGAGATCGGGTCACTCAAGATGAAGCCAACATGCATCATGGATGGAGGCCACATGAGCCTTTGCTCAAAGACAATAAAAGGGCCATTAAACTTGGTCTCAAAATCCATTATCTTTCACAGATCAGTGTGTCAGTTTGGTCAGTTGGTGACATGTGACCCCACGTGTCACCAACAGTACAAAAGCCAGGTTTCCCTCCTGCTGTGAGGAGGATAGCAACTCCTTCTCCTCTCCTCCTGCAAGGAGAAGATCAACTATCTTCTCTCCTCAGTCCTCCTGTATGAAGGAAGGACACAGACAGCAGCTCTTCAACTGAGGGTCCTTCAGTACAGAGCTAAACAAGCTCCCAGCAGCAAGAGAACCCTCACTGCTGATCTCTAAGCAGGCCTGCTCAAAGCAGCCTGTTCTCCCCTCATCAGAGGCAGCGACACAAGCCTGCCTAAGGATCAACCAAGGATCCAGAGCCAAGTTAGCTCCAACTGCTAACTTTGTGAGGAGGAACCTGAACAACAGACACCAGAAACACAGTCAGACAACTACAGTTTTCTGGATCAACAGACAGCATCTTTCAAGGCCTAGCACAGTATAAAACAAATTGGCAAGCATAGACTTCTAAACCTTGTGAAATATTGTATTAAGCATATGTGTTGTTGTTATGACTAGATTTAGGTCAATATGATGTTAGTAATGTCCATGCTTCCTAGTTTTCAGTTCCAGATGTGCATGTTATTAACCTCTCATCTAACCTGGCACCTCTTCTTCTTCTTCTGGCATTTTTCTGGCAGTTGGCAAACAACGTTATGGTGCATTACTGCCACCAACTGGTAAGGAGTGTGGATCAAGACAGCAAGCAAAAAACAAAAACAAAAAAGACTATTCCTATTCCTTTATTAAGTATATTCTTTTAATCAATCCAGATCTTGCCAAATAATTACATATGATTTCATAATCAACTTCTCCATAACTCTTCCATAAAACATCTATGAGGTCAAACTGCACTTTTATTTCCTTAAATCTTTCAATCATTTCTTTCCTTTCTGTCTCATATTTCTTACACTTGACCATAACATGTTCTATTGTTTCTTCCTGATTACACAATTTACATAAACCAGATTCATGTTCACCCATTATGTAAAGTGTACTATTAAGCCCTGTGTGTCCCAACCTAAGTCTTGATATTACCCTTTCATATTTTCTCTTTCTTCCAGTCCACCTCACTTCTCCCACTTTCCTTTGAATTCTATAAAGTCGGCACCCTTTTCTCTCTTCTTCTCATTGCTTTTGCCATCTTACCTTCATTCTATTTTTAATGATACTTTGGACTTCTGTTTTACTATATGTCACTGTTAAATCAGTGTTGTTCTGTCAGGGTCCGGCTCCACACTTCCTGTTTTATTTTGTTGATGTTGCCTTTTCCTGTACAACCTTGCATCTGCTTCAAACTTGCAGCAGACTTGACCAGGCAGCTGGGTGGAGTCTCTCCCTGCACACCTGCATGTTATTTTCCTGATTAGATGCCTGCCGTTTTTCAGGAGACCTGGCTAAGTACTCTTTGTTTTTGGATTTTTGTAATAAATTGTAAATATCTTCTTTTTAAGTAGTCTGGCTTCCGCTCTTTACTTGGGTCCATACATGTCCTCAGTAAAAGCACAACAGTTTTGCTTTGAAGATTCTTTCGCTCTCTTATCAGCACTTTCATTTCCTTTAACCCCTAAATGAGCTGGTACCCATAAAAATACAACTGTTAGCCCCATCATTTGAATTCTGCATAGTGCTTGTTGAATATCTATTAAAATATCTACTATATGAAAGACTATACTGTATACTGGCCAATGATGAACTTGAGTCAGAACAGATAACAGGTCTTAATGGTCTAATATCCTCAATCCATTGTACTGCCAATAATAGTGCTAGCATTTCTCCTGTGTAAACTGATAATCCATGATTTATTCTTTTACCTATCTGGACAATGTTGTGGAAATTTCGTATGAGCCCGAGTGAGAGAGAAATAAAGAGTTTGAGAGTCCACCAGTTGTCTTTTATGTTTTATTCTGCAGAAGGAACAGGTTCACAAAGCATCGAGTGGTCTGTGAAGGAGTTCTAAAAAGGGGAGTAAGTCACAGCTTTTTATAGGCAAAGATGATTACATAAGAGAAGACTGTTTGTCCATAAAAGGCAGAAGTAATAATGGCCTTGAAACGAAAATGAACTTGAGACGAAAAAGAATCAAGGCTAGCACTGTTGGCAGCGCAGAGAGAATGGCCTTGAGATGAAAATGAAGCAGATACATGAAAAAACATGGTTGACATGAAAAACATGGTTGATATTATGAAATCGTGATAGATATAGGGATTTTCCATTACAACAATGAACTCTGGGACAATGACTGCTACTCCTGCACTACCTGATGAATTCTTGGCTGCATCTTGGCTGCAAATATAAATTTTGATGTAACTGTAGTAATTGTCGATCCTCCAATCCTGAACATGAACTGAATCACACACAAAGCTCTTATCTTTGCCTTTTCTCTCTAGTAATGTGAAATCTACTGATGCATTGGGAAGAATCCAGGGTGGAACTGCTGACAACGGCACTGTTGGACTGCTGTTTAAATAATCTAGTTCTAGTTCTGTTGCTCTGCATAATACTGTCCATCTAAAACTCTTATTTTCCTTCTTCGCCGTTTCCCAACATGGTTTTAATGTGGCTTGTTTGGGGTGATCTTGTCCCTGTAAATTAACCCAGTAGTTTAATGATAGCTGAATCCTTCTGATTTCTAGTGGCATTTCTCCCATCTCGACTTGTAAAGCTATAATTGGGGTACCTTTAACTACACCTGTAATCAGACGTAGAGCCTGATTCTGAAGGCTAGCCAGTTTTTTGAGATTTGTGTCCGCAGCAGATCCATATATTACACACCCATAATCAATTGTACACCTTATCAATCCTGTATATATGGATTTCAATGCTTGCCTGTCTGCTCCCCATTCTCTACCAACTAAACATATCATCACATTTAGCACTCTCTTGCATTTGTCTACAGATTTTTGAATATATTTTGCCCATGTAAGTTTTTCATCAAACCATATTCCCAAAAACTTAAATTGCTTTACTCTTTCAATCCCCTGGTTATATCATTTTAGTTTCACTTCAGTAATTCGTTTTCTCGTAAAAATGATTGCGTTTGTTTTATCAACTGAGAACTTTACCTATATGCCTATTCTTCCACTTTGTAAATAGCCTCTTGCAGTTTTTTAACAATAAAATCTAAATTTCTTCCACGTTTCCACATTGCCCCATCATCTGCAAAAAGTGAGAGACCCAAACCATTATCTAGTTCCATAAACACATCATTTGTCATCACAGAAAATATGAATGGACTTATTATACTTCCTTGAGGTGTTCCGTTTTCAATAACATATTTCCCTGAAAAGTTCTTTCCCACCCTTAGTTGTATTACTCGCTCCCTCAGAAAATCCTTCACCCAGTGATAGAACCTCCCACTGACACGAATTTTCTTAAGTTTTATTTGTAATCCCTCTTTCCACAATATCAAAGAATATAGCCACTACATTTTCCTTATTAACCTGAGCTTTCCTTACTCCATGCTGCAGACACAATGTTGGGTTTCTTCCCCTTCTAAAACCACTCTGGTACTTAGATAAATATCTGCTTTTAATAAAATACGGTAACCTTTCATTTATCATTTTCTCCATAAGTTTGCATATGTTGGATGTTAGGGCGATGGGTCTGAAATTCCCTGAAATTGTACAATCCTTTCCTGGTTTGCATATTGGCACTACAATAGCTTCCTTCCAGCTCTTTGGCAACTTTCTACATTCCCAAACTTTGTTATACAGTACCTTTTGCTGACTCACTCATGTTACTGATCATTATATAACAAACTTGATCTTTTCCTGGTGCTGACATCTTGATTTTTCTCAATGCTCAAGTCAATTCTGCCTTTACAGAAGGTACATTTATAACTGTATTGCCATCTTCTTGTTGGATGACCTCATTTTGTTGTAAAATGGTTGCAGCTCTACCTCTCCTGCCTTTTTCACTGGGATTGTTTGATCTGTGTATTTTTACAAAAGTCTGGGCCAGCATTTCTGCCTTCTTCTCATCTGTTGCTGCTGTTGGTACATCATCTACCAAAACTGGATATCTGAGACTAACCTTAATCATTATAGGATAGTAGTCACTTCCTACAGTTGTTTCTTTGACCACCTCCAAACCACATATCCCTGCCAATGAGTCTGATACTAATGTAAGATCCACTGCTGTTTCAGTTCCTGATCTGATGTTCAGTCTTGTGCCATTACCACTATTCACACAAACAGGATTTTTACTTTCCATTATTTCCAATAACTTGCCCATTTTCATCATTATTATAATCCCAAATAGTATTATGAGCATTAAAATCACCATACCATATTACTTTTCCCTCTATCCATAATGTAACTTCTCTCAACAAATCAACTGACAGTCTTTTACAGGGAATGTAAAAATTAACCACTTTGATTTTCCCATCTCTTGTCCATACCTCAATTGCTATATTTTCTAGTTCTGTTCCTTTCCCCAGAAATCTATATTGTATTCCTTGTTTTACAAAAATTATATAACCTCATCCATTACCCTCCTCCCTATCTCTGCGAATACTGTCATAACCATTTATCACAAAATCTAAGGCTGGTTTTAGCCAGGTTTCTTGTATACAGATGATGTCAGGCTGCTTGTGAAGATTATTAATGAATCCTTTGAGTTCTTGGCCATTTGCTATCAGACTTCTTGCATTCCACTGTAATATAATCATATGGACTTATCACCTGGGCTACCCTGTTTGCTGTATACTTGAAGTTTTTGTTTTATCTGCTTACAAGATATGTCTCTCAGTCCCATAAACTTCTCTGCTTCTTTCACAATTATCTTAATTTTTAATGTTAATGTTTCACCTGGTCAGCACAATTTATTACATATGAAATGAACAATATCAGTTTGTCTATCTCTAAGGCATTCTTCATTTTTCCAATTTGTTCTGTCTCTGGTCTCACATTTTGATGTATTTCTTTCCCCCTCTTTTGGCCTTGTACCTTTTTTGCTGTCTCTGCATAGCTTAAGTTGTTTGCTGTTTTCACATGCTGAATTTCTACGGCTCTCTTCCTGATCTCACAGCCACCGTATGTTGCCCTGTGTTGCCCACCACAGTTACAACTTCTGTCCTGTACATTGTCCTTACATTCCTCTATTTTGTGCTCCTCTCCACACTTTGAACATCTCTGCTTTCCCCTACAAACTGCAGCTATGTGTCCATACCTCTGACATTTGTAGCATCGCAGTGGGGGAGGAACATATTGCCTAACTGGAAAACTCATGAACCCAATCTTAACTCTTTCTGGTAATACAGATACTGAAAATTCTAGAAGAACGGACAGGCCATCCATTCTTTCCCCATTGACAGATTTTTGAAATCTCTTAATCTGATATGTTTCAACTCCGTGAATGCTTCGTTTGACTTTTTCTAAATCTTTGTCTTGTGGAATCCCAGTTATCACTTCCCGGGAAACTCTCTTTTCACCCAGAACCCTTCTTTGTTCCATCATTTTCTTGCAAATGCTTTCAATAAGGAGGGCTTTGTTTTTCTGTACCTCTGTTTTTACACACTATCAATATGTTTTCATCTCTTAGAATTTTAGCCATTTCCACTTCACCAAGTTTCTTTTTTTACTCCCTTGACACAGCTATCGGACTGAGATTAATGTGCTCATCCTCCTTCCTAAATTTTAGAATTATTTTAACTTCTTTCTTCACAATCTTCTTGCGTACAGTATTATTACCGTCATCTGAGCTGTACTCTTCCAGGTACATTTAACTACTTTGACTCCACACACCTCGTTCAACTTGACTATCATTTCCTTTTCCTCGTCTGCCCATGCTAGCTACCGGTGTCCATCCATCAAGATCCATATCATCATCATCATCATCTACTACCTTAGCCACCATCTGATCCAGTCACAAACCAGTTTATGCCGACCCGCCAATTCCAAGGTCCAAAATCCGCATGTGCTTGTAGATTAAGGAATTCGTTTGCACCAGTCTTTAAGTCAGAGATGCTCCCGAAGCTCAGCATGGCGCTCTGCCGAAACCAGCCTCAGCGATCGCCTCGCTGACCGCCTCTCGGGTCCCCAAACCTGGCACCTCATCCTACAAAAGTGGCCTTAACAAAGAAACACAGCAGCCATGTGGTCAAGAAATGACCATCTTTAACTCCGCCATCTTGTTGTAGTTCCTTTGTCAACCGCCATTTTGATTTGTAGTCTCTCTACCTGATTCGGCCATTTGGTCTGTACCCACAGACATGTACTCTCTCTCTCTCTCTCTCTCTTACACACACACTGTATATAGTTACATTTGGTAGATATTGTTGTTTTAATCTTTGATGTCATTTTTTTTTAAATAAATGTTTCTAAAATACACAGTGTGGTCCGATTAATTAATGTTGCACAAGTGTGAATATTGCCAACCTCTTCCCAGCAGAACTCCAATCCTTCAATTCAAGCTAAGTATTGATGTGGCATTGTCATTTATAAATTATTAAGTTGATTATTAATCATAATCCAAATTGGTAATAGGCTAAATTCATGAGACTGAATCAGTAAATTGGCTATCTTTTCCCTTCTTTTGAAGGGTGGTACCCCGAGGAACTTTATTAAGTAAAGTCATTAATATAATAATATTTTTATTATTATTATTACTCTTAGATTGCCAATAACTAATATAAAGGCCCCATTTCATGGTGTCTCACTTGAAAAAGCGCACCTCCCCACAAAAATCCTTATAATCAAGACAATAAAATAAATTTATGTCCATACAGATTATTACTCTGTCTTCATATACATATTAATAGTCAGAATTTTAAATGTTTTTTTTCAAGTTTGAAAAGTGAAGTACATGATTTTAATTCCTCTGTGCAGCTGTTCCAAAGGTCCATACACCCTTGATAAACAGTTTTTCTTGATGTTTGTCCTAAATGCAGTTTTTTTAAACATTTAATTTCCTCTAAGGTGATAATGACTTTCTCTGGTTTTGAATAGTTTCTGTATTCTTATTGGCAGGAGACATACATAAAGTTTTAATATCTGTAGGTTCAGGAATAATGCATTACTGGATTCATTATAGGTAGAGTAGGTAATAATTTCTATAGCCCCTTTTTTCTGAAACATGAAAATTGGTGTTGAAATTGTTTTAGGTGTTACCCCAAACTTTAATACAGTAGGTTATATAATCATTAAGAGATAACTATATATAATAAATAGACATTTTTAATCAGATTTTATATATTACTTTAGATACTTTTGTTTTAATGTTATTTATATTTGATTTCCAAGTGAGCCTGTGGTCAATGATTAGTCAGAGAAATTTGTCTTCATATACTCTCTCTATTTTAACATTAATTGTTATTTACACGGGTTTTAATTTGGTGGCTTGACAACAAAATAAATAATAAATATGATAAATTTAGTTTTATCTATATTCAGAGATATAGATTTTTATCAAACCATATCTTTTTTCTATGTAACTCTCTCTCAATTGTTTGTGACAGCTGATTTGGGTTTTCCCCTGAACAATACAAGGAGGTATCATCTGCAAATAAAACAAGATGATACAACAGTTCAGACAAATTACATATCGTATTAATATAAATCATAGACAGCTTAGGTCCCGATACAGAACCTTCTGGGACTCCACAGGTTACGTTTAGCATTTCAGACTTGACATCATTTGTCTGTACAAACTGATGCCTGTTTTCCAAATAGCTTTGTAACCATGCATGCAGTGATCCCCTGAATCCATAACCCTCTAGCTTATGTAATAATATATTATGATCTATTGTGTCAAATGCCTTAAATGAAAGAAAACTGTGTTATCCTTTCAAACTGCTGATTGAGAGCAGTGTGATGATTTGATTTAAAGGATAAGTATGGACCAAAAGGAGTGGAAACCAGACTAGTTGAAAAGGGAAAAAGGGTTTTTATTAACAAAAACTAAATCCAAAATTATACTCAGCCACGAAGGGAATAACTCAAGGCAAGGAGACTGACTGGTTGGCTGGGCAGAGGTCCCCGAGACAACTGAAAGGGAAAAAAATGCAGCATTAAAAACAGGATGGAAAAAAAGCTCACGACATGTAGTGTGGTGCAGAGATAAACGCGCAGATCTGACTTGTTCAGTTACCACGTTAGAAGTGAGACGCACCAACACATGCAGCAGCACAGACCAAGGTATAAGAAGGCAGGATACACAATCAGGCAACGGGTTGCAGGTGCGAGGGGAGGAGACTCCGCCCGGCCGCACAGTCAAGTCTCCTGAAAAAGCAAAACACAAGAACACCTCCAAAGAAAATACAAACTATACAAAATAAAAGACAGAAAGCAATGAGAAAACTGGATCCTGACAGCACCCTCCCCCCACGGGCAACTCCTGGGGGCCTACCCGGTTTATCCGGGTATCTCCGGTAGAAGCCCTGAGGAGGGATCCAGATCAGATCCAGAATATGGGCCCTAGAAACCCAAGACCGCTCCTCAGAGCCGTACCCCTCCCAATCCACCAGGTACTGAAAACCTCTGCCTCGCCGTCAGACATCCAAAATCTCCCTGACTGTGTATGCAGGAAGTCCATCAATGAGTCGGGCAGGAGGTGGGGAATCAAAGGGAAGCGCCAGGTCGCTGGTGGCGACCGTTTTCAGGAGGGAGACATGAAACGTAGGATGGATATTCAGCAAAGGAGTGAGCTTGAGTCGCACAGCCACAGGATTTTTGACCCGGTCCACCTCAAAGGGTCCAATGTAACTGAGTGCCAGCTTCCTGGAATCAACTTTGAGAGGGAGGTCGTGGGTGGAGAGCCACACTTTGTCCCCAGGCTTGTAGTCAGGGGCCGGGATGCGATGTCTGTTGGCGAGTTGTTGATTGTGGGCGGCAGACCTGACGAGTGCTGCCCTGGTTGCCCTCCAGGGCAGACTTGGGTTAGCTCCTAGAGCCTTGTAGAAGGCTTGCCAGACCTGTGACGTGAACTGAGGTCCGCAGTCAGAGACAATGTCATTTGGAATTCCATGTATGCGGAAGACATGGTGCACAAGGAAATCGGCAGTTTCCAGGGCATAGGGGAGTTTGGGTAAGGGCAAGTAGTGTACACACTTGGAGAATCTGTCAATTATTAGGATAACTGTGTTTCCATTAGATGAAAGCGACATGTGACCATGGGTGGCTAGGAATGGGTAACGGGCGAAGGAGACCAGCTAGAGAGTGGTGTGAAGTCTTACCCCAAGCACAAACTGCACAGGCTGCCACAAACCCACCATAGATGGCCACCAGAACCTCTCATGGAGAAAGTGGAGAGTGCAGGTCACACTGGGATGGCAGGTAAGCCGAGAAGAATGCCCCCACTGAAGCACCTGGGAATGAGCAGGAGAGGGCACAAAGAGAGAGGTTCTGAGCCCGGGTCCAGTTCCACTTGTTGGGCCTCGCGTACCACCCTCTCTATATCCCAGGAAGTGGCACCAACCAGGCAGGAAGCAGGCAGGATCAGCAGGTCGGTCTCCTCTTGGTGAATCGGGTCGTGAACTCTGGAAAGGGCGTCAGGCTTGATATTCTTTGACCCAGGGTGATAGGACAGGGTGAAGTTGAAGTGTCCTAAAAAGAGAGCCCAGCGGGCCTGTCGGGAGTTCAGCCTCCGGGCTGAACGTAGGTAGGCCAAGTTCTTATGGTTGGTCCAAACCAAGAACGGCAACTCAAATCCCTTCAGCCAATGCCTCCACTCCTGAAGGGCGGCCACCACATCCAGGAGTTCATGGTTTCCTACATCATAATTGGCTTCTGCAGGGGAGAGTTTGCGGGAGAAGAAGGCGCATGGTTGGAGCTTTTGGTCCTCTGGATCCCTCTAGGACAACACCGCCCCGATGCCACAGTCGGAGGCATCAACCTCAACGATGAACTGCCGGGTTGAGTCAGGGAGAGCCAAAACTGGAGCCTTGGTGAAAAGGTCCCTCAGGGTGTTGAAGGCGGAGTCCGCTTCAGGTGTCCAGCAGAATGTTAGTGAGACAAAGGTCAGCCTGGTGAGGAGAGAAGCCACCTTCGAGTAACCACGGATAAACCGGTGGGAAAAGTTGGCCAACCCCAGGAATCGCTGCAGTTGTTTGTGGTTCTGAGGGGGGGCCAATTGGCTACTGCCTCGATCTTGTGAGGATGCAGCTTCACACTGCCACCTGCCAAAATAAAACCAAGAAAATCAACTTGGGGTACATGAAATTCACATTTCCCACTCTCGACGTATAGGCTATTTTCTAACAGTCTTAGAAAATAGTCAAGAACTAAACGTACATGTTTATGCTCCGAAAGGTTACGAGACAAAATTAAAATGTCAAGATAAATCAAGTTAAACCAAAATGAACTGATTGACCATGTCTCTAAGAATGACATTTATCATGTGTTGAAAAACTGCTGGAGCATTAGTCAGTTCAAAAGGCATTACCAAGTACTCGAAGTGTCAGATGGGTGTGTTGAAAGCCGTCTTCCATTCGTCGCCTTCCCTAATACGGATGAGGTGGTAGGCGTTTCTCAGATCCAATTTTGTGAAAACTGTAGCTTTGGCAAGGGGCTCATAAGAGGGATCAATGAGTGGCAGAGAGGAGAGGACAAGGGCCTGATCAAACCTGAAATACAAAACTATACAAAATAAAAGACAGGAAGCAATGTGAAAACAGGATCCTGACAAGCAGCTTGAGATGAGACACTGCTTTGGAGCTGTTGAGTTTAAAATTTAGAGCCAAGGGAAAATTATGTTGTACAGAACTATAAACCACTGAAGGTCAATTGGTCCCAGGTGAGGGAAGACCCCAAGGAAGATAGAGGAGGGATTTAATTGATTTAAATCTTACTTATCAGGGAGAACCCAGTTTGTTCACGATAATGATCAATTTCTTTACCCACTAGAGTTAAACATGGAGTTCCACAAGGTTCGGTCTTGGGCCAATTTCTTTCACCCTATGTATCGCATGCTTCCTCTAGGTAGTATTAAAAACACAACCAAATATTTCATTGTTATGCAGAAGACATTCATTTGTACATACCCATGGAGTTGTATGATATAATCAAGTTATAAAGCTCCAGGAATGTCTCACAGACATTAAAACCTGGATGTCACATAAATTTTACTTCATTAAGTTTTGGTCCTTGGCTTAGCCATAAAACCTCAGGGAAGCTGTAACTGAGCATTTAGTCACCCTGGATGGCATTATCATGGCCAGTTCTACTGTAAGAAACAGTAGAATTGTTATTGACCCAGATTTGTCAATCGACTCACCTGTCAGCCTTCTTCCATCTGCACAACATAACAAAAATCTGAAACATTGTGGAAAATAGATCACATCACTCCAGTGCTGTTATTTATAGTGTAAAATTTAGAATAGAATTTAATTTAAAATCATTCCCCTCACATATAACGCATGCACTGTAATTAATTGTATTGACAAAGAATATTGTAGTTACAAGGAAGTTCCACTGATATTGTGGTTTGTAATAATAAAGCACAATTTGTTTTATTGCTTCTATTATGCAGTAGTTCTCTCTGTCCTCACATTGGCACAGCAACTTATAATGGGAGTGGATGGAAAAATATGAAAATGTGAAATGTAACATTTTAATTTTATTAGACCTTAAAGGTGGTCATGTAATTAATCAATCTTAATTTATATAGCACATTTCTACACCCAATGTGCTGCACATGATAGAAAGACACTGCAACAAAAACAAAAAGCACTGGTGAGCAACGGCACAACAATTAAGATAAATCAACTAATAAAGGAGGCACCTTGTTAAAATTCAGGCTAAAAAGATGTCTTAAGAGTTCTTTTTAATTATCAGAGGTGGAGGTCATGATTTAAAAATAAATAATAAATACATAGGTAACATTGCAATTAAAATATTTATTAATCAAAATCAATTAAAGATGTTAACATTTGAAAAGTTTGAGTGATGGGAGTACGATTTACCGGCGGGCCATTAATAATAAACGTATGAAAAATATCAGCAATGACTTGTCAAGTCATTTCATGCAAGTCTGTCAAGTCTCAAGTCATGAATAGCAAGATAAAGTCAAGTCTTTTATCACTGTTAATCAAGCTCGAGTCCCCCATCTCTGGCATGGCCTGAACAGGCTAACGTTATGCCTGTTGGTTCATTAGCTAGCTAACTAACGCTAGCATTAGCTAGAGAACGCTAACAGTCGTAGCAATAATTAAAACATATTAACAGACAAACTTGCTTGATAACTTACCTTATTATTATTATTCAAAAAGAATAAACAAGACAGCACAAAAGTCGAGTCAGAAGGCTTGCCCTCAGTGCCCCGGCCAGTACGCTGGACTCGTGACTGGATTTGGTTGCTGAGCGGGAGACTGAATGTTGCTACTGCGCATGCACACTTCTTCTTCTTCATTTGAATGCGCAGTGGGAGTGAGACTGTGTTGGCTACTTATTGTTGCATGCATATAACTGTTACTTAATAAATACAAGACATAAGTGTATATTGTTGATAACCTAGTAAAGTTAACTAATGAATGTAAGTCAGGACAGCTATTGGATATTACAGTGCAATGTTTAATATAAACAAAAATAAGGAAATGAGCATTCTCTGTTACAAAAAGAATAAATAAATTAATCAATTAATTAATTAATGTGGCACCACTTAAGTCTTTGTCCCAGTCATAAATTCACTTAAAGTTGTTTGTCTTATTGATTTGTATACTTGGTTGTCAACTTAGTTTTTTTAAGACATAAATTTTATTCAACAAAAAATAACCTGAGTCTCAGGAGGGAAAAAAAAAATATCAAAAGAATGAATAAAGGTGGCCCTCTATTGGATTGTCTCTGTTCTCAAAATTCCACCTGTCGGCATCCGAACACAAAGAAGGCATCCATAAACAGCGGCAATGACCTGGACCATGGCAAAGAAGCTCCTTGAATGTCACAGATAGGATCGTCCCTCAAAAAAAAAAAAAAAAAAAAGTAAGAATACAAAACGTAAGAATACAATTATATGCAGATGATACAGTTTTGTACATCCATGCAAAAACAAAAGATGAACCTTCTGGAGCCATGGTGCCAGTGTCGCACTGGCTCCAAAACTCCTGCCTGCACCTTAACACGAAAAAACAGTTTGCATGTTCTTTACATGTCGGTCCTGGTTAATGGAGAGTGTTTAGAAGTGGTAGAGAAATTTAAGTATCTTAGAGTGGTCTTTGATTCGAATTTAACTTTTAAGGACCATGTAAGGAAAATCTCCAATATCATCAAATTTAACTTGTCAAAGTTTTGGGAGATATCATGCACGCCGTTCAGTCTCTGAGTGCCAGTGTCACCCACCTGTCTCACCATCTGGATGGAACCTCCACGTCCTCCACTGCTCCTCGGACCCCGCCTACAGTCTCCACGGACCGGGATCGACAGCCTCCTCGCTCCGCTGATCCTCCTTTGGCCCGTGAACCCTCCATTCCCACTCCAGAGTGCTACTGGGGAGAGGTCGGAGCCTGTGCTCGCTTCCTTAGGCAATGTAAGTTTGTTTTCAGTCAGCAGCCCAGCTCGTTCCTTTCTGATAGCCCCAAGTTAGCTTATATAAATAATCTTGTTAGAGGAAGGGCTGCGCTATGGATGAATGCTTTGTGGGAGTCAGGCTCCCCCGTACTAGACTCTTGTGAGACTTTCTGCTCTGAGATGATTCGAGTTTTTGATACCCCTGTGAAGGGAGCCAAGACTATAAACCGATTATTGACTATTAATCAGGGAAAACATTCCGCTGCGCATTATTCAATTGATTTCCACATTCTGGCAGCCGAGAGTGGGTGGAATGAACCCGCTCTCAAGACTATATATCTTAAGGGGCTAAATGATGAATTAAAGGACGGGTTAGCCACTCATGATGAGCCCGAGTCACTTGAGGCGCTGATTAACTTAGCCATACGGATAGACAATCGTATGCAGGAAAGTCGCAGGGAGCACAGGTCCCTCGAGCAGCCGAGTCCTTTGTCTACGCCTTGCATGCTTGTCTCCTCCTTCTCCTCTGCTCCTTCAGCTTCTTCTCTGCCAGAGAGGTCCCGGGATCTCGCCTCACCCACTCCTCCTCCCCAACCTATGCAGCTAGGGACCACACACCTGGATCCTGGAGAGTGGCAGAGGAGTACTGTACTGTGGACAGACCGGACATGTACGACGCGAGTGCTCCATCCGACCTCGCAGGGGCAGCTCATCCGAGGAGAAGAGCATCCTGGTGAGTAAGACTGACTCTCAGTCCCGCTCTTCTCATAGGATTACATTAGCCGCTTCACTCACCCACCAGGGCTCCACTCGCACTTTTCACATTCTAGTTGACTCCGGTTCAGACGATAACTTCTTTGACCTGGACTTTGCTCAACTTCTGAACTTACCTCTGACTTCAATCCATCCTCCCAGACCCGTCTGTGCAATCGATGGCAGTGCCTTAGTTTCCATATCCCAACAGACTGACCCCGTAGAACTAAAAATTTCCGGTAATGTCTTTATTTGTTATCTCCTCACCGTCTTCCCCCGTGGTGTTAGGTCTTCCCTGGCTAAGACTACACAACCCCCACTTAGACTGGTCCACTTCTTCCATCGTTAATTGGAGCACTTTTTGTCACACACATTGCTTACGTTCCGCTTCACCTGTCTCTCACCCATCACCTCCAGTACATGAGCCCCCCGACTTATCTCTGGTCCCACCTGAATATCACGATCTGGGTGAGGTTTTCGGTAAATCTAAAGCACTCTCCTTGCCACCTCACCGCCTGTATAACTGTGCCATAGACTTACTCCCTGGCTCCTCTCTGCCCCCCAGTAAACTCTATAACATCTCCCGCCCCGAGAGGGAGGCTATGGTAAGGTACATCTCGGAGTCGTTAGCGGCCCGGGCTAATTAGACCTTCCACCTCTCCTCTCGGGGCCGGCTTCTTTTTTGTAGCTAAGAAGGACAAGACACTCAGACCATGCATTGACTACCGCAGACATAACGACATCACTGTGAAGAATCGCTACCCTCTGCCGCTCATAGACCCCTTTTTACGAACCTCTAGGCAAGGCCACTATTTTCACTAAACTCGACTTAAGAAATGCATATCATCTGATTTGAATTCGGGAGGGAGACGAGTGGAAGACTGCTTTTAACACTCCACTCGGTCATTTCGAGTACCAAGTGATGCCATTTGGATTAACCAATGCTCCAGCCGTTTTCCAGTTGCTCATTAACGATGTACTGAGGGATATGTTAAACCAGTTTGTGTTTGTCTATCTAGACGATATCCTCATATTCTCAGCCAATCAACAAGACGATACCCAGCATGTCTGTCTAGTCCTGCAGAGACTGTTAGAAAAGAGACTTTTTGTAAAAGCTGAAAAGTGTGAATTTAATGTGTCTTCTGTTGTGTTTTTGGGTTATATCCTGGCAGAGGGGCAGCTTAAGCCAGACCCTAAGAAAATCGAGGCGGTAGTTAACTGGCCAACTTCTTCCTCCCGTAAGCAGTTGCAACAGTTCCTGGGCTTCGCCAATTTCTACCGCAGGTTTATCCGGGGATATAGCAGAGTGGCCTCTCCTCTTGCCAAGCTTACCTCTATGCCGTTCAAGTGGTCTCTGGAGGCGGAGGCCGCCTTCACCAAACTCAAGCTGCTCTTCACTTCCGCCCCAGACCTCTCTCACCCAGATCCCACACGCCAGTTCATTGTCGAGATGGACGCCTCCGACTCCGGTTTGGGCGTGGTCCTGTCCCCAGGATCAGAAACTTCATCCCTGCACCTTCTTCTCACGTAAGTTGACACCTGCAGAAATAAACTACGATATTGGCAATAAAGAGCTTTTAGTGGTAGTTTCTGCGTTGCAGGAGTGGAGACATTGGCTGGAGGGAGCAGAGCATCCTTTTGTGGTATGGAAGGACCATAAAAATCTCTCCTACCTGCGCACCACAAAAAGGTTGAACTCCCACCTGGCCCGCTGGTCGCTCTTCCTGGGGAGATTCAACTTTGTTCTGTCTTACCGTCCAGGCTCCCGCAACATCAAGCCTGATGCCCTGTCGCGTCTTCATGACCCGGTCCACCAGGAGTCGGATGTTGGGCCCATCTTTCCCCCTTTCTGTTTTGTCTGTGCCACTTCCTGGGACGTTGAAAGGGTCTTGCGGGAGGCTCAGGTCACTGAACCGGACCCTGGGAATGGGCCACCGAACCGCCTATTTGTTCCTGCTGTGGTGCGCCCCCAGGTGTTGCAGTGGGGGCATGGGGGCACCCCACTCCAGGACGCTTCACTTCCTCCAGCAGAGATTCTGGTGGCCTTCCATGGCTGGGGACGTCCGGGAATTTGTGGCTGCCTGTACCATCTGTGCCAGGAGTAAGGCTTCCCTTTCTTCTTCTTTATTTTCTAGATTGTTTTGTTTAGTACTTGTGTTCCTGGGGAAGTGTTCTGTTCTTTTCCTTTCAGAAGGCTGGCTGGCAGGTGAGGCAGGAGGACTAATCACCACAGCTGTCCCTGATCTGCTCATCAACTCTTCTCTACTTAAACTACGACTTCCTGTTTCCTGGCGTCAGCGCGTCCCCTTTCAGTACATGAGTAACCTGCGTCGAATCAACAGCCACTCTCTGCTACTAGAACCTTTTGCCGGTGTTCTCAGTTTGCCTTTTTCTAACCGCATTTTTGTCTCCCTTTTCCCCTCCAGTTTTCGTTCCCTGAGTCCTGCCTTGCCAGCTGGCCAGCCTCGGCGCCTTTGGTTCTTCCCCCTTTCATTTAAGCCCTTTGTTAACTTTATCCTCGCCTCCGCACACTGGTCTTTACATGCACCACATCATTACAAGAACAATATCTTAGATTTTGAAAGTTATCAGATGTTCTTGGATACCTGTCTCATTTCTCAAGTTTTAAATGGGCTTGCTCCTCCACTTTTAAATTATTTTATTAATAAAAAAAATAATACTGGGATAAACACCAAAACATTAACAAGAGGAGACTGCAATATACAAAGACGCAGAACAAAATTTAGCCAAACTGTGGCTTCTATCAGAAGCTCAAAACTATGGAATACACTACCAGAATACATCTAGAACTGTGGCAACTATTCAACAAGTCCTTAAGAACTGGTTGAAATCTCAGCAGTCCTGTATCCACAGATGACTATCCATTTACCCTGGGCTCTCTATTCTCCTGATTGAGGCATTTCTACTGTAAATAGTGTATTGTCAAGTGATTATGTTCTCATGTTGTGTGCTCATGTCTGCCTGGTGTAATGTCTAAATGTCGGTGTTGTCACATTGAATGTTTTATGTTTGCACCTGCCTTAGGACAACGGAAGAAATTTAGCTCTTGTGCTAAGTCCAACATATTTATGTGAAAGCTTTTTTGTAGATGCATTGATTAATATGTACTGTCCTAAAATAAAATAAAAATAAAATAAATAAAACATGATTGCACAAAAGCTCTAGGACAAGTTCATTCAAATACCAGAGGTGCAAAATAGCCAAAATTGTCGAAGAGTCGATCTTCAACTCAAAATGGCAGCCTTCCTGTTGGGTTTCACGTGTACCGACTTTCGTTCATGTTACGTTAAACCTGGCAACACTTTTTTGCATAAGTTTTAGACCCTCCCACTTCCAATTTTTCACGCCCATTCACCGAAACACTTTCAGACGTAAATTTTCACCAGAACTGACGCGTTTACAAAATTTCAGTTTTTGAGCATGTTTAGGCCCTCAAAATGTGATTCATTTCAAGTTCTGTTTTTCTGCAGGCTCCCGCACAGTTTGTTTGTAACTTAATGTTGCCATGAACGCTTACATTGATGGGAACAAGATTCAACTTGTCCGGAAATAGATCATCCAAAACGGAAAGTGCCCTGTAACTTGTCAGGGCCCTTTCACAGGGAGTGGCTGCACTCCCTGACTTGCATGGGGAACGCGAGGGCACTTTCATGACTGCAAGTATCGTGAGCAGTCATAGTTATATATGAGTGTGTGTGGGTATATATATACCCACATACACATATATACGTATATATGTGTGTGTGTGTGTGTGTGTGTGTGTATTAGGTGTAGGTGTGTATTGTGTTATAGGGTATTACTTGTTTTGTGGCAAAATGTTGGTTGAATTCAAAATGGCTGATCTCATGTGGGGTCAAGTTTGTGTTTTGTAACGTTATACTTTAAGTTATATTTTACATGTTATACAAGTTTTAGGGCACTTTCTTTCTTGTGAGATATAGCACATTCCCATAGGGGGCGCTATAGAGCCTCGGGGCACTGCAAAGGTCCACAAACTATGCCAATATTGCATTTTTGCACAGTTTTTATGCACATTATCTCCCTCAAAAGTGAGCACGAAGCCATCCGTTCCCAGGCCAGTTGATCCTGTGAGCCCTGTCTCTAAGGGAGAGCCCAGACACCCTGCAGAGGAAACTCATTACGGCCACTTGTATCCACGATCTCATTCTTTTGGTCACTACCCACAACTTATGACCATAGGTGCCTTGAGATTATTATGGTGTGATTTGGCGCTATACAAATAGATGAGTGAGTGAATGAATTGAATTGAGCAGCTCACCCCACCAATTCCCACACACATTGTGTTATTAAAATATAGGAAAACCCTTTAACAAAATAAAAAAGTAAAAAAGTGGTTGTACAGTAAGCAATATCAAGCTTTCATTCTGCAGAGGCATCACTGCCTGTGGGCTGGGTCAAGCCACAAAACTCAGCATTATCAGCATCACACTGTTTTGTAGTGTTTTTTTATTAGTTTTTTTGTGTATATTCTTTCGTCATAATATTTCTCATCTGTCTCATCCAGCTTCTTAGAAACAACTCACATAACAATTGGTCTGATGACATAATAAAAGATCAAAGGAAACTACAATATACAAACATGACTCTACAGCTCTGTTCTTCAACTGTAAATTACAGAACATTATGCATGCTGTAAAATAACACCACCAATCAACCTCTGTCACTTGTATATCCATGTATATCCATGCACCCACACCTGTAGTTTCCACTGAAAGTTAAGCAGCTTTATCTAAGATGAATCCCATGGGAGATGGACCACACAGTGGTAGAAATCGTGAGTACTTGGTTCATCATTTTACACAGACCTTTACAAATGCTACTTAAGGTTTAAAGATTCACAATCAAATCCTATTGTTGGTAATAGCAACATTTCTCTCAGGTCCATGTTGGTACATTATACCAAGAGGACATTTGCCACCAGCAAATCAGTTGACCAATCTGCACATTGCTATATTGGATAACTTTGCACTATTGGGAAGAGACGAAGAAGATCTTAGGGACATTATGGTGGTTTTGGTAGATGCGCAGCAGCAAAGAATGCAAGTTTTACAACAAATTCAAGAGCTGTCAGAGCCTAGACTATCCAGACAGTGACAATGCAGGGAGAAGAACAGGGAGGGATATAATTACTAAAGATTTAGGGTATACATACATACCCATTACCCTAACCCTAACCCAGGATTTATTTAAAGACATTCAAAATGATGGTAGAGGTTATGTTTGTTTAACAATAAGATACGATTAGATAGTCCTTTATTTGTCCTGCAATGGGAAATATAAAGTGTTCCAGCAGCAAAGAAGTAAAGCAGTAAAGATAAAGATAATCAATAATAAACATGCATTTTCACATCTGTGAATGTAGAATATAGAAAAAAAATGACAATAATAAAAAAGTAAAAATAGAATATACATTATCACATTATTAAGTTACCAGAATTGCTAAAGTATGATCTTAATAATTACAGTATGAACAGAATTGAACATTAATTATTGTACATTTACTGTATATTGCACTGAAGTGAAACTACAGTATATTGCACATGGGATGAGTAACACGCTACATGTGGTCTACTGAGAACAGTGCTTGTTGTAAAGTCTAACAGCAGCAGGGAAGAATGACCTGTGATACCATTTCAATCATTTAAAATGTTTCATTCTGGCACTGACGGAGCTGCCCAGTGCTGTGATGGTGTCCTGCAGGGGGTGGGAGAGATTGTCCATCAGAGATGGCTGATGTAGTAGTGCTCCCTGCACTCTAAAATACCTTATGGCACTTTCCACTATACAGTTCAAGCCCTGTGTATCGGTTTGTTGTCTTCCATTACTTTAGAGTACCTCCTCTATGTGGGAGGGGTCATCATAGCACAGCTGCATGAAACTGCAGTGATATTGTTTTATATGCAACACACAACAAGCTAGTGACGAGCAGAGTGGTTATTTTTGGTGTGTGTAACAACACATTGCATCGGATAAAGGAATGGGCAGTCGGTTTGCTGATGGACTGACAGAATGAATATTGTGATGGAGATGGCATAGATGCTGGGTTTCAATTTGTTTCCCTAAAACAACCGTTTAAGTATTGATTAGCGACTGTAATGATCTACAGAAAAATCATTCTTTAGACAGGGTTGGACCAAAAAGTTGAACGAAATAATAAGGATTTATTTACAAAAAGGCTAATTCAAAAAACCAGTCCATATAACTAAACCTAAAGTGCTGAGGTGGTCGGCTGGCAAGGCAGAACTCAGGAACGATCAGGAAACTAGGAAAAAGGAGATAAGGACAAGGTTAGTAAAAAAACCTAACCAGACTACAAAAACAATCAACAGCATAGAGTGACGAGTTCGAGTAACGTGGTGCAGGTTACCAAACTGATTAGAGACACTGATACCTGGAAACAGGAAACCAGGGTTTATGTAGGCGGAGCTGATGAGATCCGAGACAGCTGCGGTGATCAGACCAAATCGCTGGTGGTGACTGTTTTCAGGATGGAGACATGGAAGGTTGGATGGCAGCAGGATTGATGACCTGGTCCACCTCGAATGGTCAAATGAAACGGGACGCCAACTTCCTGGACTCCACCTGCAGAGGCAGGTCCCAAGAGGAAAGCCACACTTTGTCCCCAGGTCGGTACTCAGGAGTCAGGTGTTGATTTCACCAAGAGGAGCAAGTGAGAGCAGCCCAGGCAGTCCTCCACACAGCCTGGCAGTGATGGAGGTGGGCCGGATGGAGGGAACAGTGACCTCTTCCTCTTGTGCGGAGAACAGTGGGGGTTGAAAACAATAGCTTGCCATAAATGGAGTCATCCTGGTGGAAGAGTTGGTCACTGAATTGTGAGCATACTCTACCCATGGAAGGTGGAAACTCCAAGACGCCAGATGGTGGGCGGTGACAAAGTGGAGAGCAACCTTTAAGGTCATGGTTAGCCCTCTCTGATTGGCCGTTGATTTGGGGGTGATAGCCTAAGGAAAGGCTAGGATTCACGCCCACCGCCTTGCAGAAGGCTTGCCAAACTTGTGATGAGAACGAGTCCACGTTCCGAAACTATATCCACAGGAATGCCATGCAAACGTGAGTAACCAATAGATCAGCAGTCTCTATCCCCTTGCTAAAGCTCCCTTCAGCTTTAAAGTGGATGGACTTGGAGAATATGTCAACCACAGTGCGGATTAGGGTGAGTCCATTAGAAGGAGGACGTCCAGTGATGAAGTCTACAGAGATATGGGGACAAGGATGGCTGGGTATGGGTAGAGGACACAGGAGACCAGTGGGTGGATGGTGGGACAACTTGCCTCTGGCGCAGATTTGACAACCATGGAGGGCCACCAGAACCTCTGCTGCAGAAAGAGGATGGATGGAGACACCAGGATGACAAGCCAGCTTTGAAGAATGTCCCCACTGGAGGACCTGGGAACACATGGCAGCGAGGACAAAGAGGCGATTAGGTGGTCCACTGCCAGGATCCGGGTCAGTGTCTTGCGCCTCCTGGAAGACCCACTCACTGTCCCAGGAACTGGCACTGATGAAACAGGAAGGGGGCAGGATAGCACCATCATCCAGCTCCTGGTGGACCGGGTCGTGAAGGCAGGAAAGTATGAGAGTCCAACCGCTTGGCCGTGCGGAAGTAACAGAGGTTTTTATGGACTGTCCAGACGACAAAAGGATGCTCCGCCCCCTCAGTTTGTATTCAGTCTTCAGACCCTCTCACCTAGTCACTGCTCAAGAGGACGTTTCCACTGTCTCAGTGCTAGTGAATGGTCAGCGGGAAGAGGCCCTCTTAGATTAAGGTACATGTCAGTCTGTAGTCCTGTAAGCATAGTGCAGAGGGAAATGTGAAATGACACAACAGCCAACACCAGTTGTGTGAGGGTGTACCCTGCAGCTTAAGTCTACCTCCCTGTAGGTGGTCAGACTTTCCTTCTGCTGGTAGAGTAAGTGCCCAATTTACCATATACTGTGATTTTCAGAAATAATGTCCCCACACTTTTCGATCTTATTCAGCAACCAAAGGGAAAGACCCAGGCCACCATTGTGGGATAGATGGAGAGCACTGCTGAGACACATATCCCAGATTTTCAGCACTGGATGCAGCATCAGCAGCAACAACAATAGTCAGGTCCTAAACTACATCTTCAGAAATAAATGTCCCCACACTTTTAGATCTAATTCAGCAACCAAAAGGAAACACCCAGGCTACCACTGAGGAACAGATAGAGGCCACTGTTTAGGCACATATTCCAGATTTTCAGCAGATGCAGCGGCAGTCAGGTCCCAAACTAGCAGCATGTAACATGGTCACCACCAGGGCTCAGAAGGCACCCTAGAGGACGAGCTGCCTTTTTACAAGGTTGACTTAGAGGCAGTTCAAGTTGTTGCCAAAGTCCAGGGCACAGAGAAGAAGTGACAAGTTTCTTGCTATAGCAAGAGATCAGGGTGAAGAACAGAAACAGCCCAGTCCACATTTAAGTTTTCACATCCCCTCTGACATTGCAGAAAAGCAGCGATCAGATCCAAAACTAAATCCCTTTCAGAGGTTGACAGTGAGAGACAAGGGTACTGTTTAGATTAGGCTAACTATATAATGAAGAACAGTATTCTCTGCCAAGGTTTAGGGTCAGGGTAAAATGGAGGCCTTAGCTTTGCCACAGAGCCTTTCAAAGATCTTGGGGTAGTTCATTCTAGCCCATGGGCAGGCCACCTAGGATTCCAAAAAATAGGATTTCCAGTTGTTGTTGTTTTTTTTTGTTGTTAGTTTTTGGCATAACATGTACACACAGATTCAAGATTTTTGAGCATTATGTGATAAATATCAGCTGACTTCACCTAGGGATGTAGCCTGTGTCCAGCTTTAAACCTTGCCCAGCACCATTTGACAGAATAAGCATGGATGTAGTGGGTTCCCTTGAAAGAAGTTCATTGGGCAGTTACATGTGAGTCATTTGTGACTATAGCATCCATTAACCAGAGGTGTTTCCCCTTAGATGTGTCAGGTGACAGCTCTGCCACAAGAGTACATGTGGACTGTGCAGGTTAACCTGAAGACCGGTTATGATAAGAGAGCCAGGGGCAGAACTTTTCATCTTGCCTTACCAGACCAAGTGCCTGTGGAAGGTAATATATGAACTGCACATGACTGACAAGTTGAAAGCAATTGACATCAGTGTTTTCATGTGAACCTGTTAAAGGAGTTTCACCACCAACCAAGGAACCTGTCAGACACAACTGATGAACTGTTGGAGAGAGTGGGCAAGGCTGCATTTATCACCACGCTGTAGGTCATGGCAGGACATGTTAACGATGACCCCAAGAATGCGCCTGACTGCAATAATCTTTTGTTTTGAGCTACAAAGTGTGGGACAATCCTGTAGAGATTAATTAAAATGTTCGGCTGTTATACAGCAAAGCTGTTAAAACGAAACTTTGCATTAAACGTGTGGATGAATATGTGGCCGCTTCTGCTCCCATAAGTTAGTTTATTTAATCAATTCAAACAGGATCAGAACTACTTAATTAACTTCATCAAGTAATGAAATAAAAAAAAAAAAATCCACATGGTGTAAAAATCATAGAAAAGTGGACGAAATATTAAGTTCAAACCTTTTCCTCCAACTCACCCACATCACCTGGCATACAGGTAGGTGACACCTGTCCGCCGCAACAGATATAATCAAATTATATAAATAACCAACATGATTTGGATCTCAAATACACAACATAATCATACTAGATTCATTTTAAATTAACTAAATTCAAATACATACTGTATTAATGTCATGTTCTGTCTCCTGGCTGGTGGAGATTTGGGTTTACTTCATTTCCTGTTTTATTTTAACTTCCTTTTGTTTCCAGTCTGTGTTCTGTTACCTGTTGTTTGGAGGAGGCTGGCTGCTCAGCTGGGCGGGGGGCGTAATCCCCGCAGCTGTCTTCAATCGCTTCATCAAGCTCTGCCTATTTATACCCGGATGTCCTGTTCCTCCTTGTCAGTGTGTCATGTTTCTCTTGTATGGTAACCCCATGTCACTCTGCTCGGTCAAACTCCTTTTTCAAAAACAACCTTTTTCTATTATGCACAGTTTTTCCCAATCATTGACTTTCTTTTTTGTAGATTCCCATATCCTGAGCTCCATCTCGCCAGCTGGCCAGCCTCAGCGTCTTCAGTTTAATTTATGGGCTGGTAACCTTTTGTTTATTTTTGTAAATAAATTATTTTTGATTTTAGTTTTTTTAGTCTCTGCCTTTATCTGGGTCCACCTTAGTTTCTAGTTTTTTTACGATTCTCATGAATCGTTACAATTAATGGCTATAACAGTAGAATTTTTTTTTTTTTTTTTCCACTGTGTGAAACGGCATTATGCATTCGATAAAGTAGTGGATCACAGGAGTGGAGCGTTTGTTCCAACTCGTGTTGTCTCATTTATATTTAGTGGATTTGGCAAATTCTCCTGTAATGTAATTGTTGGCTGATGATGATGACTGGTGGTGGCACTGATGTCAGTTTCCTTCCGAACTGATGAGGAGTCAAGTTGAGTGAGTTGTGCTGGATGATGAACTCTGAGGTGAGAATGCATGTCACGGAAAAGACGATCCAAGGCCTCATTTAAATACTGCCTTTTTGCTGTTTCTACAGTTTTAAAGCCAAAATATTGCCTAATTGGGATTAGCCTTCTTACAAACTAAGTCCAGCATGTATCTGCATGATGCATGAAGCACTCCAGTTCCATGTGGATTTTGTTAAAAAAAAAAAGTGCATCAATAAAATAAAATATATCAAATAAAATAACGGCAAATATTGCAATATATGATAATATCAAATATTAGCCAAAGCCTGTCTTCAACATGTTCTCCACCTCATCACCTGTGATCTTTTTGCTTGTAATCAGTATGTGTGTATAAAAGTCACTGAGTTTCTGGGCTCCTGACAGACCTTGCTACCGTATGTTTCATCCAGTGCTGCACTGACATAGCTAAATTCCGAGCAATGGGGAAAGCAAAAGAATTATCAAAAGATCTGTGGAGAAGAAAATTGAAATTTATAACACAGGAAAACGATATTAAAAGATATCTAAGGAATTGACAATGCCAATCAGCAGTGTCGAAGCATGAAATGCATTCTTCTCCATTTCTGTTGCTTGTAATAAGAAGAAAGTTTGCTGCAGACACAGAAACAGGCACAGATTTTTGTTTTCCATTTTGTTTCATTTCTGAGACTACTTTTGAATCTGTGTCCATATTGAGTCTGGTTTGCAATATATAATGTGAACAGCTGGTCAGGAAGATCAGATTCTGATGCTGGCAAATCCAATTTAGGCTGCAGTCTAAACGATCCCTTAGTCATCTTCAGGAGTTAGCCGTTCAGTTAGCCATTGGTGACAAGCAAGTCCAGTGACCTACAGCTAACTAATGAAGTTAAAATTGCTGAAGTGAACAATTCTCTGCCAAGGAGATGGGTCTGCTTGCACATTTCCTGTGCAAGCATTTTGCCCTTATGTAGTGGTCTTTATCTGTCAATTTGTTTTCTCCCTTTTCTCGTATACACTTGTTCCTGGTCTCTTCCCTCTGTCTCTACCCTGTCACTCCTCTGTAGACATAATGCCTTGAGATATTTGATTAGGTTTGATTTAGGCTGTTAAGCGTTATTATCAGGCCAGCCATTTGATTTGATTCAATATTACCATGCAGTATATCCTGAATTTTCTATATACTGTTGCACATGGTTATGTTTTCATCCATAAATAAAAGTAATCTTATAACTATTAAACTTCAATATAAATTCAATAAAAAAAAAATTTCCAAATAAATTGAAGTGTTCGAGTAACAAAATACTATCCGAGCTGCAACAAGCAGTGTCTTAAGTAGGCATGTGTTGGTTTGAGATTCTGATAATGTGCCCTTAGGCAAAAATAGCATTGACCCATTGAAGCCATTAAAGTAGCAGCAGTAGTTTTTGTACATAAACATAAATCATTTAATATATATATTTTTAAATTGCATTAAATCCAGGAATTAAATATTATACTTAGTTTACTAGTATAATATTAAATGTTGCTACATTGGTTTTTCAGAATTTTATAATGTCGATGAAGGACTACACTAAAAGAAAGACAGAAAAAGAGGAAGAGAGGGAGAGATGGCCTTAACTACACACACACAGGGAGAGTGACAAGAAATTATCTGGTTACTTATTAAACACACATACACTCACAAGGAGTGCAGGGGGAAGAGAGAGACTATAATTGTGTGAACTCCTGTGTTAACTTTGACACACACTGGCCATTCTGTGAATTTTTGAAACTAGCTGATGTTAGCTTTTTAATGAGCCATGGTAGCTGCAGCAAGCTCACTGGATGTATTTCACTACTGTTAATCATGGCAACTGTCATAGCTGGTTGCAAAAGTCCATCTGAAAACAGTGTTACCTTGAACTTGACAAAGAGTGATGTTTGATGATGCAAATTCATGCTCCACAGCACAGCCACACTTCATCACACACATACAGAAACTGCTCACCCTATCCAAAGGGGGAGGAGTCACACTGACTCTGTGCTGTCACTGCATTGATCATAGAATCATAGAATCATAGATCATAGAATCGTCTGTGTCTGCACCATGCATCTAACAGCATTACAGGCAGCTGGTGAATAACTGTGATGATAGAATTTGAGCTTGTGAATGAACCCAAAAATAAGCAGAACGTTGTCGCCAGGAAAGGTTTAAACATTTATTTACAAAAATAATGAACTAAGAATCAGCAAAAAGGAGTAACAAACTAGGACGAGGAGACCATGGGGAAACTGAGGAAGACCTACAACAAATCAGACCAATAATCTGGATGATGTTTGCAGAGTGATGGACAATGTATCAACAAACATTCTTGGTGCAGCTTTCTAATAATGTGTCTAACAACTTTTGACTAGGGGAGCTCTGTGGAACAAATCACTTGAAATGGAAGCAACAGCCAAACTGAAAAACAGCTGCTCTTCGGTAGCCTTCATGTTAGATGAATGAGGCTTTCAGGGATACTCCTTTCCAATTAACCTGTTAACCTGTGGAATGTTCCAAAAAGGTGTTCTTTGAGTATTCCTCAACTCTCCCAGTCTTTTGTGGCCCCAGTCCCAGCTTTTTTGTAACATGTTGCATCAACCTTTATTGTTTTGCAAACAAAACAATAAAGGTTATCAGTTTGAAAAGTAAATATCTTTAATCAAGTCTTTGAAGTGTATTCAACTGAATATTGGTCAAAAAGGATTGGCAAATCATTGTAGTTTGTTTTTATTCACATTTTACACAATGTTCCAATTTTATTGAAATTGGGGTTTGTGGCCACACACACACAAAATATAACTCTATATATAATATATGTGTTTGTGTGTCTGGTGCAGTGTCACTGCTGTGGATGTGGAAATATGAGAACTTATTCTGCTCACAGTTTCAGGAAAAGTACTTGATTGCAAATGAAAATGAAGCAAGAGAGTAAATCTTAAAATGACTGAGAGCACTTGGGATCCTAGCAACAAGAGGACAAGATGGGATTCTTAATTCCAACTCTACATTTCCATGCCTGGTTGGGAGGAGATGTTAAATTTGAAATATGAAAGGCAATAGAGTAATGATTAAACAACCTGTTATAATGTGCAGTGGAGCTGTGCATGTATCTGTTTACATGACATCTCCTTATGTGCATCCTTGCAAAGCTGGCAGAGAGATATGAATCAATATTTGGGTGAACAAACAACAAACTCATCCCTGTCAATAAAAGACCAGAAAACACAGCCCTGCAGAGGCTTACCTTAAAATTTCATTACTTCAACTACTTCTGATTAGGGATTACCAGGGAGGGAGGCACAAATAATTCACACATAGTGCCCTTAACTGGAAATGTGCAGCAGTACATTTACCACTGCATGTGAGAGTCTGTAATGAGAGCCAGCCATTATATCACTGCTTAATCTTCCATGCTGCAGTTTCTATTAGAGACCAGACAAATGACGATAAGTGCGGGAAAAAGAAAGGTCAGCTGATTCTCTGGCCCATTAATTGTCTGATTTTCGATCTAAGTTGCCCATGTGATCCCCAGTCTAACTTTATGATGTGAAGTATCATTGACCACATGTAAGAAGTGCAATGCTACAGCTGCTAATTGCCCGTCTGAAGGTCATCAGCAGTTACAACCTCAACAGGGATCACATGGATACACACAAGGTCCAACAAGCTTAATTCCAGACAAGAGAATATAAATTAATTAGACACCTATTGTTGATTGCTCACGACTTTTTTGTACAATTCAATGTCATATATATTACAACTATCTGCTTGTCCGGGTGCAGACTGCAACAATTTAGTTGTGGAAGATACCCTACATCAGGAGCCACAAACCTTTGAGACTGACAGGGCAGACAATAATGGCACAATATGACTTTTTGTGACCAATACCGGTAATGCGACTTCTAATATCTATGGATCCCAACATCCTATCGAGACGGTCATTTTAGACCTTTTAAACTATTTCTGCTAGCCATTTGAAGAAATTTAATGATATAAATATCCATCTGTCTAACAATAGTTCTGGTCCTACAAAGAAGAAACAATACAAATAGCCCAAAACACGATACAGCTCACATGCTGTTGCTGATTTTATTTATACTTTTGTAGTGTGTGTGTGATGATTTAGTCACAGGATAAGTATGGATCCAAAAAAAGAGCGGGAGCCAGGCCGGTTAAAAGAAGAATAATGAGTCTTTATTTACAAAAGAAACTAAATCAAACGATACTTAGCTACTGGGTTCTAAACGTAAAGTGAGGAGACTGGCTGGCTGGCTGGGCAAAGGTCTCCGAAAGAACTGAAAAAGGAAAAAACAAGGAGTTAAAAAACTGGAACAAAAAAAACCCCACAACATGCAGTGCAGTGCAGAGGTTAACTAGCTGGTCCGATTCAAGTACCACAATGGAAGTGAGACGCGCCAACACCTGCCCCAGCAAAGACCGGGGTTTAAGAAGGCAACAATCTCATCAGCTGCAGGTGTGAGACTCCGCCCGGCTGCTCAGTCAAGTCTCCTGAAAAAACAAAGCACAAGGGAAACTCCACAGGAAGTACAAAAACTAACAAAATAAGGAAGCCGGATCCTGACAGTGAGCATATAAAAATGATTTTTTTCATGGTATTGGATTTTACACTTTGCTCTCTCTGACATCAGGGTTAGGGTTAGTTTACTGTGAAAAGCAAACAGTAGGATTTTTGTTTTAATATCAGGAGTATCGCTTCACTTTTTCAAAGTCATATAATGTGTTGGTCTTTGTAAATCACACAAGTTTGTCCCCTGAAATCTACATTAGTCATATGAAAACCAGAAAAAAATGCATTTAAAAATTAGACAATGTCATAGACAGCAGTGTAAATATTTCTCTCTCTCTCTCACACACACACACACACACACACACACACACACACACACACACACAAGGCACTGGGGTGTGGCCTACAACTACTGATTAATCACTACTGATCATGAAACATATTTAATATACTGTCATAGAAGTGCAAAGATTCAATGCGACTGAGGCATTTAAGAAGTTTGAAGAATCAAAACTGTAACTTTATTCATGAGAAACAAAGAGCAGGAGCAGTGTTCTGCCTGGATGGTTATTTCAGTTACACAATGCGCTCACTTATGCCACTGTTCCGCCAGGATGATTATCAACATGATCAGACCTCTCACACATTTCAATAACACGCTCACATGTCACACATGACATTTCTCACTTGGTCAGAAATTCACTGCACATAAATTAGTAATCAATGGATGGATGACGCAAAATGAGATTTCTCTGTGTAGTCAATTCATACAGTTGTTTTGAATTAGCAACCTATCAGCCAATCAGAAAAGAGTATTTCTTGTTGCCGGGTAAAGTCTGAAACTAGATTTCAGCTGCAAATACTCCTTCCACGAATGTGCACAAACTCTGTGAATGCATGCCCAGTCAGGTAATCACTTCAATTAGATCACTTAATTTATTATAATAGCTGCTTATTAAAGTGTAAGTTTGAAGTGAAAAGAGTAAAAAAAAAAAAAAAAACTTTTTTTTTCCTCTCCCTTCCCAAGTCTATATCTGCTTCCTTCCATTCTCTCTCTCCCTCTGTCCTCATCTTGCAGGCTGCAGGATCCAGATCCAGTTTTGATGATGATATTATAATTATTATCACTAACAATAATACTGCTGTCATTGCTACTATGCTCTGATAAAAGTTAAAAGTTCATCAGTATAATTTCTTATCAATAATCTCTGCTGCTGCTTGTATAAATGACACTGTAGTTCTATAAACATGACATAACTGACTCTAAGCTTGATACAACTGTTGTATATTTGCTCCTGGTCTCTCTCTTCTGTCTCTCCCTCACCTCCCTCTTTTTCTTTCTCTCCCCCCTTT
>JAFBJR010000029.1:0-16152 GCA_016785285.1 Brachirus orientalis | reverse complement strand
CCTCTCCTCTGTCCCCCATTTTCCTCTCACCCCAACCGGTCGAGGCAGATGACCGCACATCTTTGAGTCTGGTTCTGTCAGAGATTTCAGAGAGTATTCTGCTTGCTTTTAGTCTGTTAGTGTCCTTATGTTTTTATGTTTGACATCTTGTCATTCAACTTTATCCCATTTGAATTTAAAGGGCTAAAATAATGCAATAAAATCTTATTTTTTTTATTTTATTTTATTTTTTTTTTTTATTTTTTTTTTTTAAAAAGGTGAATAAATTTGCTTTGGTACACTTTTCCAGTCTCCTGGGTCACACAGCTCTGCTCCTGCCCCAGGTAACAGAATTGGAAATTGAAACTATGTAAACTATGTAAACTGTTCATTCCCTGAACCAAAATTCATAGAGAAAATCTGTGTTTTTATGTTTATGTTAAATTTTTATTTTCAGTGTTTGGAATTGACCATAATGATAAGATAAAGTGACACATACATGTACATACCAGACCTGCACTTTCAAAGTGTCCTGCCAGAACAACAACAGTCATACAATGCAGAAAACATATCAGATGTGTTTGGTGGCGATTTTATGAAGTGAGCCTTTTGTTATGTGGCTATAATCACTGCCTTTTTCAGTGACAGCGAGGGTCCACATTTCAGGGTGGTTCTCAGTGTAGGGTTAGCACAGTCACACACAGCACAGTCAGCGCAGATTATGTGCCAGTACCTCATTCATTCATTCATTTATAAATGTAGATTAATAGAAATCTTTTACTTACCTAAATGTTTCCATCCAAATCTTTTATGTCTAAAATAGAAAACAGACCAATGGGAATTTTATGTTTTTTAACATTCCAAAATTGTTTTGCAAATGCAGCCACCATATCTCTTTATGCTTGAGCTCTTAATTAGGTGAAGGTGGTGCAGGAAGGGCTTAATTATTCATTTAAGTGAACTGGCCCGACCTCGACTAGACTGTGAGGGACGACTGATTTATGGGAGCCCGGAAAAAGCACTCTGCGGGATGGGTGATGGAGACAGGAGGAGAGGCACAGCTGCTGGACATGATGGCAGTGCCACTGTGAGAACAACAAAAGGAAAAAAGCCTCATATAGCATTTCTGTGTCTGTGGTCCTTCTGGAATCACAAAACAGTCAAAATTAAAGAGCAAAGAGACATAGAAAGTGACACAGATGGGAGTGACATATGGATGGAGAAATGTTGGACACAGAGGAGAGAACAAGACAAAAGTAGGAAACATGCAGGACTGTGACACAAGTACAGATAAAGATTAAAAAGAAAATACACCAGACAAAAAAATGACTATTGTAACTATTTTGGACACAATGATAGAAAAACAGTTTGAGATGAAAAATTATAAAACACATGGAGACGCAGGGATATTTTTATTTGGTTTTCTGCCTTGCCTTTTTGTTATCTTTTTGTAATAAATCTTGCTAAACCGTTTTACCAGCTTCCACTTTTTTGGTTTCATCTCCTTAGGTTTATTTATATCATCACAGTATGAGCTGGTCAAAGAACAATGGACCCAGCAGAATCTGACTCGAGGTGGACTGGGTTGTCATGGCCGTGCGGCTCAAGCTCCCTCCCTCGCTCAACATTCACACCCCTTCCATGTCTCCCTCCTGAAACCGGTCGACACAAGTGACTTGTTAATCCCAAAATGTAGTGATGATTTATGGTTTATAGCAATATAAGATTCGTTAAGCAGGTCAAGTTAAGTTAGGCAGACACTTTCCCTACATTTACAGTTCAACTTAAGCTTTCATCTTTAATAAAGCTTATATTTAGTGCTGGTGAACTTTGAAACGTTGCTTAGTTATGCCGCCATAGGCCTAGACTGCTCTCTCTCCCTCTTTTATCTTTCTCTCTCACCTTCGCTTTGTTCATCTGTCTGTCTCTCTTTGTGACAGAGCTGCTCCCTTCAGCCCCGTCACAGACTGAATGCAGCACTCAGCACACACACATAGCCGCTGAACAGGTACCACAACCAGGGCTGGCCCTATGCATTTTAGTGCCTTTGGTGCCCCCCCTCCCGTCTTCTCCACCCACTGTTTCCTAACACACACACACACACCACAGTGGTTTCTAGAAATTAATTTTAACTCTTCAAACAAACAAAGCTATTTTTATATGAGCTTCACACTGATTTATCAGCACTGTAGAGGGCAAGTCATGGAAGTTGACAACTATTCAAAACTTGTGAACTTCACTCAAGGACTTAGGTGGTGTAAATGGAAATCATCTGTGTGTTCTTGGTCAACATGTTGCGTTGAGCCCCTCAAGCATTTGGCTTGAAAAACTTGGCTTGTGTTAACTAGCTTTAGTAAAGTCAGGTTAGAGACTTTACAGGAAAGATTAAAAAGAACCATGAAGGCATCTAATGGTAAACAGTTTGTGAGCATCATTTAAGTGCGTGAGGTTGACAGACTTGTTAAATGTGTTACTCAAAGGATTAACTGATGACGTTGCAAGAATTCTTTAAAAAGTACTCACGACCTGTCTCAAAGGTAATGACATATAGAGTGTAAGTCAGTATATAAGTAGTGATGGTGTGGATATGGAGGTGGAAAAACAATAGAAAAACTCATTTGACCACTTTATCCTTCCTGAGGTTCGCAGGGTGAGCTGGAGCCAATTCCTGCTAACATAGGGACAAAGGCAGGTTAAAACGTGGACAGGTCGCAACAGGGCCAACACACATTGAGAATCAATCATTCCCTCTCATGTTTACACCTATGGTAGGCAAAACAAGCTTTTCAGGTCACATCCAAAGAGAGAGTTTAGATGAAGTGCTTGACTTTTAAAGTTGTGGGAGTGGATAACCCCACTGCTGCAAATCCAAAAATAAATGTTACTGTTGCGACTTTCCAATCCCTTTAAAGTCGCTGGAGAGATGGAGAGTAGGTCCTGTATATTTGTGTGACACACTGATGTTCAGGAAGCACGCTAAGTCCAGGTAAGTTTCACGATATTTAATAAGAAACAAAGTTTACTATTATACACATGCACATAAGATGGAGAACGTCTACACTGTTTTGCGTGTATATAAAGCAAGCAAATAGAACAAAAGGCGGTCAACAAAAATTACGGCTACCTAACCTTGCCTCTCTCTTCCACCAGTGCAGGTGATTCCCCCTCTCTTATCACCTACGTCGTGATCTACGGTGCCCACGTGACCCAAACACCACATATCACCAGACCCAAACAAATCGAAACCCCAAATAATCCTCTGCAAACAATGTGTGGCTCCTACAGTTACTTGTGATGTTTTCCTGGTAGGGAATGAATCACTATGATGACATGAACTGACACTATCTTCAAAAGTAACGAAACACATACCGTTTATATGAGAGTATAATGTTCATTTCAGTCCTGCTCTGAACAATCATTCAGTCATTGTCTACCACTTTATCATCCACATGAGGGCTCCAGGAGTGCCAGAGCCGGTTCTCGGTAATACAGGGCGAAAGGCGCGGTACACCCTGGACAGTCAATCAATCAGTCAATCGTAGGGCAAACATAAGGAAAAACAATTACATGCTGTCCTGTTCGTACAAGGCACAAATAATGAAAGTAGTGCACATAAACCTTCGATGGCGGTACCTGACAGCTTCTCGTCTGTACAGATCTGTACAGTTGTATACTATGGTGCTACTGTACTTACAGAAAGTGGTGTCATTCGCGAAGCTGAGGTGCCATACATTGATGTCTTTTCTTGTTTAAAATTAAGCTCTGAAATATACTCGTAATTTAAACATAAAAATGTACCTATCCATTTCATTCAAATATACAGTACATTATACTACTGTCAAGAAAGAACAGACATTTGTGTTAAAATTTAACACAATTGCCTAGTCTTCCAAAAGAAAAAAGTTCCCAAACAAAATGAAAATTATATACCTGAATATTAAAATCTTGTAGTGTAATGAAGTAGTTGTACTTTATTACCTCCCACTTTAGAATTTTATCCATAGCTCTTCTTATTTTATTATATCATCTTGTGTGTTGTATTGTTTTCCTGTGAGAACTACAGAACTTGCCATTGTGTCAGAGAAAATGTCCTGTTTTCACATTTATAATTATGTATTTCCTGTGGTTTTCATAAAACATGTTTTTAATCAAATGACATTATGCATTTTGGCAGTGTTATTCCAGAAAATAGCCACTAAGAAAGACACAGTGGTTGTCATGCCTTTCAGTCTTCTGCCTCTGCTGGTGTATGGCCAACCAGCGCAGGAAACAGACCAGCTCCTCGCCAGAAAGGATGGCATGACCTCGATCAAAGGGTACATGAAAAAAACGTCTTAAACAAATGGTTGACAACATATTTTGTTCCTGGAGGTATAGACAAGGAGATGTATGGTATAGACAAAGTATATTTAGTCTCTGTGCTTCCATGTCCTTGTCAGTTCATCATGTTTGTTCATGTGAATTCTCTTTTCTTCTGGTCTCTGATTCTGCACTCGGTGTTTTCAAGAGTTTTGTATTTTCTATTCATGTCATACTGTTTACATTTTTTAGCTGCTGTCTTCCTTCTTTGATCAGGTTTGTCTTTAATTAACTCTTTTGGTTCCAAGAGCTGCTCTGCACTTGCATCATAAATCATGACCTGATCAAGTTATTCTCTGTTTACAGGTAGAAAAGTGTCCTCTTCAGCTGAGGCGTCAGAAGACTTTCACATCAGAACCACAGTCTACCAAAGTCTATATGGATTCCTTTGCCAAAAGGTGACTACTTTCTAATATAAAATGTGTATATATCATTTAAATGTGAATTTGATGGCTTACAGTGATATATTTCTTTTATGTTTTTCAGGCCCACACCACTTGCTAAGTTGACTTTATAATACCATGCAAAGTCGTTGATGACAGAAAAATGCCTGTTTTGGATTCAGGCTACAGTACATGTATCTGTTACAGGCCTCGAGTCGAGAGCCCATAAACAGATAAGAATTCCTGTGTAAACAGGTGAAAAGAACAAAACAGACGTCACTCGCTTCTCTCTTGTGCAGCTTCGCTCCGCAGATTCGACTTTATTTGCACATATGCTACATAGTTTCTTCCCTTTTTCGTAAAGACATATTGCTTTTCCTGTCATACAAAACACACACATCTCATACATTACTGCATATACCTTTATACCTAAACAAACATCGTTCAGTATATTTACTGATCCATTTCTTACAATAATGCTTTATAACTTGTGTGATATGGCCCCTTTAGGTTCTCAGATATGATCACAACAGAGAGGGAAACTAGCACCTCGCTAGATTACGTTAATATAGAAAAACATATAGGAGCTGAAGACTTGCAAAATTCTCTAAAATATTAGTAACCTTTCAAGTGGAACATACATAAACCAATACCAAACCCTGAAATGCACTGGAGCCAAACCCGGATCTTACTCTGTAATATACAAGCAAGCAAACAAAAAAAAAAAAAAAAAACGTGAGCGCCATCTTGGGCTGTTCGCACCACAGTGAGAGATTAGTCTCGACTCATTAATAGTAATAAACACTTTATATAAACAGATGAGAATCAAGTTCTCATAAGGTTAAAATAGTAACCAATACGTGAACATAACATTTCGATTTTTAAAAATCCACAAACCTGTGTAAACAGGTGAAAAGAACAAAACAGGGGTCACTCTCATTCGCTCTGCAGAATGAGGAAGCCAACGAGTTACCAGACAAGAGACTCCGGGGGAGAAGCAGAGCGCCACACTGACTCCTATTGGTAGCACCAAACATTACAGCTCATTACAAATAAATTGGCTCGCTTTATAGCGGGGATTATTTTCCCTTTTATCCTGTGTTTTCCACATTAATCCCTCTGCAACAATACACAACAACAATTAAATGTACACAAAATTAAAAATAAAAATGTGACCATACATTTTGTGTGTGTCACATATCTGAGCATATTATTGCAATCATAGGCAGTGCCAAATTGAATGATCTGGCAATGCCTAAAATGGCACTAATATGAAGTGAAGTACAAGTACATCAAAATTACTTTGCAAATTTAGTAGACAGACATTTTTAACAGTGAGTCTTACAGTAAGTCTGACATCAGTTGTGGAGTGGGATTATTCAGGGAGACTTGGATTGTTTTCATTTTAGTCGGAACCCAGTGGTTTAACTCCTACTGGATCACTTGTGTTCCATGTGTGGGTGATTAAGGTAACAGATCTGTTTCTCAGCAGATGGAATGACATTACTTTTATTATAACCTATAATTACAAACCTTAAACTAACCACAACCTTAAAACATTGCAATTTTTTAATTTTGCATAGAACACTCCGCTACTAACTACTAATATGGCATAGGGGGTGATAGTGATGATTTTAGAAAAACTTGTTACTTATGCTTCCCATTATAGGGTGACTTCAATGTCACGTCAATATCTGTTTTTTCTTTGGCATAATGCTTGTCTGGCTAGATACATTTATATAAAGTTTGAGTGGTCATCAAGACTAGAAAAGCGCTATAGATATACAAACCATATATCAGTGTTATGCTTTTTTAGGCTTCACTGGCCTCTCCAGCAGTGCCCGTTGGAAGTGACACAGCCACTGTTTCTGCTTCTTAGATGCTGGAGATGCGCAGAGTCCCTCGAAAAGAGTTAAATTAACATTATCAATGGTAAGTGTGACCTTATGTTGTGGAACCACTGATGTTAATTGCTATTCTCCAGTTATTATTCCAGTTGCCATAAACAGAGAAGCCTTTCTTTCTCAGAAGTGGCTGAAGTGTTTATTGTGACACTTCAGTGATGTTTAGATACAGGAATGACACGGGGACACACCAAAAAACATAAGAAATTTGATTTTCTAGTGAATGTCCTCTAAATTTGAACGGTCAAGGTTCATGGCAAACATGTCTCTGCAGCAAAACCAAACCTGAACCTGAATAACCAGGAGAATGCAGAAGATGAAGAAGAAAATTTGTTTTAGATAAACAAGCACAATGACTTTTAAAATGTATAACCCTGTAGGTACAGCTCACTGCTCAGGGACAACAGGTTCCTGGTTCAGCTGCAGCCACATGTTCCTCCACTGTTCCTTTCCCATCCCGTGATGCTCTTCCTCAACAGTCTCCCCACCACAGTCCACCTGCTTCCCCATCACAAGACACATTCTTCCTTGCTCCTCCAGCTGTGAAACAACAAGCACCTCCCTAATCTCCAAAAGAGCCTGCTGTTACTTGCAACTTGGTAAAATTACTTCTAGCAGTCTGAGAAAATTCTCATTCCACTGTGCCCAGCTAAGTAGCTACTTGTACAGCCAGAATATCCTGCAGAAGCTGGATGATATCAATGCAAACTTTAAATAAATAAAAAAAAATAAAAATAAAAAATGTTGACATGCGTGCTATGAGAAAAGGCGCTAGATATCACTGGAACACTTACTGTCTTCAGTGAGACAGGGCAATGGATGTTGCTTTCTATTCCTACATACAGTCTGTGTGTGTATTATGAAGGAAAAGTCTGTTACTGAGTTACAGATATTCTAGGTCTATTTTCAGATAATAAGGAGTTCAATAATAATGAGTTCATACTTTGTGTCAGGATTACAATCACATCAATCTGATGAGAAATTTTGTGTTTTGACACACTGCCCGGCCAAAAAAAAGGCGTTGATGGGATGAGTTGGACCACTGTGCAAAACGTTCTCCAGCATGTCCCAAAGATTCTCAATGGGGTTAAGGTCTGGACTCTGTGGTGACCAATCAATGTGTGAAAATGATGTCCATGACCACAGGAAGTGTCATTAAACGTGGTTGTTTAAGAAATGAGAAGCTGCTTTTTACAACTGAAGCTGCAGGTGAGTGTGTGTTTGTTGAATGCTAAGGAGCAGCCTCTCTCTCTTGCAAATGCAATAACAGGATTAAATACAACTAATTTATGCTTTGGTATCTGACTTAGTTGGTTCTATTTCTATCCACATATATTTTTTACTGGGTTTTATATTAAATGGATGTTGCTCTCTTTGTTGAATATTCTAAAGGCTTATTTTCTCTTGTACTTGTGCTATAATGTGTTGCTACTTTTAAATTGTTTAAGCTCGGATATTGCAGATTCACTAACTATAAAAACCCCTTTGCTTACTTATAGTGTTTACACTTACACTGTCACTTACAATATGAAAAGAGTCCAGCTTCCTGTCTTTTATTTTTAATAATCTGCACTTCCTTTGCAGTGGCCCATGTTCTTGTTCTTTCAGGAGATTGACTCAGGGGTGTCACTATTCCTATTACTGTACTGGGGCACAGCTGGGGAACAGAAAATTAAAAAAAAAAAACAAAAAAAAAAAAAACACTTATTTATCATAAAAAACATAAATAGTGGTTAACTATACAATTATATCACATTATGTTGTCTGGATCTTTGAATAACCAGCTGAAATGAACTGATGCATTTGGCAGACATGGAAATATATATCACTGTAACTGTTATACAGTTGATCAGTGGTTCTCAACTGATGGGTCGTGACCTAAAAGTGGTTTATGTTGCCTAGTTACCTAGCTTACCTCTCTCATTACTCCTTTCGGCTTTATCCCTGCTCCGAGCGAATAACTTTCTGATATCCATCTACAAGAGTAATGTTGTTTGAGTCAAATCGATATCAAAATAATACATTATGTTACAGGTCCCAGTCACAGGGACCGAGGTTACAAATAATAATATGCCTCCAAAAGACCACCAAAGAACTGTACAACATTAAATAGCTCTTCCATTACTCTAAATATAAACTGCATGTTTAGCTGCCTGGCAGATCACAACACTAACTTATCCATAGCACACAAACATACACAGACAAAAACAGACCAAACATTACCATATCAACACAGTTTCTATCAAGGCACTCAGTGTGCAAAGCTAGACCACAGAAAGCTGAGTCACATTCAAATCACACTTCATTTTCTTTGCAGTATTCATTATAGGTTAAACATTCATTGTGTAATTCAAATAAACCATTTCATCAAGGTATCAATAACTGCAATCATTAAACTCAATCTTACATGTTTTAATCAGTGTATCTTTACTATTAACAAAATGTTTCTTTACAACTGTGTATTCACTTGTGTGTACCTTATCTTTAAACCTTCATCAAAACTTTTATACTCTCATTTGTTATCCCCAGTGTCTCGTAACCAGAATACTCAATGAGCCCACTTATCCGTTTATACAAAGCCCGTGTTTTTAACTTTAAATATGCTCATCAAACATCGTAGAGATAGCAATCTCCAGAAACCGAGCGTGGGAGCTTACAGTGCTAGGCTAACTGTTAACTCTTTTCAAAATAGAGGGCTATGACCATTTCTTATGTTTGTATCCAAAATTGTGACATCCAGGACCAAGTTAGGGTGTCTGCAAAGATTTCATTCATTGAAAACATAAGCTTGCAGGCTCAATAGAGGGAATATTTTTGCAAAAGTGTAGTAAACAAAGGCAACTGGACTTAGTTGAATTTCTTGAAGATGTTTTGCCTCTCATCCAAGAGGCTTCTTCAGTTCTGTTTGACTGGTGGAGAGTCTGGGACTTATAAACTCTGTCAGGTTCTTGGTCCATGGGGGTGTGGTTTGGACACAAAAGGGGCGTGAGTTGTTAACTACTCGATTGCATGAGTCATTAAGTCGTTAAAGGGTCGTTAGTTATTGGCTATTGTCTGGTTTAGTCATTCACTGTATCTGACTTTAGGTGTGAATGTGTGTGAAATCTCCTGGGGAGGGAGTCCAGAACAGCACTGTAGGTGGCTGATAGCTGGTGTCTTAGACCACCTCCCCTGTTCAAGGTTGGTTTCTCCAGTTTGGCAAAGATGGCTTCTTTTACTCCTCTTTCAAACCATCTGTCCTCCCTGGCCAAAATCTGAACATTGCTGTCCTGGAAAGAATGTCCTGTCTGGTGTAAGTGTAGATAAACTGCTGAGTCTTGTCCAGAGTGGGTCGGTCGTCCATGTTGTGCCATGCGTTTGTGGAGCGGTTGTTTTGTCTCTCCAATGTACAAGTCGTTGCAGTCCTCACTGCACTGAACAGCATATACCAAGTTAGTTTTCTTGTGGTGGGCTAGTTTGTCTTTGGGGTGAACCAGTTTCTGTCTGAGAGTGTTGTCCGGTTTGAAATGTATCAGAATGTCATGTTTGTTGAAAATCCTCTTAAGTTTTTCAGACACGCCGGCAACATAGGGGATAACAACATTCTTGCGGGAGAGCTCCTTCTTCTCTTTTGTTGTGTTTGTTTTTGAGGTCTTTGTGAAGGCCCAGTTGGGGTAGCCACACTTCCTGAGTGCATCCCTGATGTGTTCCTGTTCCTTCATCCTGCCTTCTGTCCTGGTGGGAACCCTCATTGCTTGGTGGTGAAGGGTCCGAATTACTCCTAACTTGTATTGTAACGATTGTGCTGCAACAATTTGAGAGAGATTTGAGATGAGAGGTGAAACGTCTTCATGAAATTCAACAGTCATGAAGTCCAGTTGCCTTTGTTTACTACACTTTTGGATACCATGACCTGGATGACTAAAAATCTTCACAAAACTTTTTCCAGGGTTGTATAGCCACACCTACCTAACTCTAAATGAGACCATAGTTTACTAACCAGATATCATGATGTATTGAAGAAGACCTGAAACTGGGAACTGAGACCATTAACTTCTCAGGAAAATGTAACCGGACATTGTAAATCAAGTAAAAACTAGGCTTATTTTCTCATAGACTTTTATACCAGTGGAGTCATCCTCTGATGGCCACTCAACTTGAATTTTGCATCATACTCAGACTTCACTTGGATGCCACCTTTGGCAAAAACTCAAATAATGCAGTGATGTCAAAAGCAATTACTGTAGCATTGAGATTCACCAGCTGACATCACATCCCTGGTCTCTTGTGTCATGATCAACTTGTAGCAAAAGTTGCTAATGGTGATGAAATAATAGTGAGAGGGTGTCCACAATTACTACGTGTATTCATTGTTTTAATTTTAATTCATGATTTTATTGGACAGTGCCTGTGCTGAATTATTGAAATTGTAATTCAGCAATACAGTTGGAAAGTTGAATCATGTGTTCAGCAAGATCAAAGCTCAGCAACATATTTACCATGCAGTTCTGCAACATGCAATGCCTCAGTGTACAAAGTTTGTGAGCAGTGTCTAACTAAAGCCTCCACTGTGTACAGGTGATGTCAGCATTACATCTGTGTATAATATACACACTGTAAATTTATAGTTTGCATAGGTTTACAAGAGACCTGTAGTAAATGCTGTGATGACATATTTTTATTTTCCTGAAGAGGTCCAAGGACACCCAGGGGCAGCCTATAAGACTGAATAAAATTAGACCAAAGCAAAAATGTGGTCACCCTCCAAAGACAGAACATTTATCCGCAAGCTACTTCTCATCTGGGGTGAAAAAGTTAATCACAGGTGTTTTTCCCCTCATAAATAAGAGACACTTTTTGAAAATACCCCACATAACCTCTATGACCTTTTCCAAGTTTAAACTATAGACATATGTTTACAGTAGCCCAACACTAAACAAAAATAACATGTCTGTGAAGGTCCTCATGTTGTAAGTGACTGGATTTGCTTGACTTAAGTCTGCAGATGTGTTACCTTTCATCCAAGAGGCTTCTTTACTTCTGACTAACTGGTGCAAAAAAAGCAAGTATTTAACCTCTGAGGCTGAAACCTGTATAGAGAATCATAGCATTGTGTGAGTGTTGTTGACTCTTGACCATTTTAGGAAAAGAGGAAAACATTGTAGGTGGCTTACAGTTGATGTCTTAACCCACTTCCTCCATTTAATGATAATATCCATTTTAACATAGATTCCATGGGGTCTCAGTCCCTTTCCAAGTAGCTTGCCAAATGTTTCAATAATCGAACATAAACCTCCCTATATTTTTATCCAATCAAAATCAGAGCTGTCCTGCCCCCTAAAATGATTATTTAACAATTAGTTGTCAGCTTTATGAGCGAGTGGTGTACTGTGGTGTATTTCGTGAAATATGTGGTGTATTTAGCGAAATATATTAGCTCAATTAAATTTGATCGCAGGAACACATCTCAAAAATTAAGAACAGGGCCATGTATTCCATTGTGTAGAATCCCCTCTTGTAAACCTCTGGGACGTGAGGAGACAGGTTGCTGGAACTGTAGGAAAGGAATGTTGTCCCATTCTAGTCTGATGCAGGATTCTAGCTGCCCAACAGTCCAGGGCCTTTGTTGTCGGATTTTCATGATACATCAAATGTTTTCTATTGGTGAAAGGTCTGGACTGCAGGCAGACCCTTGGCCCAGAGAAGACAATGGCATTTCTGGATGGTATTCATATATAGCCTATTCTTTGCATGATACAGTTGCAAGATGAACTCGGTTTACAGACTGTGATTTCTGGAAGTATTCCTGAGCCCATGCAGTGATTTCAGTAGAGAATCATACTTGTTTTTAATGCAGTTATGCCTCAGGGCCCACAGATAATGAGCATCCAGTTTTGCCCTTTGGCCTTGTCCCTTGCACAAAGAGATGCCTCATATTATATTTTAATAGTGTAAATATTATACACTGTAGATGGTGGGATCTTCAAAGTCTTTGCAATTTAATGTTGAGGAACTTTTTTCTGAAACTGTTAGACACAGTTGCAAGTTGGTGAACCTCTGCCCACCACATATATGAGAGGCTCTGAAATGTTCCTTTTATTCCCAGTCATGGTATTGACCTGTTGCCAATGAACCTAATAAGTTGTCAAATACTCCCCAGTTGATTTATGAGATGTACAAATCATTGCATTCTCTTTTTACTTACATTTTACACGCGTCCCAACTTTTTTTGAAACTTGAGTTGTACATACAGCTCTACATGTGAATACTCTTGTGAAGTGATACGGTAACATGTGGGCAAATAATAACAAAATAAAAAGTGAATAAGCCATAATATTGGTGTATTTGTAAAAGCACTGTTTGGCTTTGACAGCAATAATATTTTGATTGAATATTATGTGAGATATTATAAAAATAAAAGCATACAGAAATACAAATTGTACATGGAGGTGAATTAAATAATATTTTTGTTATGTTTATTGCAAATTGTGACTGTTCAGGCAATACAGGCTCATTGAATTTGTTTGTGTTTAAATAAGCTATGAGAATAAATACAAGCTTTTGGCCATTTTAAATTGTCAAAGTAACTCTCAGAAGAAAAAAGTTTGGAGACCCTAGGTAATAGGTGGATTCTTTCTTTCCTCTTTTAAACCATCTGTCTTCCCTTGCCAAAGAGTGTCCCTTGTCCTTCAGATGGTGAACAGCTGAGTCCTGTCCAGATGTGCTGGCTCTTCTGTGCTGTGCCATACGTTTATGCAGTGGTTGTTTAGTTTCCCCTATGTTGTCATCAGGACAATCGTCTTTACACTGCACTGCCTGGGGGGTTTGTCCTTTAGATGAACATGTTTCTGCTGTAAAGTGTTACAGGGTTTAAAGTATACAGGGAGGTGGCGTCTGTTCAAAATCCTCCTAAGTCTCCCTGCGACGCCAGCGATATACGGAATAGCAATGTTGTTCCATTTATTGTTTTCTTCCTTGTCTGATGTTTTTCTGGAGGTTTTGACAAAGGCTCCATTAGGGACATAGCTTCCTTGATGAGTTTCAGAAGATAATAAAAAAATCATAATAAAATTATTTCATAGATGCAGATTGTGTGTGTGTGACATTATTCAAATCATGAAATTATCATTTTGAATTGCTGCATGGATGGATTTTCTTCAAATCCACCAACTTAGTAAAAAAAACAAAACAATATTACTTATGTAATGGCCACCCACTTCGATGGTATCACTAGTGAAACAAGCACATTTAATGTAACACACACTTTCTCCTCTTCACTTTCTCCTCAGTCAGTCACTGTATACTTAAATGCTTTCAATTATTAATAACCAACTATTTTTAATTCATGTTATTTAAATGTCCAAGTAAATGACTCAGTGGACATCATTAAGAGTTGATGGGGTCAAACTAAGTCTGACGTCCCACCGAAGTGAGTCTGATTACACTTTAAATAAGAAGTGGCATTGATTTAGGAGCCTGACTTCACCAGGTACTATACTATGTTTTCCAAACTCTGTCTTCATTGAAGCAATATTTAAAAGAATATATCTGCTTGAACGCAGACTATACTCTGGACTAACAACAGCTAAAAGAGTTGCCATGTACGGAGAAAGCTGGCCAACTATGGCCTTATACACAAATAAGAGCCAGTGTTTGTACCTTCTTAAGTGAAGTGAAGGCCAACCTACCCTTTCGTACGGTGCACAGTGATGAGTAAAATGATTTGAACAAGTAATAAATCTAAGAGTAGAATGATAAACAGTCTAATGATTGCAAAAGAGCATTGGTAGTATTCCTGTAGAAAACATCTCCATAATCTAAAACAGGTAAGAAGGTAGCTTCCTCCAACTTCCTCTTGGCTGTCTGAGAGAAACAGGCACTATTCCGAAAACAGAACCCCAGTTTTAGCCTTAGCTTAGATAACAATTGTTTAACGTGTAGTTTGAATGATAAGTCCTCCTTCAACACAAAGCCTAGATATTTGTAGGAGGAGACAATTTCTATAGGTCTACCCTGCAAAGTGTGGTGGATAGAATTCACGCTTTTGTTTCCTAGAGAAGATACCATGTATTTTGTTTTCCTGTCGTTCAATACTAGTTTTAAAGAAAGGAGGTTCTGCTGAACCACTACAAATGCTTCCTGCAGATTTGAAATGCATCTATCAATCGATGGTGCAGACCAGTAAATTATAGTGTCATCTGCATATAAATGAATACTTGCATCTGATAGATTATCACCGAGATTAATGATATATAATGTGAATAACAGGGGACCCAGATTGGACCCCTGTGGCACACCAGTTTCAATAGTAAGATTATCAGTTCCTAATCCACCCTAATGCGGTGTCAGAAAGACCAATACTATATGAGCGTGATAGAAGAGTGCCATGGTTAACAGTACCAAAAGCTTTAGTCAAATCAATAAACACTGCGGCACATGATCTTCCACTATCTAAGGCACAGGTGATGTCATTTAGAACTTTCATAGTGGCAGTTACTGTACTTTGATTCTTCCTGAAACCTAGAAAAAATGCTCTTGCTATTCAAAAATTCTTTTAACTGATCGCTGACAATAGATTCTAAGATTTTGGCTAAAACTGATAGCTTGGGAATTGGTCTATAATTGTCTAGGCTGGTTGGATCGCCACCTTTCAACAGGGGTACAACCAGAGCAGATTTCCAGATATCAGGGACAGCATTCTGTTCTAATGATAAATTGAAGATATAAGATAATGGGCCAGCAATAATCTCAGCAGCTAATTTCAAGAAATAAGGCTCAACCTCATCAGGCCCTGCAGACTTCTTAATGTCAAGGTTATTTAAAGCCTTTAAAACTTCAGTTCTTGGAGAGAAGCTAAATGTAGGGCCGTCTTCTCTCAGAGGAGATGGATTTGGTATATCACTCACAGAAATATCATTGAAAATAGAACTTGAGGAAATAAAATACTTTTATCTTTTAAAAAATTTTATCAAAAAAATCATTAAATGACGTAGAGAGAGAAAGTGATTTGATAGTTTTCCAGAATTTAACAGGATTATTTAAATTTTCTGATGTTTCATTTAAATAGTATTCAGATTTTGATCTGCGTATAAGAGCTGTACATTTGTTTCTCAGTACTCTAAATGCGACCCAATCTCTTTCTCTGTCCAAGCCAAGTTTCTTTCATGAAGGAGATCAGATAATTCATTTGTGAACCATGGATTGTCACAGCCTTTTACTCTATATTTCTTAATGGGTGGGTGCATGCTTATCTACAATCGTTAAAAATAAAGTATGGAAATACTGCCATGCAGTGGTCACATCAGGAATTAAAAACAATTTATCCCATTCAGAGGCAAACAACTCATGCAGAAACCCTTGAATATCAAAAAGTTTAAAACTCCTGTAGCTGCCGTCAAAGGCAACTTATATTTCCATGGAAATGTGTGTTTTCACATTTTAGGGGAGTCAATAAATAGTTAAAATATTAAGAATAAATAGTTACATTTTATTAATATATATAATTTCATTTCATATTACTTGGTTAAAACCATATGACAGGTGACATC
>JAFBJR010000028.1:397452-433335 GCA_016785285.1 Brachirus orientalis | reverse complement strand
AAAAATGTCCTTAATCGTGGCATATTCTGCCTAAATCAATTTTATTTGTTATGCATTCGATGTGTCTTTTTTGTTTTTGCAAACTTGTTGTTTTTGCAAACATCTGGTTGAACTCACTGTTAGAAATATCAATACAAAATACCAATGTGCTTGCTAAAAAATGGGTTTTTTCTTGTTTTCCCAAAAATGTTCAAACATTATCTGGGCAATTATGCTAATAGGCTAATGTAATGTAAAATAATGTACCTATATGGTGTTACTAAGGTTATTGAAACACATTTTTTTTCTTAAATTTATAACAATTAATTTACTTCTCTCAAAGCTTAGTCAGACTGACTTACATTTTGATTTTTACTTTTATTTTTTTTAAGTTGTTGTAACTTTAATAAAATGACTTTTTTTTACGTGGCCGCCCATAACCAAGTTTAAAGGGAACTTGGCCTGTGACTGAAGGGTTGCTGGTTCAAATCCCCAACATTTCAAACATGCGGATCATCTTCATGTAGCAATCAAAAAGTACTGTGGAACTAAAAAGAAAAAAAAAAAAATACGATCCTTGGCGTTTGTTTGTTTCTCAAGTGAAACAATGTGACTCAACTTTAAGGTTCACCTTCTTTTGACCTTTGTTCGTGTGTTTAAAACCTCCACTCTTGCAGGAAGTTTTGCTGTAAATGAGACGATTCCTGATTTGGTGCCTCGTTATCTTTACCTCCTGTTTTGCCGCAGAACTAAAGAATGATATTAACATAATTAGAGAGAAGCTTCTGAAATCTCCCAATGTTTACTATAATTACATGTTTGGTGTGTGTAATGTAGATGTAGATGGCGCCGCAACAGGGTGGACACGAGCACGAAGGAACCGTGGGTCAGTGTTTTACATTTGTCTCATCACAGCCTGATGAAATGGAAACAGTGGTGGGGGGGAATGTTATACAGTATACTGTAAATATTAGTTTTGAGTCTCTTTACAAACAAACCTGCACAAACCACTGCAATCACTGGGGTCAGTCATCAACTTTGAAGGCCTATATGTACATTTTCACCCTCATATCCCAGTCACATGGTGTATTTGTGACTTTTAAGATAATTCAGACGAACTAATTAATAATTTTTCAATGTTGGTGAATGTACATGGACAGTGTTCACATGTGTAGAATGTAACGTCACAAGTGTTGTTTTGGACTTTGTTTCCGTATAAAATTTCCCCACATTTCAACAGTTTAGAATATAGTAGTAATCTGATAATTTTTTTTTTTTTTCAAGTAATGCCATGATAACAGCAACAGGACATACAGGAGCGTAAATGTCAATTTTTAATCCCAAACATTTTTATTGTCACCAATGAATTGATATTATATTGGTTTGGACATTAACATTTTATTACGGTGATTTTTTGTCTTCGTATTACTAGACTGTTATTCAGTTGGAAAATGCATTAGAATTAAAGTCGACCTCCCTGTTACATGTTTTTCAACCATAGCTATAAATTTATTTCATAATTTAGAGATTGTGGCTTTAACTAATTGTCAGATTTTTTTTTTTTTTTTTTTACTCTTGGAATTTAAAATGATCAAGATTTGTGAAATTTGGTTGTTTTCTGTCCATTAAGATGTTTAAATACCAAAGTTTCTTCAGAATTCACTTTGGGGTAAGAACTAAATCTGCGACAATAGAGATAGTTATCAACACTGAATGATTTGAAACTCTTTTTTGTGCGTGGCTCTCGGTTCAGTAAAGTGTAACCGGCAGAGTTTGTGTTGTTGGGAGGAAACTTGTCTGTGACTCTGGGCTAATTCCTCCCTCCATGCTCCATGATGAATGTCGGCGGCGTCGTCCCCGCGCTCCGCTGCATAACCAGCCTCTCCAGACACTTCTCTATAAATGCCGACCCACTGAGCTAATTTAATAAAAGCCCTTTCCTATGTTACCACTGAGACCCACCAGGTAATTAAACTCACAGTCTGGCCTCGCACGCACACGTTATTGCGGGATACAGAATTGGCCCGGAGCGTGCCCGAAGGGTTACCCCGGGAGACGGACGGCCACCGCCAAGTGTCTGGTCTCCCGTGGACGCGTGGAGACGGGGACGCAAATGAGCACATTAACGAGGCGTCCACTAACAACACCCTCTGCACGCACAAACACACAGTTGAAGGGGGGGGGGACGGTTCGGCTAATTTAGTCTTTAATGGAGTCATGAGATGAACAGCAGCCGAGGCTCCTCCCCCCGTCTCCAACACCTGTTCAAACAGCAGCCACTTCATTTCAGTCCACGAGATTGATTGGCTCTTTTTAAAACGAAGAATGGAGTAATAGAAAAGAGCAATAAAGAAAGAAAGGAAAAAAAAAACTTGCTGCAACATTTAAAAGCCTTCATTTAAAACCCTGGTGTGTTTTTAACTTGTTTCATTATTAAGACAAGGCGCAGAGAGCCGGCGAGGATACGTGTGTGTGTGTGTGTGTGTGTGTGTTATTTCATTATTAGTAGGGGGAGAAGGGAGTTTGCGAGCAGGAATTGTCCAAAGACTTTTAATTGGATAGCTAAAGCACTTTCTTAATTGAGTTCTGTATTCTTGCTAATATAAAAGTGTACATCTTTATGTTGTGTCGTGCTAACACACACACACACACACACACACATACATACACAAATGGGCTCACACCTAAATCGAACCCAGGGGGTCAGAGGTAGCGAGAGGAGACGAGATTTGATGAGCGGAATGCCGGACGCTTCAGTAAAAATTCAATTTAGGCAGCGTCAGATTGACTGGCTAATTTCTAACAGCTTTACCTATAATAGCTTCCCTTACTGTCGCCTTAATTAAGTTTTCGCATTAATGCTTTAGCTGGGGATCGGCGCTCTTTAGAACCTGTTAACACACACTTTTCCCGCTGGTCAGACACACACACACACACTCACACACAAATTAATAAGGAAAGGAGGCCCCGAGGAGCCGCACCTGAAAACACCCACAATCAAAGTCCTCAGTGGAATCTGTGAGGCTGTAGAACCTCAGTCTTGTCCAGCAGTGACAGACGGGAAAATATGGCCGCTCTCTGTCACCGGCCAAATTGTGTGACTGGACTGGATTTGAAATATAATAATGAAAAAAATAAGTTATATATGTTTTTAGTAGTTTTTCCTTCAATAAATTGCACATTCTCTGTGTCATCTTTCACGCGAGTTGTGTAAGCGAGTGGTTAATTGACGGCTCAGTCTGAAAAAATGGATCCATCAGTTAATTATGATGAACAAAACTGTAAAAAGTCATCCGGTTGGATTAAATGTGGTTTGGCATGTGTACGCAGGAGGAGAGACTATAGACCACATGTGTCAAACTCAAGGGGCCACATATGGCCCGCCAAATAACTGTATTCAAGATAATGTGTTTTCTGTCTTTCCTGCTCCTCCACTGACATATTAATACCATACATCAAGTTACCTTGCCCGTATAAATAAATAAACAGCTGGAACTAGAGGGGCAATTTTAATTTATAATAATTATATAATTTTGCTGTGTTTTTTTTTAGCTAGTAAAAATTATTTAGTATTATTTAGTACAGCAAATATTTGGCTAAGATACATGTGAAATACAGCAGAGGAAATCGGTTAAGATGGACGGAAATTACATTACTATATGTGGAGCTGATTTAAATGGGAAGTCATTCATTAATTATTTCCCCCATAATATTTACCACTGTTATACATTCATTTTTGAGTATGGATGTGAGTATGGATGTGAACATACTGTGAAATTTAAATCCAATGTTGCTATTTAGTTTATTCCTTAGTTAAATCATTTAAACTTATTTGATGGAAAAAGTTATTAATTGCATTTACTAATATTTGTATTCATATTATATAATATTATAATAATTCAGATTTTGTATCGATATGTTGGACACAGTTTTTCATTTTGGCCTCCTCTGGAATTGAGTTTGAAACCCCTGGACTAGACCATGAAGCTCAATTTAATCTGGATCTGATCAAGATTATGGATGTGTTGATAAGTGTATGTCTCAGTGACAACTTAACAGACCAGGGTGAATTTTGTCACGTTTAGTATGTTAAGATAGTAACAGCTAAAGTTCTGCACAAATCCAGAAAGTATTATTTTGTAAAACACAGGTTACAAAGTGTCAAAGCCTGAGTCGAGGTCTGTGTTTTCTGAGTGATATTGTTTTAGATATTTCCCAGCTCCATCATACCTGATTCAAATGGTCAGTTTGTCATCAAACTCTGCAAAAACCTGATAAAGAGACATTTGCTTGAATCAGGTGTGTAGAACCAGGGAGGAATCTTAAAAAGGAACCAAACACCAGAATTGAGCAACATTAATTCTGGTCATTTTGTGTCCATTTGAAGATGAACAATCAGTTGTAATTCCACCTGTAACCATCAGCTTCAGAGACACTTTGTTCCCCACGACCATCAGCTCACTAAATAAACCAGAATATCCTAAAAATGCTGTCAGTGCTTCTCAAACTTTCTATACTAAGAACCTTAAGAAAGTACTGAGCTCTCATAGTAACACCATTATCACCAACGTTAAAATACAGGGGTGCAACAAGGTCGAGCAAAGTCAACTACGGACTTTTCACAGGAGGCAGATTTAATCCCAATATCTGCTCTGTCATCATCCTCCTCTTCCTCTCACATACTTCAGACACTGGTATAGCGAGATTAGATTAAGATGGAGAAAGAGATATGGTGACTCTAATTATTATTATTATTATCATTTGTTTCATTTCCTATGCAGTTCCCAGTCTAAATTCCTCAGCTCCACTCTGGACTGGTACACGTACCGCAGTTTGAGAACCGTGGAGATGCATCATGTTCCAGAGTCTTCCTATGCAATAACAATAAAGGCTTTCTTATTATCTAGATGTGTTAGTTCATTTAGTACAAGGTCAGTTACATGTATTGTTTTAAATCTACTTACACATTTAAAGACACAGTAGCCTCCTCCAGGACTAAGTCTCCTGCTGTTTGTTGCCATTGGTGAGATATGTGTGAGATGAGGTCTTCCTTATGTTGTGGGGACCTAAATGTGTCTCCACACTCACATTATGGGGACTTGTCTTCCTCATGGGGACAAAAGTCAAGTCCCCATAAGGTAATTGACTCATGTTTTAAAGTTAGGCTGAGGTTAGGGTTTGGTTAAGGTTAGGGGTAGGGTTAGGACACTAGTAATTATGGTTAAGGTTAGAGTAAGTCTGCAGGAAATGAATGGAAGTCAATGCAATGTCCTCTGAAGTCATGGAAACCAGTGTGTGTGTGTAGCTGGTCTTCCTCATGCTGTGGGACCTAAATGTGTCTCCACACTCACATTATGGGGACTTGTCTTCCTTATGGGGACAAAAATCAAGTCCCCATAATGTAAATGACTCCATTTTAAGGTGAAGACATGTTTTAAAGTTAGGCTGAGGTTAGGGTTAGGTGGTTAAGGTTGAGGGTTAGGGGTTAGGGTTAGGGTCAGGGTTAGGGTTGGGGTTAAGGAAGTCAATGCAATGTCCTCTGAAGTCATGAAAACCAGTGTTTGTGTGTGTGTGTGCGCGCGCGTGGCCTCTCTGCACTACAACGATAGATCAACATCCTTGACCGAGTCAATTTGTTCTCCTCTCCCGACAATTTATCTGTTCCCTCCTGACATGCAGGTAATTCCCTCTGACAAGTCTCCGAGTCGTCAGAGTCGGCGCTGCTTCTCTCGCGCGTGTAACCCGCCGTGTTTCTGTCAATGCCTGATGTGTGATGAGTCTAATGGGCCGTGCCGGTTATTTATATGCGCCGCAGTCAGCGACGGAGACGTACAAGTGGACGAGGTGTTGATTTTTAACCAGTGAGCGGCTCCTGCCACCCGCACATTGCCTTGATTAAGGCTGTCATGTCTACTGGTTGACTGATTATCGCTGTCACCAGTCGTCGGCTCGCAGCACCCTCCTGCACTCCGAGTGTAAAGTACGCCGCCTCACACCATCACAGGTGATTAGCACGAAGGAATCACATTATGGTGCTATCAAGTGCCTTTTCTCATGCTAAACAGGAATGATTTTTGAAGAGGCTTTTTATTTTTGAACTCTTTTTTATTATTTCCATTCCAACCTTTGCCAGTTGTGCTTGTGTGCGGCCTGCTCTGCTGACTGTACCTTCATTTTCTATCCAGTCAGTATCAGTTAACTGTATGGCCGGCCAGTGTATATACATTTCAGTTTTATAAAAACCCTTTTTCCAGAGGTTACTGATATTAACAGAAAACCAAAATTGTTGAAACTCCTGTTTTTGCTTTAAAACCATAGAATTCCATATCATGCATGTTTTTTTCTTGAGGAAAACTAGAGAAAACAGTGCAGCCAAACTATTAAAAGGACCTTTGTTGATGGTGATTTCATGGTGATGGGGTAACTGTACATGTGTTATATGTACTGCATATCTGTGTGGAGAAGTTGAACAGGCCGGTTGGTTTCGGGGACGATCGATGGGATTGTTGTAGTGGTTTTTCAGAGCAGGGATTGGTTGATCTCCACCTCGCAGATACCCAGCAGACTTTACGGTATATGACAAATCAACCATTTTCAGTGGATGTTATTTTAAAGGTATAGTGAGTAAAAATCTGGCATCATTTATTGGTCTTAAGTTTAAGTAATGTCACCTCTCTCTTCTCTTCCAAGTATGTTGGAGAAACATTGCAGCCTTCGGTTAGTATTAAAACTCAACCCATGTTTAGTTTGTCCATTGTGGGCTACTGTAAAAACAAAAAAAAAAAAACATGGCGGTCCAATGGCTGGCCTGGCTCCCTACATACTGTAAATATAAAAGACCAAAATTCACACAATTAGGTGATTGTTCCCTTATGAAAAATAAAACATAATTATTTTATCCTCAGTTATTTTGGTGGACCTTTAATGCATGTTTTCCTGAAATCTCCCTGATGATCCAATACTCCAATAAAACTCCAATAATCATTATACAAGTAAAGGTGCTGTCATAAAACTCAAAATCACCCAATCCCATTGAAAGCGAGTTACAAGGGACAAATAAAAAAAGTGTCCCTCAATCGCACTGGTGTCCACTCGTATGTGCCATATGTACTTTATCATCCACTAAATGCAAACAGAGTTCACAATATTGACACCGTGTTCCATTAACTCATCACTTTAAAATGTTTACTGAGGTTGTAAATCAAGTGAGAAGTAGAAGCTAACTGAGTTATTTTTTTGTTAGCAGTGGAGTCGCCCCCTGGTGGCTAACTGCTTCCTCCATCCAACTTCCTTTGGGCTTCACTTTTCAAACCGTAAGCCGTAGACCATTTCTTATGTGTGTTTCTTACTGGTCACCACATAGATTCCACTAGCTATATATATATATATATATAGGGTAGAATTGAGTAGTAGTTTCCAGTGGTGTCATTATAAACTTGGTAAAAATTTGACAGAAAAGCTGAATCCTCTTCAGATGCTTCACTTTAGAGCCAGACTTCCATTTGCCTCCAACTCTAAATTAGACTCTTCCTCTAAAATCACCAAACCATCCAGCGTCATTAAAGCTGCATTTATACTTGACCAAATATAAATACTGTGTCACCCTCGATCGAGTTTGACAGGTTTCCACATCCGTGCTGCCTTTTCTTTGTTGTATTGCTGTATTTTATCAAGTCGTTAGAACTGAGGAGGACATTTTGAACTGACTTTTACCGATATGGCACAACGGGAGCGCAGGAAATGGAGGTGTCCTGTGAGGAGCTGAATCAGTCACGAGGGCCTCAGGAAAATATGTCGTGGTCTGTAACAAAATGTGACAGTGGCCAGTACATCAGCCGCGCGACGCGAGAGGAAACTGCCAGGCGACTTTTATTTGTTGTCCGTTTCTGTCACTCAACACAGTTTAACAGTGTCGCGCGCCGGAGTATAAATCAGGCTTAAGCCATTTCCTGTACCGTGCAACTGCTCTCCTGAGACCTGAGCAGAACAAATTAACCAAATGTGTTATTCTCTCCTGAGCTAATTTAATGGAAGGTGCTGTGTATTTGCTTGTTCTGTGCCGGGACATCAGTTTCCTCAGGCGATGGAAGCAAACGCTCCCATTCTGCCACAAAACGATCAGAACGCTAAAGCACAGAGGGTTTTTTTTTTGTGTGCTTTTAAAGGGGAGGGGATGAGCAGATTTGATTGGTTATGTATAAAACCTCAGCAGCCAATAATGTATTCCCCACTAATCTGACTCCAGCTGCGTGAAGGAAGGATGTGGTCAGTGCAGGGGCCCTCAGAAGTGTAGTCAAACACACGTGTTTGTGTGTCCCACTGTGTTGCCTATACTTCACCCGCTATTCTTGCCGATGAGCGGAATACTAATGAACAAAGATCAATGCACTTTCATAACAAAGACACAAATACATAAATGAATTAATAAATAAATCTCCCTAAAGGTTTTTATCAGTTCACTCTCTAGAGTGATCTTTCGATCCGCCCGTTCTTTGGCACTCCCTGTGTGACCGCACAACTCACACACACACCGTTTTCCATGACTTCAGAGGACATCACATTGAATTCCATTCATTTCCTGGAGACGTACTCTAACCTGAGCCATAATTACTAGTGTCCTAACCCTGACCCTGACCCTAAAATTAACCTCAGCCTAACTTTAAAACGTTAAAATGGAGTCATTTATGTTATGTTATGATTTTTGTCCCCATAAAGAAGACAAGTCCCCAAAATGTGAGTGTGGAGACAGATATAGGTCCCCACAACATAAGGATTACTAGCTACACACACACACTGTTTGCACACCTATTCTTCTTAGGACACCGCATTGACATCCATTTATTTAGACTGCCTAAACAAACCATTAACCTTAACCTTAACTACAACCACAATTCAAATTTTCGCCCTAAACTGAACCAGTTCCTCAGAAATGAGGTTCTGCCTCATTTGGAGCAGGTTTTGGTCTCGATGAGGACTAGTGGTCCTGACGAGGTCAGTGTTTATGTTAGAAAAGGTCCTACAGAGGTTACAAATACAAGCAGACACACACTTATACCAAGTTCGCATTTAACCATTATCTAACAACAAAAAAACTCATATTGAGATATTTATAATAATTGGCCAAAAGTTCATGACTGTGTAATTTAGTTCTGTTAATTCACTTTATTTCTATTGGGGGACAGAAAAGACATTAATCTTAGCAAGACAAAAAACATTTACTCACTTGCTACTTTCCATTTGTTGTCCTGAGGCAGCTGAACAGACAATAAAGACTTTAGGACAATGAAAATGTCTCATTGACTCTCAACTGTTTGGATAACCCAGTCCCTTACCTTAACCACAACCAGTTAATGTCTCACCCTAACCTTAACCTACCATAGTTCAGGTCTTAGCTCTAAACTTAACAACTTCCTCAACAATGAAGTTCTGCCAGGTTTGGGTCTCCATGAGGACTATACTGGTCCTGACATATCAAAATGTAAAACACATCTATCCAGAATTAAAAACAGGAAAAACCTGTCAGTGCTGATGAGACTTAAAATCCATATTTCACTTTCCAGGTTTTCAGATTAACAGGAATCTTCTTTAATGGCCCTGAAAGTGTCGGCTGATTGTGTAGAGGAGGAGTAAGGAGAACGGCTTCAGACTGGCTTTAAAAACCTGCAGGGGGGGAAAGAATGAATTTAAACATCCAATAATAGGGCAAAATAATATTTTTTTTTTACCATCCCTGTCTGAAGCGAAAGAGGTTCTTTATTCTTGTTCACACTTTAGTGCATAGAAGCTAAAAGCAGTTTCTCTGCTGGTTTTGTGAGCTACTTTACTTTTACACCTGCTTCAAGGTTTGACATGTGTGTTCAAATATTATCGTCATAATTCAAGTTAGTGTTGCCTTTCTGGTCATTCTCGTCTGGCATCACCGAGCCAGTTTTCTGTCCTTTTTCTGACCGTTCTCTTTTACACCCAAGGGACGGTTGTCCATGAAAATCCCCTTTGACTGTCTGACACCAACAGCTATGCAATGGAACTTTTCCCATATGATCATTTTTCTTTTTCATTCTAAACAAGTCTCTGACCACCGCAGTGTACACAGTAAGCCGGGCCTGCATGTGGTGCTGTAACACTGCCACAGAAAGAGCACATTAACAGGAGCTTAAAGCTTGCGTGCTGTGTTCAAACACCAAAAACAAGACGAAAAACCATGACGACAAACAGCTTTGTACCCGTTTAGGGCAAAATAAATCAAAACAATAGCGAAAAAGCCAATGCGATACAACACTTTTGGCGAATCTCCTAATCGTGTTCATTCTTAAATCGTCTTTCTTTTCTTTTTGATGCTCACTTTTAACGTCAGCAGCTCATCTTGACATGTTGACATGGTCAAAATGGCTGCCATGTGATCTCAATACATATACTGTGTCTGTAAAAGTAACATTGTTGTTGTTATTTTGGGCCGTGGATCTAAAAGCAGAAGTTCCAGATGCAGAAATGCTCAGGCTTTGACAGAGGTGACGTTCGCCCTGCTGTGAGATGATGTAGCATCAAAAATGATCTTCGTATAATGATTTGAAGGTTGAAATCCTGCACTGTGTCGCTTTAAGGCCGCCTCTCTCTGTCTCTGTCTCTGTCTCTGTCTCTGTCTCCCTGCATTACCTGGACTGTCTTACTTGCAGGTCCTCCAGTTAACAGACTAACACCACTGCGTGTGAGGACGTGTTATTCCAAGGTCTGTCTGCCAGCACAGGGTGAAAAAATAAAAAAAAAAAACTTGTGGATGTTTTGACAGCCCACTGGGTCACTGAAGTGCCAGGATTTTTCTCACCGTCTCAGGCAGCTGTAACATTTCATTTTAGCTGTGGTTTTTATATTCCTTCTTGAAAAAAAGCCAGTGCAGTACCTGGTTTTGTGTATTTGTATATGTGTGTGTGTGTGTATTTTTGGTGTATTTTAATGGTCAGTGACAGACTTCTTCTTATCCAAACAATATGAACGTTGGCACAGTGTGAGGCTGGCAGAAGTAGCTCTCTTATGACACTTTTCCACTACATTGTTCTGGCACGGCACGGCCTGATCTGGTACGTTTGTAGCAGCTGCTCTGGCGAGGTTCAAGCTGAGCTGATACTAAATGTGACGTCTCAGCTGACGTCCAAACAATGGCAAACTGTAGATCAGTGAAAAAGACTTGAAAATCCTGAAAACATGCGTTAATCTGCAACATTTAACAAGGACATTTCTAAAATGTCCATATTTAACAGAGGAGACTGGTGTATTTAGCGACAGCACTGCTGAAAGACGGAGATGGTGAGCCCAATCACAAGCCGTTCAGCCGTATTTCACTTCAGTGACTGTGTCAGACGGAGTCTGTGCTCCGGTCATGCAGGAAGTACTGGACCATTCAGTGAACTCATCTGTTTATAAAACTGAGGAAAATGATTCACTACAAAGAACAGATTTGACCGTGTTTGTGTAAAATAACATCATGGCAGTTTCATGCAGCTGTGATACGACGACCTCGTCCACGTTGAGGAGGAACTATGCAGGGCTTTGAACCAGAATTTTTTTTTTTTTCTAGTTGGTTTGTTCTGAATAGAAGCAGTATTTTACCATTTCAACCCAAAAATTGATGTTCCTGAACCGGTTAGAACAAAAAAAATCCTTTCACTTTCACATTCATTGGATCAAAAATGGACTCAGCAGTTCCACAGCAGTTTTATGCAAAGGACCAATGCCGAATGAACATGTACGTGTAGAGTTTTATTCATCCAGGTCGTACTGAATACTGAATACTTACTGAATCCATAGAAAATGGATTTGTAGGGAACACTGCTCAGTTTTTACACAGATCAAATTCCTGCCTTTTACCAACTTTCATAAATGAAGAAGCCTCTTGGATCAGAGGTGAAATGTCTACTTTTGTTTTTGAAATTTCATTCTCATCTAGTTTTCTGGTTGTTTATTGAAGTAGTTTGGTTTGTCATTGTGTCAGTAGGTGACTGTCTAAAGTCCTCCTGTTTTGCATAAGAATCAATTCATGATAAAATATAAATATCAGAGACAATCGGGAAGCAGAACAGCAAATGTAATGTCAATGTTTCTGCAGTGTTTTGGTTAAATTTCCTATGGCAGAACCACAAAGGTGTAAAACTATGTGCAGGTCGTTCACCCCTGTAAACAACCTGAAACTGGGTCAGCGGGTTGAATGATCTGTGTTATTTAACTTATCGATTCTCTAGATGGGTTTCCAGTCCATGGAGGATAATGATTTTACCGTTAATAGATGGATTACTAATCCCACATTGGGGAAATTCACTTGTTAGAGTAGAAAACAAACAGGTAGACAGGCAACGTACAATAGTAGTTGTGCAAAATTAGACCAACAAACAACATCCACGAAAAAGTAGAAACACACCCCCGAAACAGAGGAAAAAGCTTGGAGCTACTGTAACTAGCCGCCACTCGCGCGGCGCCATATAGCGTTAATAACACACTTCTGTCATATTGGTTTCACACTGAATCAGTCTTACACATAGTGCTGTTTCATTTTTATCCATAGACATGTTCCTACATGGTTTGCATGCGCCGAAGACCTTGTAGAGTTTGTTACGGTGCAGGTGTTGCTAGCAACAGCTAGCCCGGGATGCGCTTGCGTTTTCTGGCTCCTCTCTGGAACACGATAAACACAGCGCGTGATGTGACGTCAGTTTCTTCTAGTCAGAAGTGATGAAGCCTCTTAAGTAAAGCTAAAGCTAAAGCTAACTACTGAAAATCAGAGGCTTCATTCCGTATCACAGGAAGTGCCGGTTAGACCATATCATTTACGGCTCGTGGAAATGACTGTACAAATGAGCATGTGTCCTGTTCTCCATCTTTATCTTTGTGTTTTACCTTCAAGTGAACATTATCCTTGGCTGACTGTGTGTGTGTGTGTGTGTGTGTGTGTTTGCCAGTTCAAAGGCAGCAGCCGTCAAAGGCCTCCTGCCGTGTGTGTCAAACTAAGAAATCTCTCTGAACTCTGAAATAACGGCATCTCTTTCACTCCTCTTTAGTTTGCTCTGCACCTCCGCACCATCTACTGTATTCTCCTTTCCCACCATTCTGTCCTCCTCTCTTCTGAACACCTCTGCTCTCCTCCTCGCTCATTATATTTCATCTTTCTTTACCTGTTTCCCTTTACATTTTACATGGTTTTGTCATATCCATGATTTGTCCTCTACTTTTGTCCTATATCTTTAGTCAGTACTAATCTAAATTTTCAATCCATTCCAATTTAAGCTCTTTTAAAGTTGAGTGCTGTACAGGAGTACATCACTCATCAATCTTTTGACGTGTTGAATTAAACATATAGTTGTGTGAATAAAATTGGACTTTTAAAACACCTGCAAACATGTTAGTCTGACTGAAACTGGACAATATGTTGTCCGGTATGTTGGTTGATGATGTTGGGGGATGGGTAATGTGCTGATTCCTGAGTGTCAAATAAACAAATGGATAAGAAGAGGTCAAGGTTTGCCCAGGGTGTCATACATTTCTCAAACTTTGGACTGGAACACTGGTCTGGAAGCTTTGACCCCGAAACAATAGAAGAATCTGAGCCTTACTTCTCTAGCATTGGTCAGAATGGAATGTATGGAATACACAGTTTTTGCATTTCTTAGTTGGAACTGTATTTGTGCACTCTTGGAACTGGTTCCATAATTGGGTCATTCTCGAAGATGTGATGTGAATGTAGAGAGGTTTTTATGCAGCTTTGGGCTGTGATTTGGTGAAAACGACTGCAAAGTAATTCTGTTTTATTTCCTCTTTATTTTGTAGTGGTTATGTGTGTATCTCTGAGTTACACCCTATGGGAAAGTAGTTATGGTAACATACTACAGTCGCAGTCGCGGATGAGATGGAACAGTACACAGACGAAGAAAACAACAACTGAATTTATTCTCTCTCAGCTTAAAGAATTACTTATGTTGAAGTGAATGGATGCTAGTAAGACACGGAAAAGGAGCTCGACATATTCTGTCTGTGATATAACAGGTAAACTGACCAGTGGGACCATCGCCACCTAGTGTAGTGGAGTCAGACACAAGAACTGTGCAAAGACTCTGTTGTTGTATGTTGATGGTGAATTTATCAATGCATCGTCATTACGATGCAGGAAACTGTCCAGTTGCAGAGACTCCGGGGTCTCTACTGAGTTGCAGCTCTTTGTGAAGGTCAGTGAAAACATCCTGGTCTTGGTTGAAAGAGAACGTGACAACACATGGATGAAGTGTTTCATGGCTTTTGGCTTTTTCCGTTCACCACAAGTCCGATTGGTCTTCTGCGCCTCCTGCTTCTTATAATGTGTGTACGACACTCTTGTATCGTAGAGTGCGGAGGCGTACAAAGGGTCTGGACGTCCTGGTTTAGATGGATTCTTTAGGCAGCTTTTTAAATGTGACATCTTCTGCCTGGCACTCCATTGATCTTGACAGTCTTAAGCCACGAGTCACCCATTAGCTTCTCCTTCGTCTTCTTTGAATGGGATAATGCAGGGCTATTCAATTACAAATTTAGTTGGGCCGCACCTTTTCAGCAACTGATAATCAGCAAGTTACAAGTTTAAAATCAGCACTAATGAACGTATTGAATAACATTTAACACTAAGGCGGTAAAATAAACAAATACTTGTTAGTCCAGAGAGAGTTAAACCGACAGTTTTCATCTTCTAGTTTACATTTCTGTCTTGATAAAGACAGATGTCCGACAGTTTGCTTCCATTGCTGCAATGCATTGTGGGTTGAATGTTACATTCACTGTCAGTACCACTGTAGGAATTTAAGAATTGCTGTGGGAAGTCCCACTAGAAATGTGTTTTTTTGCGCGGCAGAACCACGGGCTGGGCCACACAGGAGTTGCTTCTGGGCCGCATGCCAAATGCCACTCCGCCATTAGGCCTGGCGGAGCGGCATTTGTGAAATGCAAGCAAAACATAGCTGGATTAAAAGAAGATAATGCAATGTTATCGATATGATGTAATGCTATGGGGCAACTGCAACATTTTAATGTTGTCTCCAGTCAGTGGGTTCAATTTTCTCCGTCTGAATTCTCATGAGATTTGACAACGTTGCAGGAAGATATGGTGGCAAACGTGAGTGAGAGCGAGTGGAGAGATACGTTTTCTTCTTCTTCTTCTTCCAATAAGTTCCCACACGTCGCACACTAAGAGGTGCAATGCTGCCCTTCACAGTTTGAAGACTGTAATCAGAACTTCTGGAATCCCTTCATTCTCATATTATTTTCTTCAACATGGCTCTTGACCACATTCAAAGTTGTTTATCACATTCCCCAACTCTGCAAACTCAGGCGATCTCTGGGACACTTAATGAGACGAGTTGTCCACAAAAGAAGGTGTGTCCCTCTGCTTGGTTTGCTGCATGTTTACGGACACGCTCACAATCAACTCCCTGCATCCCTCTGTGTCACTGACCACTTTAACCACCACTGCTGTGAACCTGTATGTTTACATAACTGTAATAGAGCTCACACTGTTTAATGTAAGGTAATGGTTGAACTGTGTGCTTCATTTCATAACTAATGAATGACATACTGTTCAGTAAATCGATTTTGATCAGTGCGGTTTCCTCTGGTTTGTGTCAACCGTTGCATAACCTCGCTGCAGCAACATTTGCCCCAGTGTTTTTCAAGTTTTTGCCAAGAAAGGAGGTGAGCGAGGTGTGTCCATTGCGCGTGATCAAGCTTGAGGCCATCACACACTCTTCTTCTGCTTCACATGTTGTTCTGTGAGGCTGCTTGTTATATCCCTGAAGGTCTAAGGTGACGAGGAAGAGTGGGACTGTCAAAAATCAGTCAAATTAAATGAACATTGTCAACCAAAAATCAAGCATTTGCAAAAGAAGTGGCTGTGTCTTGTGCCTTCGAGGACACAAGTGGAAAAAAAAGAAATTAATTAATGAGATAAAAGCAGAAATGAGGTTGGGGAAAAACACTTCTTACTAAAGTAACTGCAAATATAGAACTCACAGAGCACGCACTGCCACCTTGGTTACACGCCACCTGAAGCAGATTTGTCTCTGGTCCCTAATTAGTAACCAGCCTCAGGTGCAGAGAACGATGGACCGGGACGAGGTGGAGACTAAGGAAACACACAAGAACACACCAACACCACAACAACCTGTGGCCGTAACTCTGCTTTCTGACATTAGAGAATCTGCTTCTCATGACTCGTTTAAGAGTTCAATTCAAAAATCCTACTACTGACTTTCATTCTTGCATCTCAAGTAATAATTTTCACTCAGACACAAACAAAAATCAAAACAGGAGGAGGTATAGCAATAAAACTATGCAATATGTTTGGAGAGGTTTGTACTTTGCTGATGACCCGGGAGAATTCTTCCAAGATACTCCACCTTGACAACTTTGACAGACATTTTACTTCCAGGGTTAAATTTCATTTTCTTCAGTGAGGCGGCTAAATTTACTCCGACATGGAAACTGCAGACAGCCAATCTTCAAATTATGTCATTTTATAAAGCAATGGCATCTCATTTTACAAAACAAATGGGAAAAAATATACCATGAGGGTGAAACATTTTCATTTCCAATGCTGTTTTTCATGTTTTTGCGACACTTTTCTGATTGGAGAGAATCACAGCTTTGCCTTGTTGCACCTTTTTTTCCTCCCTATAATTTGTCTTGTAAGAAAAGTGCAATTTTCTCACTTTTCTCTCAGACTCACTTGCTTTAAGAAAAAAAAAAAAATCAAAGTACAGTTCCTGGAAAGCCTCAAATTCATGTTCATGTGGGGGATAAAAAAAAAGTATGCTAGTCCCTGGGTGCAACCCTGAGATACAAGTGTTTCAGACATGTTATTCCAGCTTCAACATCATCCAGAAATATGTGTAAGAGAAGAGAGTGCAAGAGAACACGCTTTAAAAAGCTTACTGTCAGTATAACTATGTGCTTTCCAAGAGGATTCACTTCATGTCACCAGTCTACTTGTACTTAAATAAAATAAGAACATGCTTTCGTGGTTGCACATGTCAGAAGCCCTACAAAGTGAGGAAAGGGAACTGTATGTACTTATGAAGGGAATAAAGCCAAATTATACATTCACTATGTCTTCCTTCCACCACTGAATCTAATGTTTTGACTGCTACAGTGTCTGGAGAATGGTCATTTTTCAATGGTAGAAACATGTGGAAACAATGCTGCCTGTCCTGATCAGTGTCATTGCGTCCTGCATCGTGTTGTGTTGATAGAAAAGGAAGAAGAACAACGCCCTTTCTGGTCAGCAAAGGCCACCATCCGCAGTCACCTGGCAAAGAAGTTCACTTTTTGTTACAACCCAGTCGATGGCACCAATTCTAATTCTAAGACTTTCTATGATCCTTGTTTTTTGTTGTTTTTAAAAAGGTTGCCGTAAAGACGGCATTGTATTACTCTAAACACTGGAGCACACACTATATGTCAGGCCTGTATGTGGCGCTGTGACACTGCTGCAAAAAATACACCAAAAAATGGGGAAGAAGACGCTGAGGATGCGTATACGTCCTGCAGCTTTGAAATGGTCGCTCCAATAATTAAACACACGAACCAGGATCTGCACTTTAATTGTCCTATGACGGGGGGTGTCAACCTCATGTTAGTTCAGGGGCCACACACAGCGCAATTTGATCTCAAGTGGGCCGGACCAGTAAAATAATAGCATAATAACCTTTAAACAACAAGAAATCCAAAAGTTTCACTTTGTTTTGCATTTAATGAAGTGTCTTTTTTACAAAACATGAACAACCTGAAATTTCTTGAGAAAAATAAGTGTAATATTAATACCTAAGTTTACTGTTTACACATGTGCATTAAAACTTACAGATCACAGTGGATCTACAAAGACACTGAACCATTTGTCACATGTTTCTGCAACTAAAAAAAAATATAGTAGCTCACATACTGATTAGATTCTAATCATTATGTGAAACTTTCACAAATTCATTATGTGGGCCGGATTGGACCCTCCGGCGGGCCGGTTCTGGCCCACGGGCCACATGTTTGACACCCCTGGGCAATGAGAATAAAACAAGGGACAGTCAGTCTCTCACACACGCTGCACCAGGTCTCACATAAATCAGCAAAATAAATCATATGCACACGAAGATGTAAATGCCCTTACAGTGCATTCACAACTGATGGTCAGCAAAATAAATTCACAACTTAAAATTAAACATCCACTGCAACATGTCTCACTTATTGTACGTAGTGCATTTCCATACACAGAAATAATCAAATAAAATTCAATACAAAAAGCTCCTGTTTTTTTGCTGTCAGGCATCTAATTAACTGCAGTCCCCTTAATGAAAATGAATCCAAACCTTTATTTATAACATTTAAACCTAATAACACGCCTATCAGTCTCACAAACAGGGGATGGAACATATGCAAATGAGGCAACAACAGAAATATGTTCATAGACATCTTTAGCTGTATTTACATTAAGTTTTATCTGAAATAAGTTAAGCTAAATAAGTTCTGCCCCGTCTGGTGTGCTTCAGTAATTAATTCAACGGAAATATCAAGACATTCGTTCTATTTTTGTAACAACGCATGGGCCATTTAACCTTTCTTAACCGATGGGATCTGAATACAAAATATTAGAAATGGGTTTTAAGAATGTTTATAACAAGAATAATACTAAAACAAAAATGGCCATCAACGTCAGCTACAGACGCTGTGTACAAACTTAAATAAGTATACGTTAAAATGAAGCGTGAAGAAATCCAGGGCGACCAAGGACAGACAACCATCTCCAAGAAGGCAACAACAAAGATATTGCAAAACAGAGGAGCGAATATGACATCATCAAATTTACCAGGGCAATTAAGATTGTTTTTCCCAAAAAATGTCAGTGCCACCAAAACACCAGTTCCATGTGGATAAAAAGCAGATTTGATTAAAAAAAAAATAAGTCACCACATTTTCCTTGTTTTTGCTAACTTGTTTTTGTGTGTACTATCATTATATATCATTATATATATATATATATATATATATATATATATATATATATATATATTGTACCACCATGGATTCTGTGTGCCGCCTTTCACGTGGGTCTGCAGGATGTGTTAGGCTTTATTTTCATTATTACACACTTCTTACATCATGTGTATCCACTGGAAACAAGTGAGACGTGGTCACCCAGAGAATATGACGAGCAGAGCGTAGACTGGAGCACCGCGCGCTCAAAGAAAAGACGACGACAGGGAGAAGATGGAGAGCCGCAGATTCTCCACAGGCTTTCAGACTTTATTTCATGACAAGTCTTCCTGGCTTCACTTATGTGTTTCCAGGCTCAGGACTGTCCAGCAGTGGCCAGAATACAAGCACAACCTGTTGATGTCTTTTTTTTTTTTTTTAGCAATTTTCAAAACCCCAGAGTGTCACTATCCTGCATTAACCTCTTCTCCTCGAAATGTTTCCCAGAGCTTAAATGTCAGGAAGGGAACTCATTTCCACGGTCAGATAAACGTACATTCATCCAAAGGCAACTTAACACAGAGCGGCAACAAACCGTGACAGGGGAAATGTAGACGTAACAAGGAAATTCCGCACAGATGAACAATTTTCCGGTGAGTTCTGAGTCGAGGATTCTGTTTGGCTTTCATTACAAATGTTTGAGTAGAACTCATAGATTCTCTGCTGACAGTCAAAGTGGATGCGGACTAAAAAGACATACATTGTTTAGATGCAACTATTTCATTTTTTTTCTCCACTCAGCTTGTTGTATATTTGAGGCTAAGGCTAATTATTGCACCATTTCATCTACTCAAATGTCGGATAGTTGCAATATTCCATGTATGAAAGACACTGATTCTATTTTTAATAACTCCACTAAAATACTGTCTCTTCACTTAAATTAAAAAAACTACGCAGAGAAAGTGCGTTGACAAGACAAGCTTCGTGTGAAGTTCTAGCGTCTTTTGCTTTTATTTTGCAGAAATTCCCTCTTTTCTTGATTTAAAACAAAAACAAAAACATTTGTGGTGGACATTGGTAATGATGCAGACGACTAAAGCCACAGCAGAAGTCAAAGAAAACTGCAGCAGTGCCATCGTTCGTAGGTGTTTCCGTGCTGATAAATCGCGCTCATCCTTGCTGGTCCTGTATGCAAACCTGCAGGGAGCCTTTTTAAAGACCCGGCACCGGCAGGATCCGGTTTGACAGGCTTGTCCACCGCCGTCTTCACCGTAGATGTCACTGCGGCCGCTGTGATCGGGGCTCGGCAACGCAGGCTCGGAAACCACAGGTGTTTGCAGGAAAGGGGCTTTGAAGATGCATCCTGAGATCCAGAGAGTTGTTAGGGCCAAACTTTTTGTCACTTTAAAAATATGATGGTGATATGTTTGTTTGAATGCTCCACCTAAACTCACCAGTCAATCAGAAGTACCTTTTATCGCACTGAAACATTTGAATCGTCATCGTTTGAATTCTATTCTATTTTTGCATTAATTCAAGAAAAACAAAATGACAAACCGCAACCAATACTTCACGATGTACTTGTGTTTTGCCTTTGGCTGTTTGAGTCTTATGCTGTGTTTCCAACATGGTATGGTTCAGTTTGGTACAGTACAGTAAGGATTGGAATGGTAAAGTTTTGACTGAGAATAGTACCATACCATTTAAGCCCAAGGGAAGGGTGCCAAAGTTTGGAACGGTTGGGGTTATGGTTATTTTGGTACAATTCCTAATGGAAATACAAAACCTACTATGTGCCGTACCGAGCCAGACCGAAGTGTTCCACTTGGTATCCTTTGACGTAACACGCAGAACACAGTGGGAATACAAACGGGGTATTTTTTTTTTGATGATAATCAGTTTTGGATTGGATTGACTTTCCTTTTTATTTTATATCTGAAGCGTATATTCATGGCCATTTACAGGATATCAGGACAAATTGTCAGTAATGTTGCGACGTTACTTCAGGGAACCTAAGTGCAGCTCGTATGAACTGAATCAGTTTCAGTTTCAGGTTCGATATAAAGATAAAGACTGTTCAGTTTAGGGGCAGAGCGGGAAGTAAACGAAACACAGCTGTGTTCCTTTTTTATTGTTTTCATTTTAAAATGTCACATTTGTATTTGGACAGTACTTTACACTTAAATACGTACAAAGAAAAAGAAAAAAAATAAATGGACACATTTAAATGCATAAAAACGGGGTAAACTGTGATGATAAAAGTGACCATTTCACTAAATGATGGCACGATTTAGTCTTTAAGCTGTTGAGGTGCGGTCACTGTTAGTTACTTTCAATATAACAAGGTTGGGTAGATAGAGAAATTTAGTTTTGTCTTGTGTTAAACCCCAATTTAAAGTTACCCATGATGACAAAAATCCATTAAGCACAATCACTTCAAGTGTTTTTATCCAAACCAAGCAATTTCCCCCATAAATTTTCCCCATAAATTTTTTTTTGTGCCTAAATTTAACAAAACTCCTTTTTAACTACAAACCTAAACATGCATTTGTTATTGGTTATATTTTACTGAACATCCACTCTTCTGGACTGTATCAGATATATATGATTTGTTTTAGTTGTAATTTATTTAGGTTTTATACATGGCATAACAAAAATGTCTTTAAAAGCAGAAAGCCAAATATTAGCTGTTTATAATTTGCTGTATGTTCGAGTAGATCACGTCTACAACCTCTTTTTTTGTGTCGTGAACAAACTGGAAAAGGAACGCGATCTGACATGCCGGAATAGAAATGCAACCGTGACGCGTGAACCAAGGTGAAAGCTGCAAATGCACGTGTGTGTCTGTGTGTGTGTGTCTGAGACGCAGACAGAGTCGTTTTCACCCTGTGGAAGTCGTAATTGACAGTGTCATAGTGGCAGCTGCTGAAGTGGCTCTAAATTTAAACTGTAAAGTAGTCATCTGTCTCTGCGCCTCATGAAAGTGACGGGAAGGAAGCGGCTCCAACTGGAACTGGAAGTCACGCAGAAGATGCGCCGAGCCGATCGCAGCGACCTGTTAACGTGTGGGCGACGGAGGAAGAGTTTAGGACGATGAAGAGGAGCAGAGGTTTCTGTCTCACTCATTCTTCTGTGGCAGTTTGATTCAGAACCACTTCCCTTTGTGGTGAACTGAAAATCACTGGTTTGGTCAACTGGGATCCATAATTATACTGTAGCTGTGAAACTGTTAATGAATAGAAGGGAATGTAGCACCAAATACAGACTCTAAATACAGTTTCAATTCAAAGGATTCACCTCTAAGTGTATGGAATTACCGTACGTAAATTCCCGCACCTGACTATAAGCCGCAGGTGGCCACGCTGAAACATGAGATCTTTATGGTACACAGAAAAATTATTTTAAGTAGCACAGCAGCAGTAACACAAAACAGCTGTAATACGGCAGTTAAATGAGATAACCACACCGGCTCTGTTTCCTTCTTGGAGCCAAATCGGTCGCCTTTAACGTAAAAGCTGCATCATAAGCATTTCTTCGTGTGTTATCCATGACCAGGGTGCGTACATGAAGCGCACAAAGACTGTTCAACACCATTAAACTAGCGTCTTCCTCGGCGCATTACAGTATCTCTTCAACCTGTCTGTCTTGCTCTTGCGCTGCTCGAGCGCCCTCTGGTGGCCGCAAATATCCATTCGGGTTCAGAAAACTTCATTTATCCCGGTGGGGCGATTGAGGAAATCATAAATAATCCGCAGGGGTCAAAGCGTGGGAAAAAAGTAGCGGCTTATAGAGCGGAATTTATTATCTAACAACACTTTTCACAAAGTAAACCACAGTTTATGAACTGAACAGACAAAAGTGAACGACCACATCAAAATACACAAACCGCAAACGAAATATTGATTTAATCTTTCAAATGTATTGTATTTTCTTTGTTTTGAGCATACACATTTTGTTTGCAATGACCAGAAACTTGCTCCAGCTCTTTTACTTCCAGCTCCTGAGTTTTGACGCGACACCTCACTGGACCAGACGTGAAGCGGACGCGGGCTCAGAGTCACTGTCCGCCTGGAACTCGATCCCCAGGTTTCCCTCGCCGACATCCGACAAAGTACTTTTGTGACTCCAAGCCCTCGTCTGGTCTACTTCCGGTCCGGTGAGCTGTTGCTTCAAAACTCAGTAGCCAATCAGCAGGCAGCTTCCTAAGCCCTGCCCACGGTCAGAATCGCAAACAAAAACCCTGAACAAGCCAAACTGCAAACAAAAAGTGTATTTTCAAACAACTAAAATACAATAATTTTGAATAATTAAATTGATATTTTATTAGCATTTTGTATTTTGAAGTTGTGGTTCATTTTGATTTCACCGACCCTTCGCAAGAAATTTACTGACTGGTCCGTGAAAAAGTGTAGACAGGAAGTTGCAAACAGATAAAGCGATAAAAACATAAGCTTCATGGTGGAGGAAAACAAAGACACAGCTTCATGAACAGCGGCTTCGTTGATCTGCAAATGAAAGCCGACAGAGAAAACCGGATAAAGCGTAGTGTAGTTAAGGTTAGTAATGGAAGAGAGAGGCAAAGGCAACACTGTGGACGCTCTTGATTTATTACACAGTAACATAGTGGAGCGAGTCACGGCTGTCAGGCGCGACGCACGGTCTTTCTGCGACTTAAACTGTTATAATCTCAGTGTTGGACTTGCTCACGTGGCTGTCAGTCTGTGAATTCTAAAAGAATCAAATATTCAACACGTGAGCACTCCCGTCATGAAACATCAGCGCCATTTTGACCAAATGTGTCATTTCAAGTTTACTGTGCGTGCATTTGAATTTAAAAACAAAAAAAAAGAAAGAAAAAAGCGCAATAAAACGGTGATGAACGTTGATAAAAACACAGCTGAGGGCGAATGTGATATACGCTTCTGTCTCAAACACTGTCCTGCATTTTTTAAGGCAGTGGACGTTTTCATGATCCACTGATTTGTTTCGCACGTGAAAGATTACAATTCTGCCAAATAACGGCGACATATTCCCAAAACGAACCATGACTCCTGCTCTGCACAGACTCTTCCATCCGGTGTGTCAGTGGAGGGTTTTTTTTCTGTTGAACTGTGTCATCTGCATGAAAATTCATTTACAACGATTTACATAAATTAAAAGTCAACAAAGAACAAAAAACACATTTTTGTTCACAACAAAAATAGTGTGCGAATAAGCAAATGCTGCAGTGGCAAACACAGAAGTGCCTGATTCGGAACCTAATGTATGAAAATGACACACTTGTTGTTTAAAAGTCTCTTGTTTCTGTGACAACTCTTTTGCAAATAAATCAATTAATGGAGGCATGAATAAATCCCCCGGACTCTTTCGTTATTTTTCGTTACACTTTCCCCAGAGTTTCCTTTTCAAACAATCAAAACCAAATAATCTGTTTGTAGTCATAAAGGAAACCGAGGAAGAGTTTTATTATCCTGCTTGTTTTGTGTCCACACAGACTTTCTTAATAATTTAACATCCTCATTCTTTATTATTCACGATTCTCTTGTTGAATCGAACCTGCTCTGTAACTGTTGAGACTCTTGGACTGAACAATTAAAGGAGCTGTATATGAGAAACGTGTTCAATCAGGAAATGACCATGATGGGTCGTTGGAGATTGTGGAAAAGTGATATCATTGCAGTTCAGTGAAGATCAATCTTCACTTGCATGACGAACTGGTTCCTCAGACAACCTCAAGTCTCTGGAGAACAGAGGGATCCATCCATCCATCCATACAGCTTCTACGGCTTTATCCCCCACAGCCAATCCCAGCTGACACAGGCCAAAATGCAGAGTAAAGCCTGGACTGGTCACCAGTCCATCACAGAGCCACACACACACCCTACAGTCAATCCAGAGTCACCGTAGAGTGTCCACTTAACCGACTCCCTAATGTTTTGCATGTTTTTGGACTGTGGCAGGAAGCTGGAGCACTCAGAGAAAACCCACACCCACAAGGAGAACCAGTGACCTGTGTTGCTGTGAGGCACCAATGCTAGCCACTGCACCACCTCACTATATATATATAATAGTTTTATATCCCACATATCAGATATATAGTATAAATTTAAAGCAGTATTTTTTACTCTCATTTAACAGCTTCAGAGTGATGATTAGAGCTAACATGGTGATGGATAAATGTCTCGTTGCAGGGAGATGCAGGGCTGTCGCCACTGCCCCCTACTGTCAGTTAGCAGAAAACGCTGCCTTGCACAGTCCTCAGACTCAAGAGGGTCTGGCAAAGTCTTGGGTTTCGCGAGAAACAAAAAATGATGGCTCCGCGGCTCGTAGATGGCCAGTAGAGGGCAGATGAGCGGTGAGTTTTTGTAATAGTGAGGATAAAGACACAGATGATGGATGGATGCATATGGTGGTGTCTTATGTGCTCCAGACCTGTAGGGGGAGCTCCATAGAGAACGAGCAGACTTGCAGAGTTCTCTTCTTGAACTTAGTAAAACCTAATTTGTCACTTTAAAACTTCAGGTTTTCGGTGCACTTTCTAGATTATTTACAGTAAAATAAAAATAATGAAAGGTTACCAATTTTGTCTTGTCCATTTGATTTCTTATCAAAAAGACTTCGTGGTTTCTGGAAGACAATTAGTCTTCACTAAAGTTAAGTAAATAAATATGTCATGTGTGTACATTTTACAAATTTTTGTTCTCAGAAATTTGATAAATGTTGCTAAGACACTTAAACTTTATTTTTTCATCCAAAATGTTTTCATGAATCAATTTTTCTGTACTTATGTACTCCAGACCTGTAGGGGGAGCTCCATAGAGAGCGAGCAGACTTGCAGAGTTCTGCTTTAAGTGAACTCCAACACTTTAATAGAAGTCTGAGCGATGCTCACCTATTGATGGTGCTCCTGATCGATGGGTCAGCAGCTTTGAACTCACCACAACCCACATAAGATTAAATTCGGACCATGTGACCTGCACAAATCTATGTTACCGAACCACCTGAATTAACCCGGACTGTTTCTCTCCCCTCGCTCCTCCTTCCACCTTAATATTGAACTGTCTGTTTGGGCCTGGTGTGTCACGCACACACAGTACACGCTGCTCTGCTCTGGCTGTGAGGAGCAGATGTGTGTTGGTTACTTTATGCTTCCATAATGCAGATTATCGACACTTTTGGATCCTAAATGGACTGATGTATGTGGACCTCCTATGGTTTGAGAGAGAGAAAGAGCTGCAGAAAAGGCCAGACGGAGGAAGCACTCAATCTGTCTGCGTACGTTATTTATAACCCTCACCTTTACTGACCTTTAGCTTCTCCAAATAGTGACCTATAGCACTGCGTATGGCTGTTTCCAACCAATAAACACACTACAGTTACATGGGAAATAATTATGAACTCACCTACTTATGAACTTGCTCTCTGTCTCCCCCCAAAGTTGGACAACGGTACTGTCTGTTGTTAAACATACGCCATGGTAACGTGTGTGTTTGCTGATAACAACAAACAGCTGAGGGAGAAAAACAAACAAGAAATAAAAAAAGGTGAATAACGTTGAATTCCGAACATGAACGGGGAACGACATGACTGAATATGACGTCTGAATTTTGTGCGCCCTGTCAGAAAATGCAGATTTCCACCCTTGAGTTTTAATTTTCACATTCTTTTTGATATGATTTTATTTTATTTTTTTGTCGTGCAGCGCCTGCACTCCTCTCCATGTCTGCCTCCATCTAAATCCTGAGAGAGAAAACAAGCAGAGGCTTGACCGGCTGGCGAGGTTGTTATACTCACCTGTTAGTTTGCTCATCTATCTTGTCCTTCTGTGTCCTGGGGGATTTGAAACCTTCAGAGACGGTCATTATCTCCTCCATCTCATGTCTCCTTCCTCATCTTCCCCCTTTGTCTAAATCCCAAATCTGGGCCGAGTTGGACATGTCGGCTCCAGGAAAGTCACTCGTTAGGTTTCAATCTAATCTCAGCCCTCCAGCCTGTGAGCCTCGGCTGTTTGTTTGCAATCGACTGGCAGCTTTCCGCGGGTCAATAATCTCACCTGGTGGCTTCAAGCTGAGTCTGTTGCTTTTTATGGCCAGCAATAATGACAGAGAAAACCCAATATTTACACACAGGTGTTTGTACAAATGAAGGGACATGCAACAATGTGGCAACATGACTTTTAGCTAATTTGTCACTTTAAAACTTCAGGTTTTCTGTGCACTTCCTAGATTATTTACAGTAAAATAAAAATAATGAAAGGTTACCAATTTTGTTTTGTCCATTTGATTTCTAATCAAAAAGACTTTGTGGTTTCTGGAAGACAATTTGTCTTCACTAAAGTTATAAAATGACACAGTGATCTAGTAAATAAATAAATATGTTATTTTTGTTCTCAGAAATTTGATAAATGTTGCTAAGACACTTAAACTTCATTTTTTCATCCAAAATGTTTTCATTAATCAATTTTTCTGATGACCTGTTTCATATATTTAACATTACTTTTTGTTGAAAATATTGAATATAATTGCACTGCAGCACAGAGTTTGGATTGGAAAATTGGCGAGACAGAGCATTAGTGTTTTTCAATTATGTTTTTGCATTAATTCTTATCATAAAGCAGTTATCTTTTGAATCAGATGAAAGGAAAAAAGATAAATATGTGGGCAAAATGAAATAATAATAAAAACCCTTAATTTTGCTAGAATTTTGTAGAAAATATATCATTTCACATTAAAATAATTTGACTTTAAGATGATATCATGTTTGTTAATTGGTAAATACCTGAAAACCACGTGAAGATGAGCTCAATGAAGAAATCTGACCGTGGTTCAGGGTCAGACAACATTATTGATCCCATGAAGAAAATTGATTTGCAGCTTACAACACCAACAGTCGCACAAACAACACGTGCTACTGACACGTCGAAGACACGGATCAGCAAAGAGACGCAAGTCCATGAGGGACAGGAAGAAAAGACACTGTAACTATGTCTATGAAACATGAGGAATAACAGAATCCTCATAAGACGACATTTTAAATGACTGCGATGTGATCGCATGTGGATAATCCCATCAGATTAAAAAAGAAATGTTGCTAACAAATGACCATATAACAAGCGCTAATTAAGACTTCAAAATAAAGCAGCAGGTGAGAAGAGGCGAGCACCACATCATATCCGAGTGAGCAACGTATGTTAACATGTGCTGATGAAGGAATGTGGAAACTTTATTATTGTGTTTAATGGTCAATTTATTATTTAATCTCACTGACTGGGTATACAGTATATATACAGCTGTGGAAGAAAAAGACCAGTGCAAAATTATAAGTTCACAGTTTAAGTGTGTGTTTGAGTAAAATGAAAAATGGTTTGGTTTTATTCTATAAACTGAAGCGATAGAAGATGCGTGAGTGGTCTGTCTCACTCAATTATAGAAAGGGCCAAAATGAAAAACTGTGTCCAAGTTGAGGGCTAGATGAGCTCAAATAATATAATGTAACATTCAGAACAGGATATATGTATAAAGTAAATAAAGAAATCAGAAATTAATATTATATAATGTTATATTAATAGAAATATTAGTGAATATAATAAATACCTTTTTTTTCCATAAAATAATTTTAAATGATTAACCTATGGAATATGGACTCAGAAAGGGCTAAAAGGCCCAAACACAGTTGTATGGTGGGCCGGATGTGGCCCCCGGGCCTTGAGTTTGACACGTGTGTCGTAGAGGATCAACTGAAATTGAGCTTGTATTGGTTTTAATGCACTTTAATGCGGGATTGTACGAGAAGAAAGTCTGTGATAAACAGCTTATTCTGAACAAACTAGTCATAGTTCAGAGAGTTCTAGTGCACTTTTAGTAATCAAACACACAGTCCTGTGCATAAGTCTTAGGCCACCACCAGCTTTGTTGTTTTTATGTCACTTTTGTGATCGTTGGCGTTTAGATTGAAAAGATGTGACTAAAAGTCAGTCTTCTACTATATGATCAACCTGTCAGTGAGTTGAACTTGTGCAACATGTGTATGTAATGCTCCAACATGTCTGGAGTAAACCAGGTATAATAGACTTTTTTCACAGCAGCTATTTGTTGGCATGAAATAGTAGGAGAAACACAGGTTTGACCAATAACATTAGGGTTCCATTCCAGGTTTTAAAGAGCCATGGTTGTGTTATTGTTCAAGTGGAAATGTAGGTCACACTAAATATTTGATATTATACAAGCATTTTTGTTGTTTTTCAGAAAAAGATGTTATTTTCAAACTGCATATGTGTGACTGTGAAATAATTGTACAGTATGGTCATCATAGCATTGCTAAAACAACAAATCTAATGGTGGCCTAAGACTTTTGCACAGTACTGTATATACAAAGGTACATATTTGACCACTTATTTAGAGGACATTTTCCCTTAAAAGCAGTCGTGTATGCGTGCATATACAGTATGTACATATATTTGTACACAGTACGAGAAAAAGTGATTGCAGTTAGATGTGTAACAGACTGGAGGAGGAGATCGTACGGCGAAGTTTGTCTGTGGTGTGTTCACAGACCAGCGCTGCTCCGTTATTTCACCTTGAACGTTTGCATCAGTGTGAATCCAGATGCAGATTGGCAGATCGTGTAGTTGTGATCATCGTGTTATCATCATCATTATCATCATCATCATCATCATCATTACCATCATCTCTGTCATCATCCACCATCTTTTCAGATCAGTTCCTGTAATGAGCTCATAACAGCGTGAGCATGATTGCACACACACACACACTGGTTTCCATGACTTCAGAGGACATTTGCATTGACTTCCATTCATTTCCTGGAGACTTACTCTAACCGTAACCATAATTACTAGTGTCCTAACCCTAACCCTGACCCTTAACCTTAACCTAACCCTAACCTCAGCCTAACTTTAAAACATGTCTTCACCTTAAAATGGAGTCATTTACGTTACAGAATCTTGATTTTTGGAAGACAAATCCTCATAATGTGAGTGTGGAGACAGATTTAGGTCCCCACAACATAAGGAATACCAGCTACACACACACACACACATGGCAGAGCAGCTGGCATCTGTTGGAGTTTGACATCTTTGTTTTTACGAGGCCTCGTCCCTGTCCTCCATCTCTCTCTGACTCACTCTTTCAAGGAGGAAAATCAACTCAACTATTTAGTCATGAAGCCTGACTTTTCCTTTATTTGAAAATAAATTATATGAATTTAAATAGGAAGTTATTACAGCATCATCCTGTACAGTATCACAAGAAGAAAAACTGACCAAGAAAGAACAAAAAATAAAGACACAATATCAGAGTTGAAGCTTTTATCATCAGGGAAGAAAAGGCAACAGTCTATAGCCGCATTTCCCCTGTGTGGAATGGTTCAGTTTGGCACAGTATGGTATGTATTTATTTTATTTTATTTAAATTTAATGTTCCATCCCTCAGCACCCTGATTGGTTGACAGAAAAACATCTACTCTCATACAAAATTTAACGTATTGTTCAGATAAATATACAAACAGAGCAGGGACCAAAAAATAAAAATAAAAAAAATAATGGATGTCCTCCATTGTTGTCTGTCATGGTGAGTTCAATGTCGTCGCACAGGTACGACCATCAGGTACAGCCCACACGCCCCCTCTGACCCATGACTTTACCATTATTCCAAACCATACCGTACTTTACCGAACCGAGCCGGACCGTGATGGAAAACGCAGCATGTGTGAACACTTAACATGAGTGAAGACTCTCGAGGTCCGTCTCATCAAAATGAATCTAGAACAAAAATACTGATTTTATAAACACACCTGACCCTAACATTCATGCTCAAAGGTCCGATCACATGAAGACAGATTGAAGTGTTACACCTCGCATTAATATGTGTCCATATGTCCTGGTGACCCCCCCCCCCCCCCCCCCCCCCCCCCCCCCAACCAAGGGNNNCCCCCACACATTCCAATACAGATGGACCTCCTGCGTGTTTGAGAAAAGAAATGTGTTGAGATGAGAAGAGCTGGCTCGACGTTTTCAACCAAGGAATGAGTTTAAATCATTAGAACAAAGAAATAATGTAAGGATCACTGTTTATATTGTAGTAGTGGCTGCAAACAAATGACCCTATGAGGGATGAGTAGTGTAAAGAAAAAACAAAAGCAAACAAACTGATGCGGATCAGAGGGCCTCAGATGAGGAGGTGGTCTCTAATGTGGTCACGAAGGTCCTCAAAACCTCGTCCCGGCGCAGATTTGGAGCAATGTGTCAACTCGGGCCAGATTAAGCATCAAGCCACACATGAATCTGAATCCCTGAAATCCCCGGACTTCATCTCGCCTGCACAGTTTAAGATTTGTGCCTCGTGGAGTCATTTAGACAACAACAAACGTGTGGCGTCTGGAGAACAAAGTGCACGTCCTCATGAAACAAATATGACTCTATCTGTTATGTTTACGCTCAGTGGGAGGTGAGGGGGAAATTCCATCTCTCCCTCGACGACCTCCCGTCTGCGCTCTCCATCCCTCTTTTGCAAACAGCGCAGGCGTCCCGTGGATGGACTGCGCGGTTAACTATGCCCCGCGTATCGATTCCTTCCAAGTCAGAATCCATCGGCCCGACCGTGGCTCTGAAATTTCAGACGCATGCCTGCAGTACGTCTGTATTGATAAATCTGTGGTGCTGTCCTTGGTGCTGAAGTGCAGGCTTAAGTCTGGTCTATACTCGCGCCGTCTCGTGCCAGAAACAATCTATTTTGGACGCGGACTGTATATTTCTTTTTTTTTTTTTTCCCCTGTTGCAAAACAAACGCCTGTTTCGACGCCTCAAGGTTTGTGATTTGACCGGTGTCATGTCATTTTTTTTTTTTTTTTTTTTAATGAAAACAGAAGGTCAGAGTCGTCACCCACAACCGAGCAGCCATTGGACGACACCAGCTGTCAGTCACACTTGTGTCCACTCATCCATGCTGTGTTTTATCACCTGTTCTCCTCTAAATGTCAACATAATTTACAAAATGGACATTATATTCCATTGAAGAACAGCTGATACTAGTCGAAGGAAATCCCATAAACTTCCATTGAAAGTTGAAGTGTTGATGTCACTTTCCAAACTGGACTTCTACGTCCATTGTTTATATACGCCAGTGATAATTTCTACATGAAATTTTGATTTAGTTTTAGTTATAGTCTTTTGACAAAAATGCCATTTAGTTTTAGTCGAATGAGGTCTAATGGGTTTGTTTCTTTAATTTAAAAGTTTTTCCTATCATCCAAACACATTGGAAACATCTATTAATATGCAATATTAATAATACTAATAATAATAATAATAATACATGTGTGCACACAGAGATTTCCAAGTTACTGTATTTTTTGTTACGTTTGTTTCAATTTGAAGACAGTGAAACACTTCACTTGGATTTATTCGCTTCACCTTCAGCACGTCAGTTGGAATTTCCATTTAAAATCCAAAATCAGCAGTGTTGTTGGTTTGGTTTTGGCTTAGTGTGTGAGCTTTATCGAACCTTTCCATGGATTTCTGGACGTCTCGCCTCCAAATGTTGCTTCAGGTTTGTCCGTGTATTTTTTTCCCCCTTTGAGTTTTGGTTTAAAAAAAGGGTTTTTGTCTTCCGCAGCATCGTCTCCTCTCTTTGTGACGCGATCACCCCGCGTGTCCTCCTCTGTGTTGTCATCCGTACCTCGCAAAGAGATTAGTCTGATTGGATCGCTTCCCAGTTCGTCCCTCCCCAACATTTTCCTTGTAGTTTTGAAAGTGTCAGCAGATTTGATCATAGTTTTTATTTAGTTAACGTAAGTGACTAAATGATCTAAATTAACTAAATGATCTTTTTTGTGTCTCGGACTCCTTCAAATAGATTAGATCAGATCAGATTTGACTTCATTGATCCCAAGCAGGGGAAGTGCAATAACAATACTATAAGTGGACAATGTAACAGGGATGAAAAGGTGTACAAACATGTTTTTATAGATATGGAAAAGTACTTAAAAAAGGCAGAACTGGGTGAGTAATGACAAAGTGAATTAGTGCGTTTTGACAGCGTCTCTTGTCCCACTGTGTTATAAAAGTAAAGTGCTGTAAAGTGATTAAGCCAAAAGCACGTTCTCGATTTAACTCCGTCCACCTCCCTTTCTTCTCAGTTGAAGTTGATAATCTCGTCCTGTGCAGTTGCCTCAGCAATTCCATCAACTCTATCCAGTTTCCAAACAAAGAAACAAGAGTAAACAAGCTGACAGAAGGATGGACTGATCCGGGTGATCCGGCGGAAAATGTTACTAAAAGAGCCAACATAAGGACAGTGAGTGGTTACTATGGACACAACAGAGATGTTTCCCCAAACCTAAACTGAAAACAAGTGACTTATCTTTGAAAATCCCAGTCTGTTCTGTTTTTCTTCCTCTCAATAAATATATTTTCTATCTCAAGGAATGGAATGGATACAGTTATTTAAACGATACCTTGTAAATATCAACGATCCCATATTGTATTGTAATTCACACTGCATATATCAGAGGCACGCTTGTAAAACCTCCTGCAATAGTTCTGTGCTTCTTCAATAGTGTGTATTCTGCTTAAAATACACCCATTCTTAATATATACTCAACCACAACACGACACAGGCCTGTGTTGGAGCCAGATTGTTAATTAAATGAGAGAAAATCTGAATTATGCTGTATTATTAGTCTGGCAAATTGGATGATCCTCCGCGGTCAGGGTTTGTGAGGCAGTGAGCTGTGGCTCAGGCAGGTTAGACAACACTGAGAAAAAGTTTCAAAGACTTCATGTCATTTTATTATTTTCTGTTCATTTTAAAATGTCAACTAATTCATAATAAGTTAAAACATTATCGGAAATTATGGCTTACCACAGTCCACTAAGAAGCGCAGCACACAGGGGTTTTTGATCCACTCCTGCTTCTCTTGCAAAGTCAAAGTGTTGTTTTGAGTTACCTCAGTGACACAAACTGACCACACGAGGCAGCGGTGGACCAGCAGCTCCTGTGGCCACGCAAGCTAAAAAATGCAGATTTTCTTAATGGAATTTGGTGCAGGAGAGTAAGACGTTTATAAACTTTAATTTCCAGTCAGAAAAGGCAAGACAAAGGTAAAACAACAAATATGTTCACAAGATATCATAGACTTGAGTATGTTTGTAGTTTACCAAGTGAGATTACTGTAGTGACCCTGTTGTCAGCCATGTTTTCAGTGGGAGCGGTGTGCACACATCAACCCAATCCAACTTTATTTGTAAATCACATCGTAAATCACATCACTCTACAGAATAATAAGTAAAAGTAACAATAACTAAAAGGCATATTCACGTAAAACAATTTCATTTTCAACCGCCTTATCCTCCACTGAGGGTGACAGGGGGCGCTGGTGCCTAACTCCAGCTGACACAGAGGCAGACAATCCTTCACTCTCACATTCACACCTACAGGCAATTTAGAGTGTGCGGACATGCAAACTCCATGCGGAAAGGCCCCTGCAATCGAACAATAAACCACAATAAAATCCGATAAAATGAAATTAACTAAAATTATTATTTGAATGACAGGATGAATGAAAAGAAAGCTAAAAAAAATAAATAAATAAAACAACTGATGGAGTGACAAAGGCCAAGAGGTGAGTTTTAAGAGTTTTAAGATTAAAAAACAGACAGAGAAGAGGCATTATTACATTAAAGCACCGCTGACCTTGTGTCAATATCTAACACAATATCAATTTAAAAGCTGATACCACCATGACTTTAACTCTCGCCTTACACCTTTTGTCCTCTGGGGTCAAAAATGACTGTTTATAACCCATAAAGTATACATGATAACCCACCTCTGTTTTCACCTCTTTAATCAGCATAAAACAACGTCAAAAACATTCATTTCCAAACCATTTGAAACAGAGTTTAGAGAGTTATGGTGAGAGGAAACCGTGTTTTCGTGCTTATTTGTGGCAGTGACTCACTCTGCTGTGCTGTGGTTTCTCACACCTGGCTGGGTGACGATTATGACTCAATACAACATCTGCTCTGAGGGGAAAAGGAACGGTGCCTTCACAACATGTCATGTGTCAGGACGGGTCAAGATGGCGGCACGCAGCGGTGCAGCCGCTCCGCGCTCCGCGCTCCGCGCTCCGCGCTGCGTCATCTGCTTCTCGTTTTCTCTGCCTGTTTGATCAGTTTTTACTTTTACTAAAATTGTGTTTTTAACTCCCACCACCTGCCTCCACCAGTGTTGGTTTGTCTTTTAGCAAAATAACTCAATAAGTTATGGATGGATTTTTATGAAGGTGTGTAATGAGACAAGGAACAGATGATTATGATGGTGCTGACTTGGATCACTCTCTATTTTTTTGAAGGATTCTTTATTATTTTAGGGCCATTTTCATTGCATTTGTGTATGTAACTCCACAATAAATGGCCAGGACAAGGAAAAAATAGGGGGCTCATGGGATTTTGGTAACAAATAAAGATACAAGACAATGGATTTGCAGTATCTTTAATAGCTATGGAGCTGGATCCGGAAGAAAACCACCGTTACAGAAATACTGATTTTCATGAATAACTCTCAAACTAATATTGATATGAAGGTGATTCCAAATGTTTTTGAGATCAAGAAATCCAATAATATAGATAAAACAATTCTAGGACTAATAATTTTGGGTAAAATCACAATATGGGGGTGGGGGGGGGGTAAGCTCATATAGGTCTGAGATCTCCGAGTGCTTCTCTTGTTTACCTTTGCACTGAAGTGAGACTGCAAATTCTGCTGTCTGCTTGTTTTCTTTGAAGCAGAAGGTTCTTATTATCGAACAGCAGGAACTTTTAAGTTTGTGATAACACAGTTTCAGCACGAGTTGCCATGGTGATTTACCTCGGCATGAACCAGCTTCTTAGGTGTGAATTCCCATGGCTATACATGAAATTACCTT
>JAFBJR010000028.1:353409-397447 GCA_016785285.1 Brachirus orientalis | reverse complement strand
TACTGTGCATAAGTCTTAGGCCACCATTAGATTTATTGTTTTAGCAACGCTATAATGACCATACATACATACATACCATACATACATTTATTTCTCAATCACTTTATTGGAGCACATCCTGAAAATATGGAGAAACACACAAATAACATCTTTTTTCAGAAACAACAAACAACAAAAATGCTTGTATAATATCAAATATTTAGTGTGACCTACATTTCCACTTGAACAATAACACAACCATGGCTCTTTAAAACCTGGAATGGAACCCTAATGTTATTGGTCAAACCTGTGTTTCTCCTACTATTTCATGCCAACAAATAGCTGCTGTGAAAAAGGTCTATTATACCTGGTTTACTCCAGACATGTTGGAGCATTACATACACATGTTGCACAAGTTCAACTCACTGACAGGTTGATCATATAGTAGAAGACTGACTTTTAGTCACATCTTTTCAATCTAAACGCACAAAAGTGACATAAAAACAACAAAGCTGGTGGTGGTGGCCTAAGACTTATGCACAGTAATGCATATATATATATATTTTTTTATTTATTTATTTTTTGTTTCTCCAATGAGGGCCTCATACTGATTATCTTGTTTCTTACTCGGTGCACTTCATTCTCCTTCACACAGTCGCGATTGCCCTCATATTCTCTTTTCTCACCGTCTGTGGAAATTATTCTGACCTTAATCTACCGCTCTTTCTCCCGCCTCTGCCTGACCCTTTCATAGAGCGAGCCGCGTCTGACGCCAAACCGTACAAAAGGTGCTGTCACGGGCAAAACAATGAGCAGACAGGGAGATGTCTCTGTCTGCTCACACACACACACACAACACACACACACACACACACACACACACACACAGACAATACTGATTTTATCTGCACCAAACACCAGGCTTAATGTGTTTAGCCGCAGCTGTCTGTATTGATCTGTAAAAGTGTGTCATGAAGAAGCTCATGATGGTGTCTGTGCTGTCACTGTTAGTTTTACTACAGTCTGGAACATAAACACACCACTAATTATGCATAACGCGCTCGTAAAGCTGTGGTGCCCGTGCGTTTCATCAAAGGTGTTTAGATCTTGTGTAGCCCTGTCAACATTCCTCCGCTGCACAGAGGAAGTGATTTGTTTTATGTCGAGACAGACAACAACAGCGGCAACAGTCAGCAGGTCAAGTGAGACGACTGAAAAACGGGTTGGAGTTTGACTGGAAACACAAAAAGGCGCTTTTCCACTACAGAGTTTCAGCGCAGCACGGCATGGCTCTACTCGGTTTGGTGTTATTTTCCATTACTATACTATAGTACCTCCTTGATGTGGGCGGGGTCAGGTGCACAAATGTGCTGTGACGTGGTTTTATCTGCGACACAAACTAGTGACGGTCAAAGCAGTTGTTTTCTTTGTACTGAATCATTTTCCTCAGTTTTCTAAACAGATGAGTTCACTGAATGGTTCAGTACTTCCTGCACGAGCGGAGCACAGACTCCGTCTGACACAGTCACTGAAGTGAAATACGGCTGAACGGCTTGTGATTGGGCTCACCATCTCCGTCTTTCAGCAGTGCTGTCGCTAAAAAATACACCAGACTCCTCTGTTAAATATGGACATTTTAGAAATATCCTTGTTAAATGTTGCAGATTAACGTGTGTTTTCAGGATTTTTAAATCTTTTTAACTGATCTGCAGTTCGGCATCGTTCAGTTTGATTCTTGCGTCGGACGTCGCGCTCGTGACTCTTCCAGTGACGACGCTCTCTGACCAATCAGTGGCCGGCAGTCTGTCCACGTCACATTTTATTTTAGTATCAGCTCGCTTAGAACCTTGTCAGAGCAGGTACTAAAAAAAGTACTGGGTATTATCACTAATAGAAAAGCAAAAAAAAAAAAAAAAAAAAGAAAAAAAAAAAAAAAAAAAAAAATTAAAAAAAAAATCTTTGAATTCCACAGGAAAAGTGTTTGTTTTGATATAAAACAATATATGCTTCACAAAGAGGAGGTATTTAGCATTTTGAGACACCAAGTATCTCTTGGTGTATGATATCAGTATTTTGCAATATAGTGAAAATATCATATGGTGGTGTCCCTGGCGATCCCCACCCCTACTAATTAAAACACCAAAGAAGCTTAAATATGTAATTCAATGCTGATAATGTGGTAATTACAACCAAATATCTTATTATTACTACACTCAAAATATTGCTAGCAAATGTATTTTGTATTATATTCTGTTTATATTGTATTGCAGACACTCTGTGTTTAACGGAACCTTATTTCATGGGCCACGTTTTCATTATAACATGATATTAAAAGCCGCCGCCCGCCCCTGCTCTGCTGCTGTATACACACAAACGCTCCCTCAGGCTGGGCTGATTATATGTTGCATTGTCAACAAACATTACGCACTGCAGCTTTTGTAATACATTAAACACGCTCTGAATATATAAATAAAGAAATAAAGGGCTAATTAGTTTATTATCAGCAATGTTTTCGCAGATCAGGCTGCAAAACGTGCCGTCGTTCCCATGAACCAACCCGGGACATGGAGACTTGATTTCACTGATAAAATGGCGGCCGTGACTATCAGATTTCACCCAATTAAATTAAACTCTACATCTGCGTCAGAGTGGAGAAATTTGAGAACATATTCACGGCTTTTACTTGCCTTTAGACAGGCTTTTTAAATCGAAAAAGGTGTAAATCGAAGTGTGTCCCCCTGCACCAAATTCCATTGAGAAAATCAACGATTTTACATCACAGCACACAGCGGTGGTTGATCCGCAAATGCCTCCACGAACAAACTTCACATATGCCATCCTTGTGTCTTCTGTGTTTGAAATCCTTCATTTGGATTGACCCAGCTGACATGAAGTGACCAATCAAGGCAGCTGTGAGCCTGCAGCTCCTGCGTCCCCGAGAGCTAAAAATGCCGATTGTCTTTATGAATGTTGGTGTTGTTAAGAATATAAGGCTTATTTTCACAATAAGAGAACATCAGAGGTTCTGTAAAGCAGCAACAAAACAAGAAACTCTCCAGCAAGTCTAATGGAATAGACAGTAAATACTGTATTAAGATGTAAATAGATATATAGCACTTCAATCAGACGGAAAGAAAGCACGAATTGAGACAATATATATTTTTTCATTGCCATTATTTTTCATGGTTATCCCATTCCCACACTCTTTTAATTGGCAGGAAACTGCTGCAGTACATTGCCACAGATAATATCTTATTAATTTCCTTTCCAAACAGAAACAGTGTTACAGTGCAGGTTTTAATCTTCATCGGGGGAAGGGAAGAAAATAAATTACAGCATTTGATTTTTTTCCCTGTCTGATATCATGTCTGACACTGTGTCTAAACCGAGCCTGTCCACTTTAAATTAACTTGAGCGTGGATTATTGTCGATTAAATTGGCTTTATTTTGGTTCCTTCGTACATAAAACTGGTTGAGATGTTTGCAGTTCAGTCAACTAATATATAACCAGTCAACTAGTATAACCAGAATGGTCATACATTTTCTTCTGTATACTTTGTTTATTTTAGCTCTTTTTAACATGGAACTACAACTTTTGCATTAATTTCTTTCAATTTTTTAAATGTATTTGATCTATTCCCTCTTTGGTTTGTTCCACGGCTCTGCCATAATATTCATACTAAGAATACAGGGTGAGCTTTTTATGTTTTATTAGCTAAATAAAGTTTTTTTTTTTGTTTTTTTTTTATTTTATTATTATTTTATTTCCCTTGCATTTAGTTTTTCTAGTTTCTTCACTCCTTAGGTCTGTTTATTTTTGGTTTGTGACGTGCCGTAAAGCAGGTTGTGAGTTAGTTTTGAGTGGTTTTCAGTGAGAATGCATGTCACACATGCACGCACACACACACACACACACATCTCTATGGGATACGTGTGTGTGTGTAGCTGGTCTTCCTTATGTTGTGGGGACCTAAATCTGTCTCCACACTCACATTATGGGGACTTGTCTAATGTAAATGACTCCATTTTAAGGTGAAGACATGTTTTACAGGAAATGAATGGAAGTCACTGTAATGTCCTCTGAAGTCATGGAAACCAGTGTGTGTGTGTGTTTACATGCAGGTGTTTGAAGATAATTGAATTGAAAGTTGAAAGTGTGTATTGTGTGTGTTCTGTGCCAAATTCAATAGTGTGCAGGAGCTACCTCTCTCTCTCTCTCTATTTCCTTGTGTGTGTGTGTGTGTGTGTGTGTGTCATGGTTGTGACTCTGTTTAAAGGTAACACAATAGTGTGTGCTTTCCAACAGTGAGTGCTCATGTGAGTTGTCCTTATCTCCTCTCACACACTTTATCCCTGGGCTACTTAGACTGCTGTCCTGCTGCTCCACACACACACACACACGCACACACGCACACGCACACACACAAACTGAACAACAACCACATGAACAGAAACAAACCTTTCTTTTAGATTCAACAGTAGATTCAAGGCCGTGTCTGAAATGATTATTATTATTATTATTTTTATAACCACAGAGGAGACGGATGAAATGTGTGTGTGTGTGTTCTTGTACTTGCTGCAGAGTGAGGACCAAAAATCGTATAAACACCTACAAAGTGAGGACATTTTGACAAAGTGAGGACATTTTGGCTGGTCCTCACTTCTTTTTAGGGTTAGAATTGGGTTTAGGTTAGGGTTAGGCATCTAGTTGTGACAGTTAAGGTTAAGGTAAGGGGCTAGGGAATGTATTATGTCTATGAGGGTCCTCACTATGATAGAAGCACAAACGTGGGTGTGTGTGAGTCTGGGTGAAACCACTTCAGGTCTTTTTATCATATCAGCAGTTTATCTACAAAGAAACGGAAACACTTTTCTCTGAAAACAGACCCCAAAGTGGGGAAATCTCAAAACACCACCCTCATGTTTTCACGGTGACAATCAATGGGAAAACGACAATGTTTTTTTTTTATTATTATTTTCACTTTATGCTCACTTTTATTTTCTTGCCTTAGTCACGTTGGCTTTCTTCATTTTGTCTCCGTTTCCGTGATTATATATTGTAATTTATACTCATTTGAATTAAAAAAAATAAATAAATAAAGTACTGTATGTTTTCACAACAACACATTCTATCCTTGCTTTGGCTGCAGCACCACGTACAGGCCCGGCATACATGTATATGGATGAAAACATTTCCTAAAACAATGTTTAAAATAAATGTTTTAAATAAGACAAAAAGTCTATGATTCTAATTAGAGACATTAAAACAGCAGAAAAGACACATGCATTTAAAACAAATGACAAAAAAATGTGTGTATGTATCTTATTGTACTATATATTGTACTAACTTTTAACAATGTTTTTGTTGGCCTGTCAAAGTCTTTCTGTATGTATTACGTTGCCGCTTTGTATCCTGAAGAGGATGTAAAACTTAGTTGTTTGCTTGTCTGTAGGATGGAGACACCTCATGTCAGCTCATGTCAGTGCAGCGCTCGCACTCCCTTTCTTGCTCACTTCAGTCTGTTTGGAAGCTTTCTAATAAATAATGAGTGTTTGATCACAGCGTAAAACTCCGGTGTCTGCCATCAACTCTGACACCTAAAGGTTAACAGCTCCGAAAACACACGCGAGTGCGTGCGCTATGCATCGCACTGTGGCTGGAGCTGCTCATCTCTCTGGCCCACTGTGTCTCTCTCTCTCACACACACACACACACACTATAAAATACTGTGTGTGTGTGTGTGTGTGTGTGTGTGAAAACACACGCGAGTGCGTGCGCTATGCATCGCACTGTGGCTGGAGCTGCTCATCTCTCTGGCCCACTGTGTCTCTCTCTCACACACACACACACACACACTATAAAATACTGTGTGTGTGTGTGTGTGTGTGTGTGTGTGCAGCATGTCAGCTTGACAAAGCAGTTGTAAAGCTAAGCCCAGCTGACTCCCTCCCTCCCTCTCAGTCCAGCACAATACAGAAATCCATAATTCAGCTGTCACTGCTGTACCCCACAGCCAAGTGTGTGTGTGTGTGTGTGTGTGTTCATTGTTTTCTAACATATTTCTCTCTCTCTCTCTCTCTTTCTTTCTCCTCACCAGGTAAATCCCTGTCTGCCTTCTCACCTGCTCTATAAGTAAGAAAATCAATACCTGTGATCTGTTTCTTCTCTCTCTCGCAGCCAGCTCTCTGTGGCCTTACACACACACACACACACACACTCATTTGTCTTACTATCTTTATGTGGACACCTCATAGCCATAATGCATTCCCCAACCCCTTACCCTAACCTTAACATCACAACTAAATGCTTAACTCTAACCCTAAAATCCTTGTGGAGAAGGTGGGAAAATGTCCCCGCAAGGAGTTTGGGTTCTCACAACGATAGAAAGACATGCACTCACAGACACACACACACACATGCTGGTCTTACATTCTTTGTAAGATCAGGTCTTAACCCTGAAAAAGCCCTTTATTCCCTTAGGGACCAGAAAAAAAATGTTCCCACAAAAATAAGTTTGTGTGTATTTTGGTCCCCACAAAGAAAAACATGTTTTTACACACACACACACACACACACATTACATTGACTTCCATTCATTTCCTGGAAACTTACTGTAACCTTAACCATAATTACTAGTGTCCTAACCCTAACCCTGACCCTAACCTTAACCTAACCCTAACCTCAGCCTCTTTAAAACACGTCTTCACCTTAAAATGGAGTCATTTACGTTATTGGGACTTGATTTTTGTCCCCATAAGGAAGACAAGTCCCCATAATGTGAGTGTGGAGACAGATTTAGGTCCCCACAACATAAGGAAGACCAGCTACACACACACACACACACCTGCTTGTCTTTCTCTCTTTGTGTGGACCCTCATAGACATAATGCATCCCTTAGCCCCTCACCTGAACCTTAACCATCACAACTAAATGCCTAACCTGATCCAAAGCCAATTCTAACCCTAAACCTAAACATTTAACCTCGTGAGGACCAGGCAAAATGTCCACACAGAGATTGGTTTGGGTCCGTTTTTTTTAGTCCCCACAAGGATAGAAAGACATGTACACACACAAAGTCACCACTGTTGTTTGGTCTGTTTGCGTCACGGTAACTGAGACTCGGTTCTCTTTACACGTGGATGAAGCCTTGATGTTGTGAAAAATCTCGTGTCCTGTTTTGACTCAGGTGATTTTAGACTCGCTTCAAAGGTTTAGTCGTTTTCTCTTCTCTTCGCGGCTTGCGCGCCGGAGCTGACCGGTGTTTATGCCACAGCCTGGCCTTTACGTTAATGACATGGAAATGAATCAGAAATGGAGCGGCAGACGGAAAAGACACTTGACATTTGCGGTCTGATGTGGGATATTTCTGTGTGCCTTGCGAGGGCCTTTATAAATACACACTGTATGTGGCACTGCGCTCCTCTGCCACTCATTTTCCCACTTCTCCCGCCTCTCATTCGCTCCGTCGTCCTGGAACTCCCTCTTTGTCAGCTCTGCCTCGCTCACCTGTGCTTCCTGCTGCGTCTCACCAGCAATCAAGGCAGTATAAAAGCTTTTCTTTCACATACACACTTCCACGACAAAACTTTCAAGCACTGTGGCTCGTCAGAACTGGGAGTAACCTCACTTCCGAGTTGACAGTTTTATGGAAGTTTTGGAAGGAAACGTGGACATAGATGTTCAGTTAACCTCTGCGTGTTTTTGGACTGCGAGAGGAAACAAGAGAACGTAGAGAAAACAGAGCAAACTCCACACAGAAGCAAGGCTTCGAACCGGTTCATGGAACAAAAACAAAACCAGAATGTTCTGGAACAGAAACGTTTATTTAGAATAATGGTAACCAGTTAATACCAGTATGTTCTTTCCTTCTTGATTTTTTTCTGTTTACAATGACCTCTTCAGGTTCACTTCCTGTCATTCACTCAACGCGTTGGAGAGCAGAGAGAAGCTTCACCCGCAGGCAACCAGAAGGTCTATGTGGTGGTCTACCAGTCTTGATTAACCATAAGTGGGAAACATTGTAGTCTACCAAACCTAAAATTAGACACGACTATTTTATGTTTGTGACGAACATCAAAGCAAATGTAAACAGCTGCTTTAACATTAAAGACCTTTGGGCACCGGATACGTTGGTAACGTACGGGACGAAAGTGCGATTAAATTCAGATGAGAATTATGACGCATGCCATCTTAAGTATTATAAATAATGAAGGCTTGTCATCAGCCTGATTTGAACAGAGTAATAGTTAAAGCCAATTTATGTCTCAAAGCTAACATGGAGCGTTATTAACTGGTTCAGGAACGTCAATTTTAGGGTGGAACCTAAAACTGGAAACTACTAAAATACTGTTTCTGTTTGGAACAAATTCTTCTCTTAAAGCCCTGCACAGAAAGGCCCATGGCAGTAATGCTAGCCTAAAAGAGCATATATAGTTAGACCAGTAATTCTAAACATTTTTTATGTCAGCTGCAGTCTTTTCACAGGAGGCAGATTTAATCCCAATAAGATAATCTGCTCTCTCACCACCCTCCTCTTCCTCACATATACTTTACACACAGGTAAAGCTGGAGCGAGAGATAAGGTGACAGTAATTATTATTATTTCATTTATTATTAATTATCAAAATTCCTTAGCTCCACTCTGATCACATACCATGGTTTATACACTGGAACAGTAGTTCTGATTTTCCTTCAAGTGCCACCAGAGGACGCTCACGTACCGCTGGCGGTACACACACCCCAGTTTGAGAACCATGAAGTTGGACTGTATGTTTATTATGAGGATGGGATTGTCGATAATCGGACGGATACAAATGCAAAATCTGATACATGCTTCACTATGCACAGACAGTGAAATGACTTAACAACGGCTTCATAGTTCATAAATGGTCTCAAACATCGGGATTGGACACAAAAAAGTGGTACCGTCCCATCCCCAGTGTAAGAAGAAGATGGCTGACACTGGCTTCTCTTGTATACTTTGGTTCCGGGAAATCATCACCCACCACTGAAGTGACGTGTCAGATCACCAGAGAGTCCAAAGATCTGGTTCATGGGTTTTATTTAGCAGAACATGTTCTGGTTGCAGATTTGCCAATAGGTCGGTGCCCATTTGGGCGTTTGTGCATATACAGTATGTGTGTGTGTGATTTCAGTGGAGAGAAAAATAAGAATTTAACACTCAGATACAGACTACACTCAGACGCACTAAAGGCGGGTCATACCACTCTATGGGGGTAGGCAGAACATACCATTCCGAGAGGAATGGTCGGAGCAGTCCATGTTGTATTGGCCTTTTTAACACCTAGTTATTACACTGGGCTTTGGTTGTTACACAGACAGTTATGAATTAAAAACATGATATATATATATCGCTTTACATTACAATTTCATCTTACAATGATAGTATTTAGTTTCTTTTTTAATATGACAAGTCTGTCATCACACGAACAAATAAGAAAAGAACCAAACCACATTTTATTTGCTAAATTTGGGGGAGTGTGTATTAATGATCGCTCCCACAAGCTGTTGGGCTGTTTAACCATCACTGTCTCTGATAAACAGCAACACCTGTTGTATCGCATCAGCAATTAGCTCCGTTTCCTGCAGGAGAGAGAGAGATTTACGAGCTTAGAAGTGCAGAGATTTAGTTTATGGGAAGCAGCGATAGAAATGTTTTCCACACAGCGGCTTAAGCCCTCGCCCCTTTCTTTCTTTGCAGCAGCAGCGTTTTATGGACATTTAAAATCAACACAGCACTTAGACGCGACCAATCTTTACCCATCTATAATGGAAACACAGGTTTATGCAGGTGACATGGAAAAAGCAACTTTGTGAGTTAACGGGAAAAAACATCCTTATAAAATCAAATGTAAACCTTTGTGTGGATGTTTGGATGGATTCTCTCAGAAAGATGTTGAAACTAAATACCCTGAATATATGGGAACTGAGTTAATCTATATATTTTTGAAACCTTTCAATCACTGTAGTCAAACTTCCATTTAATATAATCGCACTTTTATTCCAAATGTCCAAACACCTACTCCAAATTGCTCAGTATTTTTAAACCTTTGTTCCAAATATGAAAAGTTTTATGCTATATATTCAGAATTTTAGCCCATATGTTCAAATGCCTGCTAAAATGTTCATTCAGATTATTCCAACCCCAGTTCTATACATGCAAGCTTTGATTCAATATGTTAAACTTGCATCTGTTAAACATTTGATTCCATATATTCAAACTTTATTGTCCATGTTTTAGTCCATATTTAAAAGCTTTCTTTTTTAATGCATTCAAACTCACATTCAACGTTTTAAACCTTCATCTATTCAAAGGTTTCTTCAATTTATACATTTGAAAATATTAAAATGTTCTGTCACTTTATTTAAACTTTCATTCCATATTCCTAATTTTACTCACACTTTTAACAAAATACTATATATCCCACATGTTATGCTACAGTATATATATATAATATATATAATTGAATTTGCATACTTATTCAAACATGATTTCGTTTTTTATTTATATTGAAAGATCAGGAGTTGGTTAAGGTGGGGGCTTAATATTTTAATAACCCTGAGCATGAAATCAGGCAAAACTGATAAAAACATAATTATACAAAAGAATAATGTTACAAAACAATGGACATTTTCATTTAAAACAGTTGTTCAGTTAAAATCATGCTTCACATAATAAAATAGCAATATATAATATATATATATATATAAATACATTGCTGGTGATGTGATTTTCTATTACATTTTGTACATATTAAATCAATGTTTGTCTTATTATATATTATACTAGAATGTGCTGCTGCTTGTCTTGGCCAGGATAATCTATAATAATAATCTAAAAATAAAAGAGATTTTTAATCTCAATGACTTTATCCAACCAAGTTTATTCTTGGTTGGAGAATCTTTGAGAGACAATTATGACACAAACACTCGCACACATATTGATTTCCATGACTCCAGAGGACATTGCATTGACTTAGACTCTAACCTTAACCATAATTACTAGTGCCCTAACCCTAACCCTGACCCTAACCTTAACCTAACCCTAACCTCAGCCTAACTTTAAAATGTCTTCACCTTAAAATAGAGTCATTTACGTTATGGGGTTTTTGTCCCCATAAGGAAGACAAGTCCCCATGATGTGAGCGTGGAGACACATTTAGGTCCCCACAACATAAGGAAGACCAGCTACACACACACACACACACACACGGTCTGTATTTATTTGCTGGTTAATGCCGGATCAATGTAATTGATGGCTTCTCTCACTTCATCGTACATTACAGACACACACACAGTGATCGTAAACTGCTTAAAAACTAATGATGGTCCTAACGGACGGAGAGCGTATTGATTAAATCATTACACTACTAACTGACTGAAGGCATTGATTTGAGCTCAACTCACCTTTAAACACAACAGACTGTTATTTTCATGTATATTTTTATTATTCAAATTGTCCCCACACACTCACACACACACAGAGCAATCACACATGGATGGTGAGAGACGCTCACACCAGAGCCTGGAGACCATCATCATCATCATCGTCATCGTCACCACCACGCTCACTTCAAACACTCATTAATGCTTAATGAAAGCAGTGAAAATGATGAAAGTGATTGATTATCATTTATTAGCTCCTCTGTGGGAAGGTGAGAATGGCCTTTTGTTAACTGATTAGATTGTAATAAATAAGTAATTGGATCGGTGGCTCTTCGACATTGTCCTCAAGTCTGGGATCTCCAGCTGATTGCTTTAATGATCTTTAAAAAAGAAAATGAAAAAAGTCTGTTGCCTATGGTGTTTTATTTATTTATTTATTTATTTTTTGACATTTCATCCTCTTTACCGAATTTTTCATACTGCTTAGAAATGAAACTTTTTTTTTTTTTTTTTTATTTATAGAGAAAACAGAGACATATAGGGTTTTGTATTGTTTTTTGTTTTTTGTTTTTTTCAGGCCCATAAATTGGACATTGTGGCCCTAAATGTATCAAAGTATCGTTAGGTTTTGCTTTGACATGATCCTAAAAGCTGTGATTTGTGTTTTCATATCATGTTTTCATGAAAAATCCATTTTGTGGAATTAATTATACATATTAAAAGATATTACAAAACAAGAACCGTCAGCCAGCATGACCATATATGGGTTATAATCAGGCTGACAATATGAGTCTCAGGTGGGTTTGCCCATGGTTTCCATAGTGACCCCACCCATTGTTTGGACACATACCTGTTAAGGGAAACATATGGAACCTGCAAAATTTGTCCTCTTCCAGACCATAGCCACAAACACAGGTGGGACCATCATGGAAAACTCTGTACAAACCTGTTTTTTATGTTATTATACCTTTACTTTACCAGGAATTCACACTGAAGTAATAGAAAAAAGATAATCATTTTTATAAGAGAAGCCTGGCCAAGGTAGCAGCCGTACAAAATCACAAAACCAACCTTAAAATCAAACATCAATAAAAATGTCTAACATTAAATACATACAAATTACAGCAGGTCTTTCAGTGCTCTTGCCACAGGCCTCTGTTACCACAGTCTTTATGAGCTTTTTCAATGTTGTTCCATTGAACAGATTGGGTCCCATAATATAACCACATACACACGCCGACTGGATAACACTACACTAGGGGGCTCAGGTACCACCAGCACCATAGATTGAGAACCATAGTTGTATAGGAAAATTTCTGTGGCGTATATATCTATATTTGAACCAACGAAATACAAAACGCTGCTTATCAGTGAATCAGAGGTGTGTGTGTGTACGTAGCTACATCTGCAACTACAATTAGACCTAACAAGTATTATCTCTGCAATGGATTTTGTTTCAGAAAACACTATCGACAAATGTGAAAAAGTAAGAAGTGGGAAGTGAATACAAGTTCAAAGGATTATCTTTTCAAATTTAAATGTAGTCCTGGATTTTTTTTTAAACTAAATATCGGTTGTACAGCCTTTCTACGCCTCTTTTTATTTTCTGTTTTCTGATTTGTAGCTGTCGTTTTGGTGACTGAAAACTGGTGAAGCTTGTCTCGCCTTTAACTTTATCATAGCTGGTGATTCTGCAAAGGAGGAGCATTTGAAAAGTCCTTTAATGTTTGACATTTAGAGAGACTATCATTTTTGTTTTAATCTGGATTCACACACACACACACACACACACACAGCAGTTTCCCTTACTTCAGAGGACATTACATTGACTTCCATTCATTTCCTGCAGACTTACTCTAACCTCAACCATAATTACTAGTGCCCTAACCCTGACCCTGACCCTAACCTTAACCTAACCCTAACCTCAGCCTAACTTTAAAACATGTCTTCACCTTAAAATGGAGTCATTTACGTTATGGGGACTTGATTTTTGTCCCCATAAGGAAGACAAGTCCCCATAATGTGAGTGTGGAGACACATTTAGGTCCCCACAACATAAGGAACACCAGCTACACACACACACACACATTCATTCATTTTAGAATTCTTACTTCCATTCATTTAAACTTAACTTTAACCAGAGCATCACAATGAGATTCTGCCTCATTAGGACCAGGCTTTGGTTTTACAGACACTGGATTTGACAAAGTCAGAAGCTATAACTCAAAACTCGGTCTAACCTTTAAACGGTCATTTAAAGGTGTAACAGCCGTCCTGACGTTCTCCACAGTGCACGACTGTCTCCTAACAAAACAAGTGTGTTCCCTGTAATAACCACAGGAGGAAACACACACAAGCTCATTTAAGTGAAAGGTAAATTTCACGTCACGTTTCCTTCAGAGAGCCGTGTAACTGGGGTTAATTTACAACAAGCGGCATGTTTTTATCAAACTGTCTTCAGAGACAACTCAGGTTGCACCAGAACACAAAACACACACATTCATAAGGAGACACAAACACACAAACACACACCTGTTGATGCTCTGGTGTGGAGCGGCTCCTAGTTTGGACCAACGGTGCAATGCCGTGCACGGCAGGCGGCCAATTAGCAGCAGCCTGAGGCGGGACCTCCTGCTGAGTTTATAGCTCCTGACCAATTAGATGGCTTGATTTATAGCAGCAACGGTTATTGGCACTCGCACACGCACGCACACACACACAGAGTGTGTACACTTTGACGTCTCAAGCACAGGTACACATTGTGAAGAACGGTGTATAAATGCAAACTTAATAGAGACATAAACATTACGGTTAGTGCACAAAAACGCTCATGCTAACACTCACACACACACACAGAGGGAGCCATCTTGTGTACACTATAATAATCAGCAATTACAGCTTTTATTGGAATCAGTCAGACGTCGACTCAGCTGAAAGTTGCTGCTGACTCTCACATTTACCCGTCGGATGAATTCTCAGAGCGGGATACGATGCTTGTTGCTCCAATTTGCAGCCACTTGTTGCCCAGTGGCCACATGTGGTACTGCAGAAAAGAAAACAGAAAAACAACAGAAGGTCCCTTGTATCATTTTCTATTGCACAGGTTTATAATAATAACTGGTAAAACGTTATGTGACTGACATTTTCAGATTTTAATCATTATTTTGTTGTTATTGCTCTCAACTCTGTCATTGTATAAATTATCATTATTTTCTGATGTTATAATAAAATTGTAAATAAACTTTTCATACACATGTGCCATCATTTATATATATATATGTGTATATATATATATATATATATATATATATATATATATATATATATATACATATATATATATATAAAACTCGGAAACTGGGAACCTAAAGGGAACATGGATAAGTGGGGAAAATCAGGTAGCCCACACAGTGACATGCTCATAAAAATGGATTTACTATGAAACTGGATGATGGGATGACAGGTAATACTCTGCTGTGTGTCTGAATCTGTTCATATACTCCTAATAAATAGTTTAGTATATTGCATTATTAACTCTATATTTCTCCAGGAGCTTTATAGCATTTATAGGGCAGAGCCAAGCAGTTGGGCACAATTGAAATTTATGCTCCTCCATCACAGACGGTGGATACAACAAACAGGGCATTGACCCAAAACTAATGTTGACAAACTGGAGAACTAAACCAGGCTGGAGGCCGATCATCCAACTGCAGCAAAGAAATCCACTCAGTCCAGTTTATTTCACTATTCTAAAAGATTTGAACTTAGTGAGTATTTTATGGAGCTTTTCCATTCTACAGTTCTAGCACAACTCGGTTCTACTTGGTTTGGCATCAATAACGTCGTTTTCCATGACTTCATAGTTCCTCATCAACATGGGCGGGGTCATCACCGAAACTGCCATGACGTTGTTTTATTCGCGACACAAACACGTGACGGTCAAAGCAGTTCTTTTCTTTGTAGTGAATCGTTTTCCTCAGTTTTCTAAACAGATGAGTTCACTGAATGGTTCAGTACTTCCTGCATGAGCGGAGCACAGACTCCGTCTGACACAGTCACTGAAGTGAAATACGGCTGAACGGCTTGTGATTGGGCTCACCATCTCCGTCTTTCAGCAGTGCTGTCGCTAAATACACCAGACTCCTCTGTTAAATATGGACATTTTACAAATATCCTCATTAAATGTCGGAGATTAACGTGTGTTTTCAGGATTTTCAAGTCTTTTTAACTGATCTACAGTTCAACATAGTTCGCTTTGATTCTTGTGTCGGAAGTCGCGCTTTGAACTCGAGCAAAAGAAGCAGAAGCCAAGCAGCTTCGAGATTCTTGACGGAGAACATGCGATGAACAAGAGCGTGGTGCAGAAAGTAAATGAGGCAGCTGGTAAAGTCAGAAAATATCCGAGTCACATTACGATTAATGTATGACGCACAGGGTCTCATATAGAGAGGGAACTTGGAGCATCTTCATTCTCCAGATATTCCCTCAACAGCGTGAATGACTTCCTCATCACTGTGTCCACTGATTTTTAAGGGGCATCATTTGGAAAGAAATGTTTTTGTGGACATGATTTATAGCAAACATTAAAGCAAGAACTTGGTGAGACCTGCTATGGTGTATGGCTTGGAGACAGTGGCACTGTGTAAAAGACAGGAGGCGCTAGAGCTGGAGGTGTCAGTCCTGAAGATGCTCAGATTTACGTTGGAAATGACCAGGATTAGAAATTAGGATATTCCGGGGACAGTTCAGGTTGAACGGTTTGGATATAAAGTAAGAGAGTCAAGGTTGAGATGGTTTGGTCAGAGACAAGGTTCATGGAGGTTGTAAACGAGGACATGAGCACAGTTGGAGTCACAGAAGAGGACACGAGGGAGAGGACTGAAGGAGAAGCCATAAGAAGAACGGGAGACCCTCAGAACGGGAGACCCAATCCTTGCTTCTTGATGAGGCTGAGAACTTTTTGAAGAAGTCCTGTTGGTATGATGGAAGTTGGAAAACCCCCACAACGGCATCACTTTCCAGACACCTGTGCAGATCCCAGAGTCTGTTAGAGGAAGTTATTTGAGTTGGATGAAGCAGATGAGAAGACATCCAAATCTGAGGCCCAGATCTATTCTCGCATATACAGTATCTCACTCCCAGTGTGACTCAGACCATCAGACAAGGACGGATGGAGTTTTATTTGAACACTTCATGCTCCTCAATCCCATTCGGCAACCTCGATTTCACTGTGACTTCTTTTTGTCAGATGTGGTTAAGGTTTATTTTGGTGTTTTGGCAGATCAGAGGAGCTCCTCACTTCACATCTTAACACGCGTGGAAACCCGGGAGGCTAAAGGGGCTCGAGATACGACACGTCTGTGATGGTCCGTGAACATGCACGTCTGAATTCTTTGTGTAGAACATGGCAACCTCAAAAAAGAACAAGAAAAAAATAAAATACTCCCAGTTAGACTTGACAACTGCTTGGTCCTGCAGCGTAGGCCCGGAACAAAGCACTGTGAGTGTTGGAGCTGGTGTGCGCGAACGTGTTTGTGTGTACAAGCCTCATTAAAGAGCCTCTTGTCAAGGGTTCTGTAAAAAAGTGAGCGGTCTCGCCCCGGATGTTTGTTTGTTTCAGTCAGTTGCACAGATGAAAAGTCAGTTCCTTTTCATTTACCACTGTATCTTTGACGACAAAGTCCGACTACACTTCATCCCCTCTTTCTCATATCAGAAACCTTCATTCTAAACCAAATTTGCCCTCACTTTTTCGTTAATTGTCCTTTCATTTTCACCCCATATTCTCTCAATCTTCTTCCGAGTCTTCTCTCCTTTATTGTCGTTCTTCCCTTCCCACTTCTTCCTCAACTCTCTCCTGACATCATGGCAGTATGTTTCATTTTTTGTTCAGTTTTTCCCTTTCCTGTATTCAGACCCCCGTCATGTACTGTCCTTAAAATAATCATGATATGATCAACTGAACTAATACGAAATTAGAAAGAACTCAAGCATCGCATGAGTTTTTTGTCCCATTTGTTGAAAAGGGATTAAAGTAAATATGTGAACATTAATAGTTACAGATGTCTTAGTCATATTAGGTTGTATATATAGATTCAGTGGCTAAAAGTAACTGCTGTATCAGTCTACTGTGTCCTATATATCTGAGCTATGTATATATTTACTTTCTTCTCCTTTTTCTTTCCCCACAGTCCGAGGAAAAGATGATTTGGTTTTTTGTTGTCACACTGCTGTGCTGGTTGTTTGTATTTTTTACCCAAATTTAAAAGCTTTGGAGTCATTGTGATGGTTAAATGTCTTGTTGTGGGGAGTTTGGTTGCTGTCTCCACTGCCCCCTACTGTCTGTTAGAGGAAAAACAGCGTTGCAAGGTCAGGGCCGCCGACCCGGAGTCTTCAGAATCAGGAGGTCACACAAAGTGCTTCATGGCACCACAGGATCCTTCTGACTTTTTGGGTTTTAAGCGGGAGGCATCTGAAAAGTTATCACAGGGATAATCGGCTTGTCGTGGCCAAGCCTTCATAGCGACGTCGCTGTTTTGGTCCTTTGTTTGGTCCTAGTGTTGTGTTTGTGCAATAGTAATCCCCTAGCCAAGTTATAGTGTTATTTTAGATGTGAGACAACGAGGAAGAGGAAACGACCGTCTGTCCGAGCAAAGTGCCACACACAGACTGGCTGTTTTTCAAATGGTGAGAATTGTCAAAGACAGTACCAGGCAAAATGGATGCCAACCGGCACGGACATGGACACGGACATGGACACGGACATGGACACGGACACGGACACGGACACGGACATGGACATGGACATGGACATGGACACGGAACAAGGACATGGACATGGACATTGACTTGAACATGGACATGGACACGGACACGGACACGAACACGAACATTGACTTGAACATGGACACGGACACGGACACGGACACGGACACGGACACGGGCATGGACATTGACTTGGACATGGACATGGACATGGACATGGACATGGACATGGACACGGACATTGACTTGAACATGGACACGGACACGGACACGGACACGGACACGGACACGGACACGGACATGGACATGGACATTGACTTGGACACGGACACGGACACGGACACGGACACGGACATGGACATGGACATGGACACGGACATGGACACGGACATGGACATGGACATGGACACGGACAAGGACATGGACATGGACATGGACATGGACATGGACATGGACATGGACATGGACATTGACTTGAACATGGACACGGAACAAGGACATGGACATGGACATGGACACGGACACGGACACGGACACGGACACGGACACGGACATGGACATGGACACGGACATGGACACGGACAAGGACATGGACATGGACATGGACATGGACATGGACATGGACATGGACATTGACTTGAACATGGACATGGACATGGACACGAACACGAACACGAACACGAACATTGACTTGAACATGGACACGGACACGGACACGGACACGGACACGGACACGGGCATGGACATTGACTTGGACATGGACATGGACATGGACATGGACATGGACATGGACATGGACATGGACACGGACATTGACTTGAACATGGACATGGACACGGACACGGACACGGACACGGACATGGACACGGACACGGACACGGACACGGACATGGACATTGACTTGGACACGGACACGGACACGGACACGGACACGGACACGGACATGGACATGGACACGGACATGGACACGGACAAGGACATGGACATGGACATGGACATGGACATGGACATGGACATGGACACGGACACGGGCATGGACATTGACTTGGACATGGACATGGACATGGACATGGACATGGACATGGACATGGACACGGACACGGGCATGGACATTGACTTGGACATGGACATGGACATGGACACGGACATTGACTTGAACATGGACATGGACACGGACACGGACACGGACACGGACACGGACACGGACACGGACACGGACATGGACATGGACATTGACTTGGACACGGACACGGACACGGACATGGCTCCACAGCTGGGGCTTCATTGAAAACAAATGCACATGGCCAGGAAAGTGGGTGAGGATAAACGGTGTTAGAAGATGGATGGATGTTTACGGTGGAGTTGTAAAAATATCTACTTCAAAACCGTAGGGGGAGCTCCGTAGAGGGAAAAATTCAAAAACAGAGTGACCCGGCTTGCAGAGTTCCGCATTAAAACTGTAACTTCATGAGAAATCTATTAGAAAATAAATAACAAAACAAAGTTTTACATCAATCATTTCTCACTGAAAGCTTACAATATTGTGTTTGTGATCAGTCTCTCCCAATGAAACCGTTTTTGTGTCCTGCACTGCTGCGTATGTTGTGATGCTATTTTACAGCTTCCAGTAGATCAGTGGAGTAGCTGGAAACCAAAATGTGCATTTGCATCCTCAGAGACTAACAAAACAGGGACCAACAAAAAAAATAAAAAACCGTTAGGGAGTATAGGGAAATCTCTGCGGGGAACCTTTAATAACCGGCACAAACACGTGTAATGATTCTCACTATCAAACTGAAAATATTCATATGTTCCTTTTATGTAATCATCCCAAATGCTCTGAATGAAGTCTGACTTCCTCATACTGTATCTCTGTATGTGTAGTAATGATCATAGTTGTGATGATCTTTATTCTGTGTGCTTCTTCCCGTAGAGCCGTAGAGAGTTTTTATTTTATTTTATTTTATTTTATTTTATTTTATTTTATTTTATTTTAGAGTTCAGACACCAGCTAACGACCTGAGCGCACAAACAGAGGCAGAGAACAGCAGTTCCTCATCTGTCTGCCTGTGGAGACGTTAACTGAAGCTCACGGCGAAAGTTTTCAGAGTCTGAGCGCGATCGTTAAGATTCGGATGAAAAGACTGACTGGAGGCAACAGAGTCACTAAAAATGTTATCACTCAGCCGCTGGAGCAGATAAATCATGATATACTGTAAATCTCCTTGTCACCTAATGTATAATTATTTGTTTTTGTTGAAAAAAAAATTAGAAAAACTGTTGTTGTGTCTTTCACTTTCAAAGGCAAAGACAAGTGGAGAAGCATTTCAGATCCCTGCCTTGTTTCTCTTTCGTACAAACACGTGACATCACAAACTGACTGTGAAGAGCGAAATCACAGTTTGTCTGTTTGTTCTGGTGCAGCAGGCTGCATCAGCATATGTGCTCTTCTTTAGTAAACAAACCACGCCATGTGTTCAGTCCAGTACTGTGCCGGAATCATGTCTAAAATGGACACTAGCATTTCAGCCCATCTGTGTTTCATTGACTGTTGACTGTTTTACATATGAAAATGAAGCAAGTTGGTGAACCAGAGCTGGAGCTCATGTTTCTGCTGCCTCCATTCACCTTATTACACTGACACTAACTGATGGAGTATAAACTGTGACCGAGTGTCACATGATCCATGTTTACATTTATTTATCTTGGACTATATTTTCAGTTTAAACAGGCAAACGTCTCTGCAGCAGCTACTACTACTACTACTACTACTACACTACTAATATTACTGTACTACTACTACTACTACACTACTAATATTACTGTACTACTACTACTACTACACTACTAATATTACTGTAGTACTACTACTACTACTACTCTAATATTACTGTACTACTACTACTACTACACTACTAATATTACTGTACTACTACTACTACTACACTACTAATATTACTGTACTACTACTACTATACACTACCTTGACTACTAATATTACTGTAGTACTACTACTACTACACTACTAATATTACTGTACTACTACTACTACTACACTACTAATATTACTGTACTACTACTACACTACTAATATTACTGTAGTACTACTACTACTACTACTACAATACCCTGACTACTTATATTACTGTAGTGCTACTACTACTACTACACTACCACTACTAATATTACTGTAGTACTACTACTACTACTACTACACTACCTTGACTACTAATATTACTGTAGTACTACTACTACTACACTATCTTGACTACTTATATTACTGTAGTACTAATACTACACTACCTTGACTACTAATATTACTGTAGTACTACTACTACTACTACACTACCTTGAATACTAATATTACTGTAGTACTACTACTACTACACTATCTTGACTACTTATATTACTGTAGTACTACTACTACTACACTACCTTGACTACTAATATTACTGTACTACTACTACTACACTACCTTGACTACTAATATTACTGTAGTACTACTATTACAATACTACTACTACTACTACTACTACACTACCTTGACTACTAATATTACTGTAGTACTACTATTACTATACTACTACTACTACTACTACTACACTACCTTGACTACTAATGTTACTGTACTACTACTACTACTACAACTACACTACCTTGACTACTTATATTACTGTAGTACTATTACTACTACTACACTACCTTGACTACTTATATTACTGTAGTACTATTACTACTACTACACTACCTTGACTACTAATATTACTGTAGTACTACTACTACTAGTAAACTACTACACCACCTTGACTACTAATATTACTGTAGTACTACTACTACTATTACTACTACACTACCTTCACTACTAATATTACTGTAGTACTACTACTACTAGTAAACTACTACACCAACTTCACTACTAATATTACTGTAGTACTACTACTGCTTCTGGTGGACAATGGTGGCTCATTGGTAGAACTACTTCTTCTTTTACTACTGCTACTACTGCTACTACTACAGTACAGTACTACTACTACTACACTTCCTTGACTCTGCCAGTGCATGTGATGGTTGCACTTGCAGCCTGTGAATGAATATGGAAGATGCTTTTTTTTTTTAATTATTATTTATTTTACATATTCAAAACAAGGGGGGGAAGAATAAACAGTTTAGTTTAAAATCAACACAGATATACTCAATACAGACCATCCTAAATTTTTCACTGCTTCAGCTCTGAGTCAGTGAAATGATCTCCACTAAAGCGTCAGAGGTGGGATTACGTTTTGGTGGCTGCCTCGGTCACTCGGTCATCAAAGTCCTCAAACAAAGGTGGCTGCGACGGACACTCTCTCTCTCTCTCCATCACCCTCCAGTTCAGCGAGGCTGCGTGTATCTGCTGCTCTGTGAATCATCAAAGTCCTCCAGCTTGAACCACAGGGTCGCGCAGCTTTGACTCGGTCAGCACTCTCAAGTGTTTCACGCTGGGGCGCTTGTGATACACGATGACAGACAGACGCTGAGCCTCAGCTCTTTATCACGACCTGGGACATTTGAGGAGAAGCTGAGAAGAGTTTTAGAGTGTCACTGTTACAGCAACAACAACACAGCTCAGGACGGGAAACATCACCATCCACATGGAAATAAGCAAACAAAAAAAATCTGGGTGATTTTAATCTGTGATAACACGTCAAAAAAAAAAAAAAACCTTTTCCTTTCATTTTCAAATATTTGTATAATAACATGAATATCTGAAAACATTGGGCTAAAACAGTGAAGTATTTCAACTACGTCATTCATTTAAAGTCATTGGGTTAAAAAAAAGCAATAAATCAGACATAATCATAAAATAATACTACTACTCTTTCTAGTAGCATTATTTGAAACAGCTGAAACCATATTGGTAAGACATTATTGGGGTAAAAACTAAGCAATATAGCAGATAATATTTAAAATAAACTGTTCTACTACACTACAACTATACGACTATTTCAACTATCACACCAATTTATCATCCTTTAAAAATTATGTATTATCTTTTTTTGTTTTATTTTGATTTGTTGAAATAAAGAATCGGAACAATTTTACTCAGATCTGCGTAAAAAAAAAGTCAGAGTTGAACAAATACTGTGTATAAGATATTTGAGTCTAAGCTCAAAGGCAAGAAGTAATGAGATAGTCAACTAACTAAAGAATGAATGCATGGATTAAATATCTATTTTTAACATGCAAAAAAATACTCCACATATGAGAATATCAGTATAAATATGATAAAAATAAATTAATGACTGTCCCACTTCTTTGTACAACCTCGACACACAACAAATTAAGGACATTTTCATTCCAACCCAATAATCCCCCAAATGTTTTATCAGTTTCATCCTCCATAAACGGTGAAAACAAAACAATGCACTGAAGGAATTTTGTTTTTCTTGTAGTTTTTGTGCTGCATTGATTTTTTTTTTTTTTCTTTTCGTCATGCATCATCATTTTCTTTGGTCCTTTCAAGTTGTGTTTGTCTGTTGTGCTGATAAAAAGGAGCGTGTGTGTGTGTGTAGCTGGTCTTCCTTATGTTGTGGGGACCTAAATGTGTCTCCACACTCACATTATGGGGACAAAAATCAAGTCCCCATAATGTAAATGACTCCATTTTAAGGTGAAGACGTGTTTTAAAGTTAGGCTGAGGTTAGGGTCCGGGTTAGGGTTAGGGCACTAGTAATTATGGTTAAGGTTAAAATAAGTCTGCAGAAAATGAATGGAAGTCAATGTAATGTCCTCTGAAGTCATGGAAACCAGTGTGTGTGTGTGTGTGAGTGTGTGACAGTGCCACCTACTGCTGTGATGCTGCATTTGTGCTGTTTTATAAGGTTTTTGGTTTGGACCACTAGTGGTTTTAGTAAATCTGCATGAAATCAATGCAAATCTGTGAAGCCCTGACAAGTGCCATAAGACGCAAGTGTGTGTGCGTGTGTGTGTGTGTGCGTGTGTGCGTGTGCGTGTGTGTGTGAGAGAGAGAGTTTATGACAGTATTGTGCCACCTACTGCTGTGATGCTGCATTTTAAACAGAAATGTTATCAATAAGTAATGACAACCCCAGCAAATGGTATAATGAACACACAGTCAGTACACACACACACACACACACACACACACAATAACGCTGTCAGATACACATGGTATAGAGCGCTTGTTAAAACAAGCATCTTGTAGCCCTCCTTGTTTGCTTGTTTGTGCAGATTTCTGTCATAATTCTTATACCCAAAGTTATAAGTGACACACACACATACACAGACACACACACACACACACGGCTTTGTAAGAGGTGCAGGTGTAGCGCATTAGCCCTCTTTCCAAATAGCTTTGTGTCCATATGCTAGTCAGCTTGAAGCTTATGAATTCTAAGGGCAACCCGACCGTCGGCACAAATCAAAGATAAATAAATGGGGAAGAGATTGTTATTACATCTAAAACAGATCAAATCTGTTTTGTTTAGACAGCCCAAATTCACAAATGACAGTTTAGCTCAATAGGCTCTACAATCTGGACACAAAGTGACAAACAGTTGGTTTTGGGTGTGGAAGAAACCTCAGAATACATTGTTAACATGTGCCTCCCAGTAATTGGAAGTTTGTATTTTATGTCAAATAACTGAATCATTATAGAATAGAGTTTGTCGAAAAGATTGATAATGGTAAGATAAGGGACACTTGAACACCTCCAATGAATTTTGATCCAGGAGTAAGTAATCACTAGCGAATGAGTGACACAACCTTAAAGAGAAGATAACCTACACTTCTTATCAAAAGAAATCTATGAATCTTTAATGAACAAGGGTTTAAAGCTGACCTTTATCAGCGCGGCATTCATTCTGCCACTGAAGTCCCTCTTGTTGAAATGGCAGAAGGTTACAGTATTTCTCTAAGAACTTCACTGCGTTCATGGATAAACTTGGAGCCTTAAAACACCTCAGAATGACAGACCCTGGTTTTCCCTCTGAAATAATAAAGCACTATTTTCTGATAGACACTGGAGGAAAGTCATCCCAACAAATGTATGCACAGACTGTCAGAAAAAAAAAACAACATTTTCCTTCTCTGCAAAGAAAACCAAATTGAATCAGTGTTTATAATCGTGTTTATGCTTTGTCAAAGTTATTTAGTGGGTACAATAGGTTATGTTCATGACTGATCACCAAGAGGAGAGGTGATAATTATAATTAGCTCTACACTTCCCCACATTGGACTAAACAATTGTTATGCACAGGTAATTAGATGGGAAACCTAGGATTTTTTTCTACCTACCTGCCTAGTAACCTTTTGGAAATCCCGAACTACCAATCTACTTGCCTTTGTGGCTCACTTACCAACCTAAGGCAGGCAGGTAGGTAGAAACTAAGTCAGTAGATGACCTAGAAATGTAGGTAGGTAGAAAACAAGTCATTCAGTAGCCTAGGTAGGTAGGTAGATTGAAAAAGTGAAAAAAATTAACCTAGAAGGTACCTAGAAGGCAGGCAGGTAGAGGTCATTAGGTGACCTAGACAGGTAGGTAGGTAGACAGGTTAGTCATTAGGTGACCTAGAAAGGTAGCTAGGTGAAACGTCTCTGTTACCTAGAAAGGTAGGTGGGTAGAGGTCATGAAGATAAATAGATAGATATTAATCCCTTGAGAGTTCCCTTCGGGAAATTATGGAAATGAATGGGTCGTCATCAGGCTTCTGCAGAGCTTGATGATGAGCGGACCATGTGAGTCAGGTGTGTTGCAGCAAGGAAACATCTAACACATGCAGGGCAGTGGGTGCCCAGGACCAGGGTTGAGAAACTCTGATCTATAAGGTATATAGAGTTTATTTACATGATTTTAAAGGCATAACTCATATTTAAGCGACGAGGATGGGATTCGAACCCACGCGTGCAGAGCACAATGGATTAGCAGTCCATCACCTTAACCACTCGGTCACCTCGTCCTTCTATGTGACTTAGACAGGTAGGTAGGTAGACAGGTTAGTCATTAGGTGACCTAGAAAGGTGAAACCTCTCTGTTACCTAGAAAGGTAGGTGGGTAGGTAGGTGGAAAACAGTCACAAGCTGGACTAGAACGACTGGTAGGTAGATCGGTCCGTTGGTAGCTACACGAAGAATCCTAATGCTCTCAACGAACCTGCCTGCACTCACACTAGTCACATTATCAATGGTAGGTGTAGGTAGACAGAGAAGAGTTAAAAGCAACCCTGAGAACATACATTATGACAAAGACACAGAACGTAGCATACTGGAAATGAGAATTTTCACTTGGTTTGTCAGTGAAAGGCCTCACTGGATGGGATCCGTCAAAGTGTCTAATAGACAGGAATAACAGCAGACTCCCTGCTGAATACACTGCTGGGCACAGTCAGATTTAAATGTTCTCTTTTCATCTACGCCCAGTCTCTATTTAGGTCTGCGCTTGTGAAAGATGTCCAAATAAACCCTTTTATCCTGAGAAATCATTTTTATTCAAATGATATTTTCCAAGATTCTGAGGCTTGGAAACTTAGTATTTAAAGAGACAAATGGGGGAGTTTAAGGTGTTAATGCTGGTTTCACTTCTTTACTGTATAAGCCTTTCTTCAAATGTTTTTTCTTTTCTTTCTTTTCTTTGTTAAATCAAAAACTGAAATGTCTCATGTAAAAATCTATATCTTTATGCTGATAGTTAAACCTTGGGTTCGTGGTTTGCTGCTTTCAGTATATTCTTCAAGGCCCGTGGAATATTTTGCTGCATTCAACCTCCCCTTGTTTTTTACACAATGTCTCACTGTGAATCCCTCTGTAGGTTGTTGCTGTCACCACTGTGCTTTACCCCAGGGATGATATTAGCTCAGTGACAAGCAGTTCCAGGTGTTCACCAGACATACAGTCTGTATTATTATTTGGAGTTCGAGCCAGTCGACCGTAAAGGCCATATTGATTGAATGCTGAAAACTTTGCTATGGGGGCCTCATGATAATATCTAATTGATTACATTAACCTCTGGACATGTGTCTAATGACCCTGCCTCCAGCTTTAAAGGTACAGTATGGGATTCTTGAGCACCACTAGTTGTCGCAGATGAGCTTGCATGTCAGACCAAAACAAAAGAGATAGTGAAAGCTAATTCCAGTCAGCTATTCTGCCTAATCTAGTCACCGGTCTTTTGGAGTAGCAGGAATGCTGGACCAGCATTAACTCTGGTCGTCTCTCGCTTTTTAAGCCTTTTTCAGCTCAAGAACATGATTTCTCTGTAAGTAAACACAGAGTGTTGGATGTTTTGGCCTCCCTCTTTGCCACTAAATAGTATATACGTGTACAGCACATCCTGAAACTCAAGCTTTCAGAAAAACTAACGGGCTGTCAATGTGACGGGGAAAGTTCAAATGTGCTCATATTGTGAAAACAGTACACAACCACATTGGAACACAGCATATTTATATACAGGGTCTGGGGTTTGGTGCTGTAGTCAAATGCAACTGCCGCACCAGCAACCAAAACAGAGTTTTTATAACAAGGAGTGTGTCAATGTTTGCTCAAGGTGTTAATACTTAACTTCAACATTTAATATTTCAGTCTATACTGTGAGGCAGAATGTTGCATATTTCACCTTCAAGCTTTTGCAGAACTGATCTGTATTGCATTGGCATCAGCAATACAACCCTTAGTTTTAGTTTTATTGTTGAACTGAAAGCAAAAATCATTTGCTTTAACAACTTTAACAAAACTGCAGAACCAATTACTGAATGTTAAACCATTAAATATTAAAAAGAAAAGCAATCACAAACACCATCGCACATTAAAGATCCCAAACTTTTAGGCACATATGAAATAAAATCAACATCTCACACTGTGTTAAAAGTCAAGGAGAAGCAAAACTCTTATGGTTAAAACTGTTTTAACTCCAACTAAAACTGTTTTAAAACCACACTAATGCCCTCTAACACTCACACCACCTGTGCCGGAAAGATTCACATCATCACACTTGCCACTAAGGAATTTACATATACTCTAAAGACCGAGTGACGTTCCATTCTTCCGTTGAAGGTTTCCAATGGTAATATGGTAGTAATTACCCACACACTTGTGTGCTTTTATGTTGTTTTTTTCCCTGTATGTAAGTATAGAACACCTGCTAAAGTCTTCAGGGAACAGGCTCCCGCTGTTAATAGTCCCTCACTCCATCTGCCTTTCAGATGCAGGTACAGGAACCTCTACATACGGCATAATAACACTGCACTGAACGTCCCAGCCTGAACACCGTCATCACGGTCCACTGTGGCTGTCTCATAATAGCTCTTTGACCATTTCTTTAAGCTGCGTTATGAGGCTATAAACAGACTCACCGGTGTGTTGCCACATGAAAAACATGATTGAACCGGCTTCTCCAAAGGTTTCCTGCAAGTCTAAACACAAGCACAAAGCAGCTTCCTCACTGATGCAGGTCAAAGCGAGTGAATTAACCTTGTCAGTCGGAGAGTAGAACTCATCAGTGAGTCATATGACTCCGCTGCGTGACATGCCCATTCATAGCCATGAAGCTTCAATGGTAAATTGGCCGAGATGACCGCACTGTGGTGCTACATGCTGGGATAGAGGTGATGCTGTAGTTAAGTAACGCCATTGGTCCATTAGAGGCCAGATGACTGACAGAAGTGTTGGTAAAATAGTGAGAGAAAGGAAGTGAAAGAAGCCATTTTGTGTCGAGAACAAACTGCTTCTCACCAATTGTGACGGACTACAGCTACAGTACGTCTCCATTAGACGTTGGGTCATACTTTCCATGTCAATGGATTACTAATTCTAATTCCTGTAAATGCATAAGTGGTTACATTCATAATAAAATAAGGGTCACTTGTTTGGGAAGTTCTTAACCCTGAGTGAATCTTTAGCGTGATGAACTATTTATTGTAAAAATCAAGTTGTTGCAAGTTGAACTTCAGAGCAACATGTTGAGTCAGTTTCAAGTTCGACTCCAAGAGAACGCTTCTGTCTTTAATCCTTGCCAACAAGAATCCAATCAGAGCCTGGTGTACACAAACTATAGATAATGATGGAGCCAAGAGCAGATAATTCCAGAGAATTCATGTCTTCCTGCTTCTTATGAACTATGATAAAGGTCATTAGACACATAATTATATGTGTCATCTTGAGAATTGGAGGTAGCGCCAGGCCTGTCTTGATGCTGCCTCTATTCTCCCAGGCTAAATTTATTCCAAATAAATTTCCTTCAGCATGACTCACCACAGACTCCACTGTTCCTCACTGTTCTCTAAAGCCTTGATAAAAAAAAATGTTCCCACCTTCAGTCCGGGTCTTCTGCACATGCATACCCAAGTCACATTCCAATCTTTATAACCGTTTATGCCTAACTTTAGATGCTAATTTGCACATGGGTACACAGGTGAACTGAAGCAGAATGTGGACTAGGTAGTGTGCCACAGGAAGTGTGCATATCACGTGGACCCTGGTGGACCTTAGTAGTCACACAGATGCACAAGTATGTTAAATGGATTTGGATTTTAGCCTCATTTAACTTCTGTTCTGCAAATATTGGGGAGTTACCTTAGAAGTAGGCAGCACCACATAAGATAGATAGGAAGGCACAACTTAATGGAAATACAAGAGTGTTGGTCACTGTTTATTTGTGCTGCTCCCGTCTTTCTTACACTTAGTCATTCCTGCCAAATGTCAATTTTTTTTTCCAGTGCAGTGAAATGAAGTAGCCGAAGTAAATGTTGTTGTGGTTGTGGTGTTCTGCTCCCGATTCAGGGACAGATAAATTCAGCCAAATAAAGAAAGGTCCTTAAAAGAAAGCCGGTCCCAGGGTGCAGACAAGCTGAAACTGCCGCACAATAAAAAATATTTCAGGACAACAGTGACCCAAAGCATAAGAAGCAAAGACTAATGGCTTAACTGAAGCACAGATTTGAATGCGGGGACTTGAAAATAGGAGTTCACATCAGAACTGTTTGAGGGTTGAGATCATGTTAGTGAAATTCAATTTACTGCCAAAATCCAGGACTTCAAAGCTTTTTTTTGGATTTGCTCAAGACTTGGGGGTAGCTGTAAATTTACTTACAGTATACAAATAAGTCAGTAAAAAATGTTTAAATCTGAAATTTTAGTTTGAAAATGGTTGGTTTTAAATTGTATGCAAAAACATGTCTGACATTCACTTCTTTTTGATTAAATCCATTACACCTTGAATCTAGAAAAGATTTGCTGGCTATGAAATGGTCCAGGTTGATCAAAGAGGTCATTGTTGGATTGGAACCAGCATCTCGTCTTTTTAAACTGGAACAATTTACTCTCACAATAACCTTAAGGGTGAAGAAAAGCTGGTGGCCAATGCTTTTGAGTGAGAGGATGTTCAAGAAAAAAGGGGCAGCACGAGTCAGACCCCGAGTGAGGATCTGTTTCCATTTCCCTTTTTCAAGTAGATGGGTTGTGCGCTGAACTGTATAGAGACCAGATTAGAATACAAAAATGAGACATGTAGGGAAGTTCGTATGTCTGTGTGGCAACAAAGGAAAAGAAGAGAAAAGAAAACAAAGACGTTGAACCCTGGGATTGAATAGATGAAATACTGATGACTTTATCAGGATTTAATGTTCTTTCACACTAGAAATTCACCTCAAACCTAATGTAGGGAACATGAAAGAAGAAAATCCTGTTGTGGCCATTTTTGACCAGGAAGAAAGTAGTAGAACTTGACTAAGAAAGGTTTGTTATTCATATATCTGTCAAATTGTTTGTCTGACTAGCCTCTACCTTGGCAGGTGACTTACAGTTGAGGACGAATATTAGACCCCATGAAAATATCATTGTTTTAAAGGTATTTTCCAAGTGCTGTTACACAGAAAAGAATTTTTAAACCAGATTATTCATATGGAAGCAGGTCCTTTGGTCAGATGAGACCAAACTAGAGTTTTTGTCCACAGAGACATTGTTTATGTTTGGAGACAGAAGACAGAGGCGTATAACCCAAAGAACAGCGTCCCCACAGTGAAACACAGTGGTGTGAGGATTATGCTGTGGGGATGCTGGCCTGCACAAAGTCCTGACTTAAATCCCATTGAAGTGAAGACCAAGGTCCATGCCAGAAGGCCATCAAATCTGGAGGAGCTGGAGAGATTTGCTGAAGAAGAATGGGCTGGGATTCCTCAGGAGACGAGTCAGAGACTTGTTGAAAACTACAGCAAACCACTGTAGGCTGTTGTCCAGCAACAAGGAGACACAAGTGACTGTTAGCATCAGGGGGACAATCATGTTGACCCTGGTAGTTTTTGTGGAATAATTTCATTTTTGTGTGCAAAGTCAAATAATGGAAGCGTCCAAAATAAAACTAGGATGTTTGAAAAAAGCTGTGTTAAAAAGTCTTTGCTCTGTTTAACAGCATTTAGAAAATACTTTTTAAAACAATTACATTTTCATCCTCAACTGCACTAAGGACACCGGTGTGTGCTGTACCAACCCTGACATTGTAGCTGTTGCACAATGAAATATTGTTTCTCTTTTAATAGCAACAAAATTATAGCTATTTTAAACTCTGTGTACAGAACAAAGACAAGATCATTTGACCGCCTTTCCGCTTTTTTTGGAACCCCGGTTTCCCCAGTCTGTGCGTTGAAGTGTGTTTGTGTGACCCTTGGTGTCCATTACTGTTTTGTTGGGATACTGAAAGTGTAGAAACATGGTGTTGTCAGTCCATTTAAAGCTGTCAAACTATTTCTGTTTCTTCAGGGCATCTCCAGAAGACAAGTACAAAAGCCTAACAGAAATATACCTACAAAATCTCTCACCACGCCACAACCTTCACAAACAACAAATAGACGGAAAAAATGTCCTTCTTTTCTTTTGTGTTGTCAAAAAACTTTTCCGGGATTTTAAATTCACTCTTATACTGTTTTAGACTATTTGAACGTGTTGCTCTGACAGAGGAAAGTTGCACGAAACATGTCATAACTACCGCTCATGTTTCACACCGAGGTTAGAGTCTCTCGTTTTTGTCCCACAGTCAAACTTGTGAACATTTCACCAGCACACACGGTGGCGAGAACAAACGTAGCCAGTGTGTGCGCGCGTCATGAACCCTGCGGCGAATGCGCTTGCTGATTTTCTGCACGCATCGCGGTGAATGAGTGAGGACGCCGCTGCTTTGTGAATGAGTGACGTTTTTCCCCCGTTCCTTTAACGTCCTCAAACGTCTTTAGCGTGAAGACGTCCTCAGTGGCGTTAATGCTGCAGCCTGTGCTGTCAAGAGCCGCTGGATGAAAGTGCTTTCCTTTTTTTACTACTTTTTTTTTGGATAAAAGGCGTACTGTGCCTGTGAAGTGGGCTAGTTAGCAGTTAGCCAGCATACTGGCTCAGTGTGTTCCCAGTTAACATAACCTGCTCGCTCAGTATGTCTCCTCCAACACCTTGACTTGTGCTAATTGGGACAAACCCCCCGTAGCGTGACCCTCAAGGGGAGCTGCACTGGTGTGTGTGTGCGTGTGTGTAGTACAACATGAAGGAACACAGCAGAAGCAACGTTGTTAGTGTCCAAAACCTTCACATTTACCACTTTTCCCCCCATTTTCCCTCCACGTAATGGTCCTGCATTAGCCCCTCTCTGTGGCAAGGACTAGGTGCTTCATGAAAACCAAAAGGTTATGTGACCCAGATAAAACTTCCTAACCAAGTGATGCTGCTGTGGTTTTAATGTGCCCACACCAGCCCGTTTGTGTGCTGCATCATTTATTAATGGCGTTTGCATCCTTGAACCAGTTTCCTCACAGAAGCCGACGTCATGCTGGGTATCGCACCGGCACACCCTCCCATGTCCTTGGCGACGGCAGTTCAATAATTTCCGCCTTCTCCTCTCTTCTTTACATAGCTTTCAACCCTTTTTGGAGGTTGTTTATCATTTACACTCAGAGCCGGAAGAGAATCATCCAGTCATACTGCGATTATTTATTATTTATTGTTAAGGGGGCAGTTTGGTTTGTTCGCCTCCAAAGGATGAAACTAAAAGCACGTGCAGTATGTTAATGGCTGCAATTATTGTGCTAAAACATTACAGTTTTAGCTTATTTGAACAAAATGGCTAGTAAGTAATTTAAAATGCGTTGCTCCACACCAGAGCATCTATACAGCAGAAAGAAATATCCAACACTAAATAAATATTTCTGTTGCATTTGTGGCTGTTAGGGGTTTTGGTTCCTTTGTTTGAGGCTAAAACGTTATAAGAACATACTGTTAAGATGCTTTGTGACGTCAAGATTCATGGTCTGCAGATGGTGAGCTCAAATGTCTGTTGCTGGACATCTTCACTCTTGGACAATGGTCCACAAAGTTACCTCAACTCTGACTTATTTTAGGTATAAATGTGGCAAAATGGAAATTTGAATGTAATTAATATGTAACATATACTACAATTACAGCAAACAGCAAAATCAAACATCACTGTTAGGATTCAGTGTCAGTTTTTCCTCTCAGTCTCTTTAATGCTTCAGTTTCTTTTCTCCACTACAATGATTCATATGATCTAGTCTTAACAAGGGGTGTCAAACCTATGGTCCGCAGGCCAGAACTGGCCCACCAGATTGTCCAATCTGACCCGCTGGATGACTTTGTGACCATTTCATATTATGATTAGAATCTAATTATACTGTTAAATACTATATATTTCAGTTCCACATACCTGTGGCTAAGTATTTGTGCCTGTGTTGATCCACTGTGATGTTTAAATGCTAAACTTAGGCACAATATTATTGAAATTGCACCTCTTTTTGTCAAGAAATGTCAGGTTAATCATATGTTTTGTAAAATGAGCTTTCATTAAATGTAAAACCAAAGGAAAAACATGGAGTTGCTTTTGGTTTATACATTTATTATGCTATTATTTTACTGGTCCAGCCCACTTGAGATTAAACTGTGCTGTATGTGGCCCCTGAACCAAAATGAGTTTGACAGCCTTGTTCTAAACACAGGGTCAGCAGTTTGATCCATGACACCAAACGTGCAGAAACACAGTATTTCAGTCTCTGCTTAAATGTGTGCGTTAATGAGCCTTGAATCTTCATTAAACCCTTGTGCTCCAATCGTGTGTAAAAACCCAAACTAAGAATGGAAAATAAATTCCCTCCAACTGTGAACCAACATTATTAATTCATACTTCATACTGTAAGAGGGAGCAAAAAAAAAAAAAAAAAAAATCAAGCATCTTGCCTGTGGCCAAGTCACAATCACAACAAATGGAGAACTGGGAAGTAGAACCCAAAACTGAGCTTTATTTGAGTCAATGAATAAATAATAAAGCATTTTACAGCAACATTACGTGAGTTTTAAGCATCTGAAGAGGATACGTTGCATATTCAAATTAGTATTATATTAAAGCTATTGAATCAGTGCAGCCAGCCAATAAATTCCACACAGAAGAAGAAGAATGTGATACCGTTTAAACAAAAGGCCCTTTTCCACCATAGGAACTTCTCGAAAAACTTTACCTGGGTAAATTTAGTACCTACTCCTGTTTCTGTGTTGCAAACATAGCGATATATTTAGTATTCAGACCTTCTAGAGACTTTTTTTTTTTTTTGTTCCAAAAAAGTGACAAATCTAGCATCTTTTTCTTGTGTTATTTGAGACTTTTGGATACACTGTGTAACGATTTATAAGAATCGCAAAAAAAGCAGACCAAGGACGGACCCAAAAAAAGGCAGGGACAGGAGAATAAAAGGTTGACGGAAATTTATTTACAAAAAAACTGGAGTCTAAAAAAAAGGGAAACAAAAAATTAGTGAGCAGGTAAAAAGAACGAGCGAGAGAAAGCTAGGAAAAAAAACAAAAAAAAAAAAACAGGAAGGCTTAAAGTAATAACGGAGCAAGGAGCCGTGGAGTTACAGAACGAGGTACACATGCCGCTGCGGTGATTATGGCCGTGTCGCCAGCCTCCAAGAACACGACACAAGGAACACAAGGAAGTACCAAAATAAAACAGGAAATAAACGACCCAAACCTCCCCCAGCCAGGATGCATATCATGACACACTGACGTGAAAGTAAAGGTCTTTGCACACCGGACGGAATGATTTATTCATTAACATGAAACAGATTTTGAGCAACAAACACACTCAAGCGATCCACCGGCGTCTTCAATGTTTTGACTGTACGTTATCAACAACACTCAAGAACTTTGGGGTGCAGTGGAAACACAAACGTTACACGGGTAAATAAGTTCCTGCTAATTTCGGTGACAACGGGACTATTGTGTGACGGCGTTTAGCCCGACACACACCCTAAGGGAAGGTTGCCAGAAAGTGGGACGTCCAGATCGGTCACTAACCTTGTTTTATACATTCTGCTTTGCAGAGAAGAGTCTATATATTGGATATCCACCAGGGGGCGACACTGCTGGTTGAAAAATTAACTATGAGTGAAAATCCATCAAACAACGAGACAGTGTTTTTACTTCTCCCTTGATTTATAACATCAGTTACTGGAGTTACTGGTCTCACATCCCAGTTTAAGCTCTTCTTCAATACATAAATTAAAAAAATTCACCTTAAGACGCAATAAAATGAGTGGACACTGGTGTGACTGACAGGTGGTGCCGTCCAGTTGGAGAATCTGTGAATTCATGATGTGGAAAAACTGATATGGCTCTGGTTTAAAATGCTTCTTCTTCTTCTTTTGGCTTCTTCCTCTTGGAGATCTGCCTCCATCTTGTCCTCTTCTGTTACACCAACTGTCCTTCACAACCTCCGTGAACCTTCTCTGTGGTCTTCCTCTTTTCCTCTTGCACGGCAGCGCCATCGTCATCATCCTTTGTCCGGTATGGTCCCTGTCCCTCATCTGCGCGTGACCAAACCATCGCAACCTTGACTCTCTGACTTCATCTCCGAACCGTGTGACCTAGGCTGTCCCTCGGATGTGCTTATTTCTGGACGCTTCAAAAGGAGATTTAGATTTTTAAAAGGAAGACTACATCCAATTTTTATATATATTGTTTGGTTTTATAACAGAAACACAACCTTCCCAAACTATATCTGTTGGAAACGGAGCTTTATACACTATATCCAGCTATCCTTTTAATTTTGTTTACCTGTTTTCCCTTCCAAATGAGTCCAGAGCAGTTGGTCTGTCTCTTCATAATGACCTGGATTTTCTCATTTCCATGTACACTTTCCGCACCCAACAAAAGTCTGCTCTGATCTTTCAGTCTCTCCAACACCGAGCAACACCGAGCAGTGAGGGAGTAATTAAGGGGCAGTGTAACTTTCCTAAGTGGTCGGACCGTGGATGGGAGTGTTTGATGGGTAAATTGGGAGCTGTGGGGGCCGGAGACTCCACAGCCTTGAGTCTCAGTGCCACGCCAATGCCAAACAATCTGTAATTGGCACCAAATAGAGACACCCAACTGTCACCCATAAGGAGAGTCAGGGAAGGAGAGGAGCGGAGGAGTCTGGATTACAAGATGGCAAGGCCAGTGGGGGATCTGCTACTGTGACAAATATAAACCCAGTCCCTCTCCTCTCTGTTGTTTCTCTCCCTTTTTTTTTTTTTCCTCTGCCGTTTCCATCTGTCTTTCAAATCTCAATTGTTCTCTAACTTTTACTCCATGTTTAAACGCAGGGCAAGATGGTAAAAGTTCATCTCCGCAGTAGATCAGATGTGGACGACAGGGATGTTGAGAGTGTGTCGAATTTTGCGCACACGGATTCTAATGTGACCGCTGTCAATCATGGCTACATAAATGGATATACTGTATATCTGACCGCACATGCGGCCTACTGCTTGTTTTCCAACTTTTTTTCCCCTGTCTCTATATCTTTTGTAACTTTAAATGGGTTTTCTGAAGCTGTGAGTTCTCTTGAAGACCTCTTTTGTGCATCAGTCAATCCTAAATTTAAATAAGGAGCTCAGTCAGAACAAGTGTATTGTAAACCACAATTTTTAAACAGAATGGCTGTTATGAAAGTCAAATTTCAGACAATAAAATAGAATCTAAAAATGCTGATGGAGAATTCACTCCTCAAAGTGAGTAACGTTTTCTCAATTCAGATTTGAGTCACTTTAACCTGGTGACCTGAACATAGACTTATATGTAATACACGTCTGTAAGAAGATATAATGAGGGACATACGGTAAATCATGAGAAAGAGACAGACAGAGGAATGTAATCTACTGGATTAACATAATATATTTTTACCCGTTCATTTCCTAGTTGAAGAAATAACATGAAAATTGATTAGATGAAGAGAAGGATTAAAAGCTGACCAAATAATAATAATAATAATAATAATAAAAACACGAGGAAATGGAAGAGACCGATTTTTATTCTGTTTGTAGAAAAGAAAAATAAAATTGGAGTGCCATGATTGAAACAAAGCACTGCACAGGGGTGGCAAAAGGAAACACTGAAAAAAAGAAAAATTCCTTAAAACTGCGAACAGAAACAGAAACAGAAGTAAACTCAACAAAGTGAACGAACCGACGAAGACACCGGGGACACAGAGACTAAACACACAGGAGAGGCGGGGAAACTAATAAGACACATTATTAAGAGGGAGAGACGGGACAGGAAGTAAAAATCGACATGGTACACACGTGGAATAACTACAAAATAAAACAGGAGAACAAGGGAAACAGAAAACCAGACACAAAGATTTAAAAAGGTCAAGGTTCAAAAGAAGCAGAGAAGAGGGTGAGGACATTTCAAGATGCCAGTTTGGATAAAAAGTGCAAGAGATTATCAGTAACATAAAAATAGGCACACATGGAATATGTGGAACAAGATGTTAAATGTTCCCTCCCCCTCATGTTCTTCACTGTATGGATATGAATGTGTGTGTGTACCTGGTCTTCCTTATGTTGTGGGGACCTAAATGTGTCTCCACACTCACATTATGGGGACTTGTCTTCCTTATGGGGACAAAAATCAAGTCCCCATAACGTAAATGATTCCATTTTAAGGTGAAGACATGTTTTAAAGTTAGACTGAGGTTAGGGTTAGGTTAAGGTTAGGGTCAGGGTTAGGGCACTAGTGATTATAGTAAAGGTTAGAGTAAGTCTCCAGGAAATGAATGGAAGTCAATGCAATGTCCTCGGAAGTCATGAAAACCAGTTGTGTGTGTGTGTGTGCCTCTCATTCTTTAATGCAGCAGAGGAAACATCAAGAGGAAGCTATTTTTATGGCAGCATGTCTTGGAAAACAGGCATCCCCAATGTAAGTCCCTCTGATTGGCTGATGGCGTTCTTTGTCAGTCCATCATCCAATCAGAGCGGAGGCTCTGAAACAGACACAAATCCTTCCACCCCCCTTTTTTTAAGCCCTAAAACTGGAGAGAAGATGTGAAATTACACTGAGGCGTAGCTAAAAAATGACAAATACATTGTATCTTCTAGATTTTAAAACATTTGTTAAAACAGGACACGGTCAGAAACTTTAAAAAAATCAAAAGAAAAAATACTTTTGGTTTAAAAGGAAGTAAATGTCAGTGAAATTACCTGGAAACAGATGCACCAACTGTCATGTTATCCCATAATGATGTCATTTTATTCGTATTGTTAATTTCATCGCAAATTAAATGTGCGTTATGTCTGAAGCAAGGGGGGATATACAAAATCAATAAAATAAATGGGATGGAATTGACTTCCATTCATTTGGACAGAGTAAACAAAGCCTTAATCCTAATCTTAACCATAACCAGTTAATGTCTGACCTTAATTAACCTAAATACATAATTCAAATCTGAGGCTGAAGCAGTTTCTCAGAAATACGATTCTGTCTAATTAGGACCAGGGTTTGGTCTCCAGTGTTTATGGCAGAAAAACACACACACCAGCAGTCTTAGTGAGGACCCTCAGAAACATAATACATTCCCTTAACAACCAAATGCTTAATTCTAATCTTTAACCTGACTAACCTAAACATTATTCTAATCCTAATCCCTAAAACCAAGTTTTAACCCTTAACCCTTTAATCCCTTTAAAGGGTTAAGGGACTAGCCAAAATGTCCTCACAGAGACAGAATGTCCTCACCACAAAGGTGGGTTTGAATCACAATTCGTCCCCATAGCCTACACACAGATTAGATTTTAGATTATACCCTTGAATGTAAAAGCTGTAGTGATGGCCCTCAGGTCCACTGGCCACCTGTTCCACGGTGAGGGACCACGATTATCGTCTCCAATAATGTGGATTTTCTACCTGCTCATATGGTTTCAAGGACTTTCCTACAGCCAAAGCACAGAAAAGACAGAATAGCCCTTTAAACCTAAAATGGCTGTAATGGAGTGAGCAGGATTTGAAGCATTTTGCTCTGCTAACTGTGTGTGTGTGTGTGTATAGTGTATAAAGCTCCGTTTCCACTCATTTTTACACCGCTTAAAAGGGCTTTTTCAGGGTTAAGACCTGGTTTTAGGGTTAGGGTTAGAATTGGGTTTAGGTTAGGATCACGGTAAGAGCTCAGGTTTGGCACTTAGTTGTGATGGTTAAGGTCCGGGTAAGGAGCTAGGGAATGTATTATATCTATGAGGGTCCTCACTTTGATAGTAGCACAAGCGTGTGCGTGTGTGTGTGTGTGCACTAGTCCAAGCCCCCCCACGGTGTTTCACCATCGGTGTGCAGATGAAAGTGCTGCTGGGGAGCGTGTGCACGCACACACACACGCGCACACACACACACACACACACACTCCCATACAGAGACGGGATGTTTGAAGTGGAACCCAGCCGCTGAGCTGAGTAGTGGCCTTCTTCAGTTTGACATCTGGCTAAAATCCTCCTGGAATCCCAACACACACACACACACACACACTGGTTTCCATGACTTTAGAGGACATTGCATTGACGTCCATTCATTTCCTGGAGACTTACTCTAACCTTAACCATTAGTGCTTACGCTGCACATATCGGTGCCGCAGGCACACCCTTGGTATATTGCTGTGGGAATAATACACAACTCTTGTTCCGTGGTTCAAAAATTAGGTTTTCATCAAAAGGAGTCAAAGTTATAATTAATATATTGCATATTTTTCTTAAAAAAAAAAAAAAAAAAAAAAAAAACTAAATGGGAGTAGCGATAATTGTGCAGAAGTCACAGAATAGAGAGCAAGCCAAGTGAATTGTTATGTGTTTCCAAGTTTCACAAATTATATCTGATTTTTATTTTATTATTATTATTATTATTATTATTGTATTTTTGCTAAGGTGTGTTTACAAAAAAAAAACATTCTTGTAGCATTTGTTTAAACATCTTAACATATAGAAAAAAAAAAAAAAAACATAGGGTAAGGTCCTCTGTGTTCTAAGGGTTAACCATAATTACTAGAGTCCTAATCCTAACCTTAACCCTAACCTTAACCTGACCCTAACCTCAGCCTAACTTTAAAACACGTCTTCACCTTAAAATGGAGTCATTTATGTTATGGGGACTTGATTTTTGTCCCCCATAATGTGAGTGTGGAGACAGATTTAGGTCCCCACAACATAAGGAAGACCAGCTACACACATATCTACCTTCTCTTTCTCGCCAGGGTTAATCCCATCATTCTTAAACAACCACAACTTGGTCGTCAAATAAGTGATGTCACAATACTGAGTTGTAGTAAAATAAAACATATGTGTGCGTCAGGATTTGTGATCTAAATATTTCTCATGTCACGGAGACCTTGGATTAGAAAATTATATTTCCTGTTTTAATCCGAATAATCCCACTCTTTTTAAAGTACAATAGTGTAACACCCATTGAATGTGTCCACTTCTCTTATTGTGTCTTATGTCATGTGTACACATTAGAACGTATGAAAACTACTCATATTGTGATGGTGATTTGATGAATTTTTACCGGGAATTATATAGTTTAAAAGACATATTCTTCACTTTTGTGTTGCCACGAGCCACGCAGCAGACTCCGCCCTTACCCTACTTTGTAATCTGTATGCAGGTTACCGTGGCAACCACCGCTGTGGCCAAAGATGTGTTTGCAGGAATAGCAACGCAGCAGGCTTCTGCTCCGTCTCTATTCTTTTTTTTTAGGGCCAATCAGCCCACGACGATAACCTGCAAAGACACTCATGTCGCCACCTACTGGTGACAGGAAGTACACCTACAGTAACATTTGTAGTACAGTAACAGTAACTGTTGCATTCTTAAATTTACATTTACAATACTGCAACAAAACAAATAATTGGCAGCCTTTCTACGGCACTATAATATTGTTATTTATTTTTGTATTTTTGAACGGTCAGTCTTGCTCTCACACAACACAAGTTCTCTGTTTTTATTTATTTATTTATTTATTTTTCCATTTTTAAAGTCGTCACTTATCAATTAATAATATAGTTTTTCACTTACTAAGTTAAATATTGACTGTGCTCTCTTGCAAATCAAGGGCATGAAAAGTTTTAACAATGACCACATACAGGTAATGCATGTTAAATGTATACTTTTAAGTTACCTTGGACTAGATAAGATTAGATTTGACTTTTTTTGATCCTAAATTGGGGAAATTCACTTGTTACAGTAGCGACGACGTAAACAAATGAGCAATAAAAAACATGAGAGAAGATCTGCTCTTAGATTGGGATAACGTCACATCATGATAATGTATCTCTGATAACTCTTCCTGATTTTAAAGGCTGTTCTTCTTATTATTATGATTATAGTTCACTGTTATATACAGTACACTGATTTAAAAAAAAAAAATACATGGCCTCAACAAATTGAATTTTAAAAAGTTACTTAATAACACACCCGTAATTTAGAGCCTAATTATTTGTGTCAGAGCAGAATTTGACCACATTTATAATCAACACAGATCATGTAATCCAGAACCTCAACAGTAGATTATGTTTTATTTTTCATGAGTCCAGAGAAACAAATCTCCACATATACAGTATAGGATATGGATTAAAAATATCCTGATTTAATCTGAAATGAAATGGGATTACTATGCACAACGAGACAGGGATGTGAGGGATTGATTTAAAAATGGCACATGTTCTGTAACATATTAGTATTAGAGCATTTTCCCTGACAGTGGACATACTGTACTGTATTTTCATAGTGAACATTCAAACATATTTAAAAAAAAAGAGAACGCGCACAGATGTTTGTGAGCTGTGATCATTTATGAATCAGGCTGTTGGACGTTTGCCCAGACTGTGGTGATGCTGCTGCTGCTGCCGCTGCTGCTGCTGATGCTGCTGCCGCTGATGATGCTGCTAGTTCTGTTGGATCTTGACGAAGATCTTGTTTAAGGAAACATGAAGTCTCACTCCATCTTCTTTTCAAGTGCCTCCTCTGGTTGTGCTGCTGCTGCTTCACTACACTCATGAAAATCAAAAAACATTCAAGTTATTTTTATCTAATAAAATTCACTTTGATGAGCAGATTATTCAATTTTAATTTCCACATTTTTGGGTGTGTGTGTGTGTGTTTGTGTTCTTGTACTTGCTGCAGAGTGAGGACCAACAATCGTATAAACACCTGCAAAGTGAGGACATTTTGGCTGGTCCTCACTTTTTTCACCCCTTAAAAAGGCTTTTTCAGGGTGAAGACTTGGTTTTAGGGTTAGGGTTAGAATTGGGTTGAGGTTAGGGTTAGGCATCTAGTTGTGATGGTTAGAGAATGTATTATGTCTATGAGGGTCCTCAGTTTGATAGAAGCACAAACATGTGTGTGTGTGTGTGTGTGTGTGTGTGTGTGTGTGTGTGTGTGTGTGTGGACTGAGGGCCTGTACCTGTGATCCCTCCAACAGAGTTGTTAATGAGCTCTATTGATTGAGGCTGTTAATTAAGACCAATTCTTAATTAATCACGTTCCCTGACTCTGCTTGTTATAAATTATTCCTGAGTGATCTGCACTTGTTTTCAACACAGCAGATGTCGTTCCTTTTTTCTTTCTTCCTTTTTTTTTTTTTTTTTTTTTTTTTTTTTTTTTTTTTTTTTTTTTGGATGCCCCTTATTTTAAAGCAGCTGAAAAAAAAAATATGCATGATGTGAACTAAAAACAGCCAGAAAAGTCATAAATGATCAATATATATATTCAAGACCAAAAAAAGTGACTTTAAAACATGGAAATTTAAGAAAACAGCACGTAAAAAATTAAGAAATTAAAAGTAAACATAATGACAAAAACAAAGTTGATGACTCTTTAAGGAATTAAGTTCATTCAAACTAAAATAAGGAAATAATATGTTGACAACTTCATATAACTTTGTAGCTTTAGTTTAAGATAATCCTCTCTTAGTAAGTTAGAAATGTACAGTAAAGACAGTAAAGATAATATTGATGAATGTAGAATATACTAAAATGAAGATTACTGAGATTATGAAATAGGAGAGACCCCCATGGTTCTCAAACTGTGGTGCGTGTACCACCAGTGGTACGCAAGCTTCTTCTACTGTATAAATGTGACCAAAGTGAAACTACTCATAATAAATTAAATAATAATAATTAGAGTCACTTTTTCTCTCACTCCATCTTAATCTATTTTCTCTATACCAGTGTCTGAAGCATATGTGAGGAAGAGGAGGATGATGAGAGAGCAGATTATCTTATCGGGATTAAATCTGCCTCCTGTGAAAAGTCAGCCAACTTTAACGTCGGTGATAACGGTGTTACTTTGACATGTAATTTTCTCAGGTGGCTCTCAGTGTAAAAAGTTTGAGAACCACTGGAATTAAGTGACACGTAAAGTAACCAGGACACGAACAGGAAGTATGAGCTGAATATTTACAGTGTGAAACACATAGAGCACAAAGTGCAGAATCTTCTTATCATAAAAGTACAATTCCAAATTTGCTCATGTTTGTGGATTTCTCCCTGTGAACATGAACATGGTTTGAAATAAAAAAATTTTTTTTTTTTTTGAAAAATACTTTTTACTTTTCAGG
>JAFBJR010000028.1:319340-353316 GCA_016785285.1 Brachirus orientalis | reverse complement strand
TTGTGACGTAAACGTTTATTAACTGCCTGTAAAATTGTAACCCTTTAAGGTTTTTTACTTGATGTAAAACTATGAAAAGAACATGTGCTTTTCTTTAGATACAGTCATGGTGGTGCATTTTGGCATTTTCTTTAGTGCTGATTTATTTATTTATTTTGTCCCTTACAGACATAATGGTCGTGATAACTGTCAGCTCCACGAATCGTTCTGTTGTGAAAGGCAGATTCACAGAGTGGAAGGTCAGGGTCAATAAACATTGTGATCTATAGTAAATTCTCTTTTCCACTCCCAGACAGAACATGTTGAAGGACTTTATTACTGAAAACATTTCATCACACACACACACACACACACAGATGGAAAGCATGTGAAAAGTATGAAAACAGTTCTCCTTTTTTAACTCATTCAAGGCAAAATGAAAGCGGTTTCCTCTCATCCTCTGACATGTTTGCAGAACAGGCCTCGTGAAAACTTCCCGTGTTTTCCTTTCACTCCTCGTCGATTGTCTTGTTTTCTGAGTTCAAGTGAGGTTTTATTGGTGACTGCACACAGGAAGGGAACACTCCCCCGTCCGTCCTTGTTTTCTGTCCTCCTTATGTCCTTTCACCTTCCTCCTCTTTGCTCATTTACTTCCCTCAGCTTTCTTCCTTTTTCTCTAATTATCGTTCATCTTTGGGATCTTTTTAACACACACACACACGTTTGCGCTTCTATCATAGTGAGGACCCTCATAGACATAATACAGTCCCTAGTCCCTTACCCTAACCTTAACCTAAACCCAATTCTAACCCTAATCCTAAAACCCTTTTAGGATTAGGGTTAGAATTGAAAAGGTAAAGCCCTTTCAATTCAATTCAATTCAATTCAATTCAATTCAATTCAATTCAATTTGTATAACGCCAAATCACAACATACATTATCTCAAGGCACTGCACATAGTAAGGCCTAAACCTTTACAATATTACAGAGAGAAGAGAAACCCAAAATGTCCTCACTCTGTGGGTGAGACTCCATTTTAAGCAGCTGTTTCTGTGCTTTAAAGATGTTTTATCAGTGTACACTCACACAAACACATGTGGTTGATTTAAAGATCTGGCAGAAGTATGTGTTAATTACTAGAGAAGTCCGACTCACGGTCACAAACTATGACTGTTACTGTTTCAGTTACGATTCACGTCGACGCCCATTAGCTGCCATAAACGTAGCTACTCTTCAAGGGGAGACTATTGAAGCAGTCCCACATTACATTTGTAATAAAACGCACTACGATTAGAGCCACACGTGAAAAATCGTTTTGGAAGCAAAATTAATGGAAGTATTAGTCAGTGTTCTGAGATTAAACTCAGCTTTTTTTGAGTTTTGATTTGATGTCAAAACCTTGAGATTAGAGTCAAAAGTCTGAGATTAAAGTCAAAGTCAGAATTCCGACATCAATCGCATAATCTGACAGTGAGTAAAAAAAAAAAAGGCAGAATTCTGAGATTAGTCAGAATTCTCAGAAAAAAGTTTTGATATTAAAGTCAAAGTGGGAATTCTTAAAAATCTGGAGGGAAAAAAAGGCAGAATTCTGAGCACATTATGAATTCCACGTTGTTGTTTTTTTTTTTAAATAATAACATAATCTCTGATTTAAAGAAAAAAAGACAGAGATTAAGACAGATCTCTGTCTTTTTTCTTAGAATTCTGACTCATCTGAGAATTGCGGCTTTGAGAATCTGACTAAACACATTTTGACTGATCTCACAGTTCAAAACAGTTTTTTTTATGTTTTTTAGTTTGTTTTATAAATGGGAAATGGACAAAAAGACTTTAAACCTTTTAATATAAATATAAACAAAAATTCCTGAAAACACCCCAACACATCTTCCTGTTACATTTTCTTTAGTCACTTAAAAAAAATTCAATATGGTGAAATATCTAAAAGAGTGTAAATTTGCCCCACTTTAAACAAAATTTCCTTAACTGTTTTCAGTTAAGGGCCCACCACTGGAATAAATGTTACAATAATATACTTAAATGTTATAATAATCTTTGCACATTAATGTAATTTTTGAACTTGTATTTATTGAACTCAGCTTCCCGGTGCTGTATTGGCGAATTGCATTTGTTCTCTGTTCAACACAGATGTTTTTTAAATTATTATTATTATTATTATGTTATTTTACTTCTAACAGAAAACATCTAAGCCATCGGAAAATGTGTTGGTGGTGACACAAATGGCATAAATATTCAACTTTTCTCAAATCTCGCTGTTTCTCTTCCATCAGCACATTTTACTCTACACTTCCCTTCTTTTATCCTCCTGTGTGTCACGTTTCATGTGAAAAGGGAGAGTGCGTGGAAATTTTCCTCTGAGTTACTCTACATTTTTTTATTTGGTGTCAATTTTTTTGGTATTTCCAGAGTGGAAATATAAGTGTAATTATTGTGCTTAGTAGTTTCCTTAACTGTTCATACCAGGAGAAAGGAGCAGCTTTGTTGTTTTTATGTCACTTTTGTGATCGTTGGCGTTCAGATGGAAAAGATGTGACTAAAAGTCAGTCTTCTACTATATGATCAACCTGTCAGTGAGTTGAACTTGTGCAACATGTGTATGTGATGCTCCAACATGTCTGGAGTAAACCAGGTATAATAGACCTTTTTCACAGCAGCTATTTGTTGGCATGAAATAGTAGGAGAAACACAGGTTTGACCAATAACATTAGGGTTCCATTCCAGGTTTTAAAGAGCCATGGTTGTGTTATTGTTCAAGTGGAAATGTAGCTCACACTAAATATTTGAGATTATAGAAGCATTTTTGTTGAAAAAGACGTTATTTTCAAACTGCATATGTGTTTCTCCATATTTTCAGGATGCGTTCCAATAAAGTGATTGAGAAATAATTGTACAGTATGGTCATTATAGCATTGCTAAGACAACAAATCTAAAGACTTTTGCACAGTACTGTAGTTGTGATAGTTAAGGTTATGTGTCCTCATGAAGACATAGGAACCAGTTTGTGTGTGTGTCAGGCAGCAGGCCACGGTGCGACTGGGATTAGCATGATGGTGGCATGCGTGTCAGAAAGCGCACGACCCACACGCTCGGCGCCGCACTGACTCGTGACCTGCGGGTAAAAGTTGCCACAGCGGTTAATGAGGTAAATTCTTCTTTGACCTCGGCGTCGCTCACAGTTCTGCCCCCTGTTGATGACTGTGAGGTCACGGAGGGTGACGCCGTCAGTCACTGGCACTTCTCCCACTGACATACAGTGGGCCGTCCTGAGTGAATGTGGAAGATCACACATGCAGCTTTGTTTGTGTGTGTGTGTGTGTGGGGGGGGAGTGTATAATCAGCGGTGCAGCGAAGGGTTTTTCCACAAGGACCAAGACCTATTGATGACAGTCACACTTCATTAGGTGTGATTTAACACCAGTCTCCCTAAATAAAGGTGTGACGCGTGGTCTGAGCAGCAGAAGGTGGATCTGCGCTGTCACATTATGTGAACACGTTTGCATCATAAAGGTCCAACAAGTCGACGTGAGCCCGCGTTCCAGTCATTACTGACCAATGCGTCTTTTCTTTATGTACATTTTAAAAGCTCCCAAAGACGTTGTGCATACATTTTGGGATAATGGGAGTGAAATGGGTTTAAAGTCAGTTTGACTTTGTCTATTTGATGTAATTAACCGTCTTGGCTTTGAATGTTTTAACTTTCTTAATGATTTCCTGTTGGTTTTCTTGGTCAGAACTGTGTGATTTGGCACATTAGCAGGATATAGTGTTAAATGGCTCAGTTCACTAACTCATATATGATGCAAATGGAAGATTCAGGGAGCCACAAAGTTTCTGAATGACTTAAATGAGGAATCTGTGATGGTTACAGATGGTTTTGTGTTACTATGTTATGTTTATTATGTTGTGTTTCATTTACCTCCTGTTTTTAGTATATTAGTATTTTAGTCTCTAGTCTTGAGAATTCCATGATGGTGTGTCCTCACTTCTTCACATCCCCATCCCCATCAGTCATACTCCAGCTCTTGTGTTTTCCTTGATTATGTTTTCACCCATTCACACCCATTCATCAGTGCAGCACATTCATTTACATGCTGCCGTCAGGAGCAACGTGGATTTAAATGTCCTTTGTCACGTAGAGAAGCAGAGCCAGGAATCAAACCCACAACCTTCCAGTGAAAAGACGACCCACTGCACCACTGAGCTACCATCACCGCAAGTTTGCTGTATGAATAAAGTTTGTTTGATTGATAGAAATGGCCGTAGTTAGGTTTAAAGGTAAGAATCCATGGCATCTAATGGTGCGACTGCAGATAAGTGTTTCAGTACTACGGTGGCCTTCACATGCCAGAAATGATGTTGTCCTTCCGCATTTTTATTCCAACCTTTGCTTCAAAGGGCTTTTTTATTTGTTTAGTTGAAAAAATGATAACCTCTGAGGATCAAGGACCTCACCTGAAGCTCAAATACAAGTTTTGTGCTTTGAAAAGTGATAAAAACCTAATGACGTTAACCTTCCCGCAGAGTTCACTCTGATATAACCATATTTTTTCAACTTTCTTAAAGCATAAATATTGCATTATCTATCTTATCCTTCAGACTAAGCAGCTGGAAAAAAATAAAATAAATAAAAAAGATCACTACTTTCATTAAAATGTCAGTTTTCTATTCATATTACTTACATCTTTGGTCATGTATTGCCACCTGCAGTAGCAGAGTCGTGTACGCTTCGTTCAGTAAATTGTATACTGTATTGTATACATAATCTTGTATACTGAGACATATGTGAGGGAAACTCTCAACACTCCGTCAGATATTATGAACATAGAGCCATTGCTTTTTTCGGAGTCCAGTTGTTGCCGGAGAGCGTGTTATTGTACGGACTGAGTTAGTTCCAAGGTCGACTCCTAGAGAAAAAGCTATTCGTTTGTCAGTGAGAGGCCAAACCAGAGCCTGCTGTAAACAAACATATAGAAAACGAACGAGCTGAGAAAGGATTATTCCAGAGAGAGTTTGTGTCTTCCTGATTCTGAAGAAATACACCATATTGACAAAAGTATTTAAAATGACACCAACAATGACTGGAATGACATATTCAAATCAGCCTCCACTCTTCTGGGAAGACTTCCCTCACTATTTTGAAGTGTTTCTATGGGGATTGGTGCCCATTCATTCTGTAGAGCATTGATGAGGTCAGACACTGATGTTGGACCAGAAGGTCTGGCTCATAATAATCTCTGTTCCAGTTCATCCCAAAGGCGCTGGACGGGGTTGAAGTCAGGACAGTCAAGTTGTTCCACACCAAACTCAAAGTCAAACCATGTCTTTATCGTCCTTGTTTTGTCCACTGGGACACAGTCATGTTGGAATAGAAAGGGACTTTCCTCAAACTCAAAGTTGGAAGCATAACATTGTCCAAAATGTCTTGGTCTGATGAAGTTAGGATGGTCCTTCATTGGAGATAAAGGGGTGGAGACCAAAGTCTGATCGAAACACCTGGATCTCACCACTGACAAACACATGCCGTGGATCCAAGTCCAAGTCCATGTCCATGTCCATGTCCAGGTCCATGTCCATGTCCATGTCCATGTCCATGTCCAGGTCCATGTCCATGTCCAAGTCCATGTCCATGTCCAAGTCCATGTCCATGTCCATGTCCATGTCCATGTCCATGTCCATGTCCATGTCCATTCCGGTTGAGGTCTGTTTTTCAAGCTTGTGTGTTTTAAATTCTCAATAGTCGAAAAGAAGCTGGTCGGATGTTTACTCAATTATAGAGGAGGCCAAAATAAAAAACTCTGTCCAAATTGAGGGCCAGACGATGTCAAATATTATAAAATTCAGAACAAATCATATAGATAAAAAAATCAGAAATTAATATTATATTATATAATATTTATTAGTGAATGCAATTAATACCCTTTTTTCCATCAACTAAGTTTAAATGATTTAGCCGCTGAATAGACTCAGAAAGGGTTACTCTCAAAAAACCTTCATGTAGAACAGTGGTAAATATTATGGGGCAAATAATCTAGGAATGGTTTTCCATTTAAATCAGCTGTATAATAATTATAATAGGAATGGAATTTCCATCCATCGTAACTGATGTCCTCTGCTGTATTTCACATACAGGCCTGTAGTCACATGGATCTTGGACAATTATTTGCTGTACTAAATAATACTAAATAATTTTTACTCGGTAAACACAAATGAGGGGGCTGAGAACTGTCTATCTGGTTCCGGACGTTCTCAAAGTCCACATTTAATTTGTTTATTTATTTATTTATTTAATTTGATGTATGGTAAGACATTTTATGTTGAGGACCGAATACAGTTGTATGGTGGGCTGGATGTGGCCCCCGGGCCCTGAGTTTGACACATGTGGTCTAAAGTAACGCTATCACTGCCTTGATCTTATATTCAGTATCTAGCTAGGCTGTGTGTGTATGTGTGTGTGTGTGTGTGTGTGTGGGTTTATTCCTCTGAACCAATTAGTTTTTCTCACAAAACCTCCTGATTCTGAGAACAAGAGGTCGGCGGCCCTGGTCAAGCCCCCCCCCCCCGTGTGTGTGTGTGGGTTTATTCCTCTGAACCAATTAGTTTTTCTCACAAAACCTCCTGATTCTGAGAACAAGAGGTCGGCGGCCCTGGTCAAGCCCCCCCCCCCCCACCCAATCTCCCCACAACAAGACATTTAACCATCACAATAACACTGAAGCTGTTAAATTTGTTAAATTAGGGTAAAAATCCCGCATAGTTCAACTTTAACTCCTCACAGACTCCAGGGCCTTCTTCACTGTTCTACAAAACCTTGATAGCAGAAATATCCCCAACAACAAGGACAGTAGAACAATAACATGGCGGCTGAAAATGTGCATCAAAATGTACAGAGTTAACTTTCATTTCAGGAAGAACTGTGTAAAAGTAAAGTACAATGGAGGGGAAAAAAGAATAAAAAAAATCCCTCCACCTTTAAATATAGTGGTAGATAAACTTGATCTCGGCAATTACTTTGGTCGCTATGGTGATATTGTCATTTGTATAACCAATCCCAGACATGATGAGAACACGGCTCAAGTATTAATAAAGTAAGACTTTGTCCTTCAGGGAAAACGGCACGATAAGAGGTTTAAAGCAGAGAGGGAAGATTAATGCGGAATTTAAAACTCCTGATGAAAGATGTCGTTAGTGGAGTATCCGGCGTTTTCATCTCTGCTGGGTGAAACAAACATGGCTGCTGGTACGTTTGGGGGGACATTTATATTTCCTTAAGAAATAATGTGATTTTTGTAATCCCTGGAAATGTAGGAAGAGGAAATGTGTAAATAAAATTCCTCTTCACCTCATTAAGGCCGTGAGGAATGAGTTTGCAGGAGTGAAACACATGACCTATAATATTTCAAATGACGTGATCCTTTAAGATCATTTCATCACACTTTACATCCAGCTGAAATTCCATCCTCTTTCAAAACACGTCATCCCATTTATTTTCCATGTTAAAAGCTTTAAACTGCACATTATGTAAATACGTTAATAATAATCAAATCTGCAGTAGTTCATATTGTCATCTCATGTCTAATTTTATTGCTAAATGCAATTTTTATATCCATTTACAGGCGATTACATTTCTATCTTGTACTTCTTCTTATCATTATTATCTTTATAATATATTATTCTTGTTTTATTTGTACATACTTTATATATCTGGCCTGTTTGCTTTGATTTCCCCGGTGAATCAATAAATCATTTTGTATATGTATTCTAATCTAACGACAATTTTTTCAGGAAACAAAAGAAATCATGCAAACTGTTCTTTCTGCTCTCCAAACCTCGGCCATCTCATATAATTCCAGGTGATAATTTGGTGAATTTCTCCTAAAACGTGTATCTTCTGTCACCAACCTTTTAGTGGTGGAATATAAAGAAAAGTTTACCCAGGAGCTTGAACTTATCCTGCATCTGAGTGTGTGGTTACTATGGTTACCAACTCTTCTAACAAGACTCACTATTATGGGACTTGAAAAGCAAAAGGTTAAGCCTGTTAAAGCTCATGAGCTCACAGGTCCTACTTTCATAGACTTGGCCCCTGAAGGACCTTTTCTGGCAGAAACACAGACCTTGTCGGGACCAGTCGTCCTCATGTGCTGCGTTTGTCGAGCACGGCACGGTTTGGAATGGTAAAGTCTTGGGTCAGGCTTGCGTTTGGACATGAGAACTCTTGGTAGTTTGATGTTGTTCCGGTCGATAGATTGTGATTGTGAGCTTGGAAGAAACACCGACTGCAAGAGAGTGACGTGTTTCTGTCGCCCAATCAGGTGACGTGTTTCTGTCGCCCAATCAGGTGACTGCTGTGGGTGGAGCCGGTCCAGCTCCACCCTAACTGTACCGTACCATTTTCCTCTGGTACCCCAAAGGAAGGGTGCCAAAGAATGGAGTGGTTGGGGCTGGTTATTGTTTAATGGAAACTCAAAATAAAAAAAACATGCCATACTGTATTGAACCAAACCGTTCCACTCTGTGGAAACACAGCTATGGAGACCAGAACCTGGTACTAATGAGGCAGAACCTCATTTCTGGTTGGGTCTTAATGCTAATATTTGTGTTTGGGCCCAGAAAAGAAGTGAGGTTACTCCTACAATGTTTGTGATATCGAGAAAGTTCAACAACTACAGGAAAGCAGAGAAATTGAGCTTTTCACGGACTTCCTTGGTACGACCGTCCAATCGCAGACAAGATTTACCAAAACATCACAGGTTTAGGATGTGGGCTTCTCAGTTTTGTAATTCCTAAAGGGTTGGGGAAAAAAACAGTTTCAAAAAAATTCAAACAGTTTCTAAAACGAGAGCTTTCCAAGTGGTGTATGACACGATACACTTGACGTTACGGTAAAAATAGCACAGCACACAGTAACGTTGAACAACTGCTGGTACTGAAAGTTTAAGCAAAACTTTTTTTGACAATTCTACAGCCATAAAATCAAAATCAATCCACACGGCCTGATTATAATTATGGTCATAAGAGGGCTATCAAATCAGACTCTGATCTTCCTGACCAACTGTTCACGTTATATATATATCTAAGTGATCAGATCCGACCTGTTTAGCATAGTCTAGTCTAGTCTAGTCTAGTCTAGTCTAGTCTAGTCTAGTCTTCCACATGGATTTCTATAGTTACAGGCCACAACCCAGGAAAAACAAGTAATCTAAACACAATGGACAAAATGGACGACAGAAACCCGTGCCAGTGAGACGCGGTCTCTCCGACTCTACATCATTGTTGTTCTTGTTGTCGCAGAGGACGAATTGTAAAAATCGAATCAGAATCACATTTGAAACCACCTGTGTATGTGGTTTGAATCGGCTTTTTTAAAAAAAATCAAGCTAAAAATAAAAAAAAATCAAGCTAAATACGATCTGGATCTGTTTTCAAATCTGATTTGGGCCACCGTCTAAACAAGACCTTCCAGACGGAGAAGAAAACCTTCCTATTATTTTTAAGATTCACTTAGATTCTTTTGGCCAATCTACACAAAACCTAATCCTTGACCCTAATCTCAATCTCTGACTGTTATTTTGTTTATGGCTGTCTGTCTCTATCACACGTGGAAGGACACCTTGTGCGTCTCGGGTCAGACGTGTTGTTCAGTACCGGGGTCGCCCACTCAGGAAATGGGCTTGAGGTGTTTTCAGTCACAAACACGGCTGAGAAACACGCTTCTTTGTGTTTTCAGTCCAGCCTGTTTGCAGTCGTCCCACTCTGCCACTCATTCTGTCTTTGCACAAAAAAAAAAGAAGAAGGAAAAGAAGACGTGAAGCACTTCCTGTTGCCTGGGAGACACAATATCTACTCACTGAGAAGCACAGAGGGCAGCGCGTGAACTCATCTGACATTTGTTTACATTTAAAGGTTACACGCGACAGCTTTAATCGCTATTATAACTCGACTTTGCTGGATTTCTTTCTTTCTTTTTCTTTTGAATTCACTGTACAGAGGGGAAACTGCAGCTGTTTGGTCAGCGGAGGATAATTCAGTTTTAATCCAGCGTGTTAGCTTCACAGAATTCTGCAGTATTTGCCGAGTTTGATGTCCGTTGCTTTTATGCTCAACACTGTTGAGCTGCTTTGGTAAACAATAGTGGAATGCTCCAGGGGCATGTTGACACACACACACACTTACTTGGGTTTCCATGACTTCAGAGGACATTACATTGACTTCCATTCATTTTCTGGAGACTTAACCATAATTACTTGTTCCTTAACCCTGAGCCTAACCTTAACCTAACTTTAAAACATGTCTTCACCTTAGGATGCAGTCATTTTTTTTTACTTCATGTGGACTTGATTTTTGTCCCCATAATGAAGACAAGTCACCAGTGTTTGCAAAGCCAGGATTAGCCCACTCACTCCCATTTTTTCCTTCTTTCACTCATTCTCTTTGTTTCTTCTGGTGGCACAATTCACCATCTTACTACTCCAGCTTACTCCCCCCCCCTCCCACCAGCACTCTCCCCAGGGTGCCAGAGTAACTCAGTGGGAGGGGAGCGTCACCCCATCCTCACTCCTCTCTGCAGCCGCACCCCCCCATCTTCTTCCTGCCTCTCCTCCAATCACGTCCAAATTGGACCACCTCCTCCAATCCCAGCGTCCCCTAACGCCTGTAGGTCGCATCCGCTCCTCAGCCAATGGGAGTGGCTCGTTCCTGCGTCCCAGCAGGGGGTGTAAAGCTGCTCAGCAACAATGGTGGAGGGGGGGGGGGAGAGAAATGTCGAGATCGTAGTAAAATACGATGACCTACTTTTTCGGTCCTCCTTTTTTTATTTTTTTCTTCCCCCCCTTTCTTTCTTTCCGTCTCTCATCTCGACTCCCCCGTCCTTCAGTTTCCCCCTCATCTGTATTTGGAAAATGTCCCTCCTTCAGAAAACACCAGCGTTCTCCTGGAGAAGCTCTCCAGGTGAAGTAGACTCTTCAGCAGAGGGAAAGGTGTGTTTCAGAGGGTTTTAATAAGGTGAAGCACCACTTCATCAAACTCCATCAGAAACCAGCTGCACCAGGCGAACAACAGCTTCCTCTGTGCAGCGCAGTGCAGTCACACCGGGTCAGAACCCACTCGTGGGGCGTGGGAGATTTTTTTTTGGGGGGGGGGTGTCGGCGAATGCATTTACAGATTTCTTTCTGACATTTTACCCAAGATTCCTGTTAAATTTTTATAAATAACACACAAAAGTTGAACTTGTGATTCATTTACTGAAGATTTGTCTCAGAAATTACTGGTTTACCAGCTCAAAATGATATCCGGTTTTACAGAAATGGGCAAATTTGCTTAACTGTTATTATTGATTTTTATAAAAAGTTGGGTGGTGATGCTTTGCTTTCTTTAAAACGTTTAAGAAACACTGGGGTAATCTATGCACACACACACACACATTTTCTCTTTACTATTCTTACTTTTGCTCAAATTATTTCCCACAAAGATTATCTGTGTCAACACCTGTGTAACCTCTGCCTTTTCTTAGAATGTACTGTACTAGACAATGGATCTAGTACAGTACATTCTAGTACAGGAACAATGTAATAACTGTCACCTCTTACTATATTCTTATTAATGTGTTTATACATATGTTGAATAATTTATTGTAATGAAATGCACTCTATAATAATAATAATAATAATAGTAATAATAATAATTATTATTATTACTATTATTATTATTATTATCATCATCTCAACACTTGTTATAACATTTATTTATGAATATGTGACAAAATAAATATAAAGGCAGTTAAACAAAGACATACAAATGATAGCTACGCATTTAAATAAACAAAAAAAAAGAACAATTAACTATTTAAAAATGAAATAGGGAACATTTCTACTATGAAGTCCTTTTTTTCCCTGTGTTTCTTTTTAAATGTTACAGTCAAATCAAAAACATTAGATTTATTATCCCACATTTTCTGTATATTTTAAATCAGTTGTTGCAGAAATGTATAAGAATTTGTTCTCATTCTAGTTTGAATGCATTTGCTGAATGTGGCTTCAGTTTAGACCAGTGTGTGTGAGCAATAAACCAAAATGTAAATAAAGGACAGAATGTATCCAGTTGTTATCGTCCCAAATCATCTTTCCATTGAAGTTTGGCTCAGTGTATCATAGAGGCAATGTACAAAAACCAATAAAAACATCATTGTTTTCTGCCAAAAATTTCATTTTCTTTTCTGGGATTCTGCCCAAAAAGAGGAAAAATAAGTTTTCTTCCTCTTTGTAGAAACCAGTCGGTTTGTTTTCTTCTGTTTACATGTCACATCTGAGCGTTGATTATGATTGGCATATCCGTACAGTCTCTGAAATGTATGCCCGTGACGTAAAACTGCAAAACAAATCTATCTCATGTTAATAAAGAGACTTGACTTTGATTTAAATGCTCCTAAATATGGCCAAAGTCATGATTTACCTGTGAAAAATATTGCTACAAACACCAATAGCACAACATTGAATATCTGTCCATACTGAATGTGCAGTACAGTTGTTTTTATTTGGACCTCAATAACACGTGTATTTCAAAAATAACAAACATTCTGCTCCTATACTGAAGAAATAAACAGTCACCATAGTTACAGTCTGTGAATAGTCAATCATTTATGTGAATTTAAAATTGTTATTGTTATTTATTGATTGATTGCTTTTGATACCCAACCCATTTGTGGCAACATTTACTGTTTAAAGGGATAAAGATATGGTTAAAAAAGTAGAGTTATGAATAAATATAAGTTTACTTGATGGATTGATGTTTGTTGAAAATGGTAAGTGATTTGAAATGATTAATGGAACTGTGTGGCATTTATGTTTGGAGGAGTGAGAGTGAAAAATTGTAGATCGTGAAATGACAAAAATAAAGCAAACAATTTCGACCAGTATTTCACACATTCCAATCTGCTAATTCCAGATACCAAACCAAAAGCTCCAATAGCTGATGTCACAGAATCAAAATAATGCCCTTTTACTGGAAATGACGCTGTTCACCTCTCTCTGTACATATAATATATACATATATATGCAACATATACATAAATCAGACTGTTTTCATCATAAAAGTGAAGATGGTGGACAGATTAACTCTTGGTACATCATGGACTCAGACTAGATTTACCAAGAGTCCAGTGACAACAGAGCTGAACATTTGTCTCAGAGACAAATTGTTTCTAATTGTTTTTAAACTTTCAGTGACTCTCTGAAGTAAGTTTGTTTTTGCTGCATGGTAGGCTGCAAACAGTGCGGTTCATAGAAACCGAGTCACCGTGACGACCAGAGCTCTGCTGCTTCACCCTCTTTCCTCTGCTGGTTTTTCCAAAATTGGAAAGGAAGGAAGTAAGAAACTGGATAAAAAACAAGGGGATGTCATTTTTACTGCACCATCTCAATTATTATTATTTTTTTCCTTTTTCTCTGACGATCTGTCTAAAAATCTGTGTCTTTTTGTCCATGTCTTTTAATCTAGTGTAACCTCAAATGCCCATTTGTTCTTATGAAACGGCGCCTGGGCTCCTGCGAGCGCAAAGAAAAGTGGCTTTGATTTCAGTAGGGAGGCTGTAACTATGTGACACTCGCATAACGACACCACTGCACTCGTTCGCTTTTCATGGGCAAAGCCCAAACGCTGCTCTGCGTCTGATGTGCTTCAAATAACGGTGCTTGAAAAAAAAAGTGTGTCCCAAAACGTCTCCAGTTTAATTCAAAACTGAAGGAAGCAGGAGATTGTATAACTTTGATGTGAATCTGAAATCAGAAGCCCGCGTGTGTGATATTGCACACGGTGCCCAGAGAGGTGCCTCTGAGATTGGCAGAGAACCGTGGCCCTGGAACTCTGTATCTGCGAGTAGTAATTACACAGATTCTCGACATGGCACGGCGCCACACGGCCAAGAAAGTTGCCATTAACCCGACTCACATTTTTTGGAGGAAAAAGAATGTCACTGCTTTGATGTACGGGACAAAAAGCTGACTTTTTATATATATTTTTTTTCTTCCCTGATATAGAGTGCTGTCCTCAAGTGCCAGCTTGGCAACACGGACATGATTGAAAACACAGACATGGTTTTGATGTGGTTCAAATGAGAAGCCATTGTTAAAACCAGCTCTTGCTTTCTTTGACAATATTTCCCGCCAACATTTGCAGAGGGAAAAAGTCCGTACGCTTCCATGTGGCACATGGAGAAGCAGTTCTCTTTGAAACAGCTTGATTTTTTTTTTTAAAAGAATTGAGATTGTGCACTTTGATGCCGATTCAAAGAAAAGTGTATGATTCACACACACACACACACAATGGGCCACTATTGTGCCAGGATAATAAGTGCAGTTGAAGAGTGAGGCCACAGAAACACACAGATGCAGCATGAGACTTAGACCAAATGTAATTGGTACAAGTTTTCAAAGACTTTAAAATGAATACACTCAAAATCTGTGGACAGACAAGTTCACCTTTACTTAAAAACAATAATGAGACTTGTAGAGATATGTGGGAGGCTGGGTTTTCATGAGATGAATGGGTTGATGATACTAAAAAAAGACATTTCAATGGTGCTTCATTCGCCAACTGTTATTCAGGAAAGGAAAGGAAAACATCTTCATGTAAATCCACTTGAGCAGTTTCCACAAAGATTCTGTCATTCAGCCAATATTTCTTCTGTATCTGTAGTTTCTTCTCAAATTTGTGCTTTTTTTCACCAGATACAAGAACAGAATCTAAGCAAAAATTAACCACGGATCAGTGGTTGAATGTTCATTTTGCATGATGACCTTGTTACTGACATTATGCTATGATTTATAATATTTTTGTTTCAAATATTCTATTTTTAAAACAGCTTGTGCAATTAAATGGATTAGTTCCTTTTCCATATTATCGTCCACAGTAGCACAAATAAAAACAATAAAAAAGGGCAACAACAATTATTGTCATCCAATAGGAAGTATACTACAAAGATATACTAGTTTGATTCATTATATGGCCTAAAATGCGACGTGTGCATTGTATCCACTCTGATAAATGGATTTTTCAGAACCTGCTAAAACCACAATCTGGCCGAGTTTCTGGACGATCCAATTCATTTATCAAGAATTAGAGTTAAAAACACATTTTCACATTTTTTGCGTTCCCACCAGCCACGCAGACAGTCACCTCCTTTGATGTGCATGCAGGTTACCGTGGCAACCACGATAGTGGCCAAAATGTAGGGAAATGTATATTTGCAGGACTAGAACGAAGCAGGCAACGGCCCTGTTTCTGTTATTCTTCGTAATGATAACCAGCAAAGACAGTCATTTGCAAAGACAGTCATTTGCCACCTACTGGCAACAAGAAGTACACCTTCAGTGACAAACAAGCTTCCAGTGTGTGGTCTGCACTCGGACTTGACAAATTATTGGTGGTCTCTCTTTCTCTTATTAAGAATAGGTTTAAGAAAGCAACTAAGTTAAATACAAAGTAAATGCAAAAACATTAGAAGTGCATCACCTGTGTCGGGCAACAATAGATGTGTTGTTTCATAACACAATTTCTTAGTTACAACTGGCAAAAAGCACCTGGTTCAGTCGAGGAGATGATCCAGACTCGCCAGTATCAGGTTTTTATCAAAAATACTCCACATTTCTTTCAGAATAAAAACAACTACCTACTATTGTATGTGTCAACCATTGTACATCCTGTTAAATCTGAGCTATGATGCGAGTTTGTACAACATGTTCCGATATGAATTTTTCCTTTGTTATTTAAATATCAACGTTTTTTCTGCGCGATAACTTCAGTGATCATCTAATTTGGTTACTGTGTTTGCCAAAGGACTTTGGCAAACACAGTAACCAAATCAGCCAAGGATCGAACCCCCGTCTTGTTGGATTAGTGTGTGACCCCTCTACCTCCGGATCCACAGCTGTAGCTTTGTTCGGGATGGAAGAACCACTTCAATGTTTCTGTGATTTAGGGAGAAGCATATGGTGAAACTGCGTTTGAGCACCTACAGTGCGACATCACACTGCACTGATGACCTGCCTTTTACTGTCTGTGGCCACATAAGTAAATGCAGTAAAATGAGAGAATTAATCTAACAACTTATAATCAAAATTGACAGAACAGGCTTGGAATGTCATCAGTTAATTAGCTAATTATTCTCATGGTGCGTTAATGACACTTTTTTTTAATTATAAAAAGACAATTAATTGATTTGATATTTACCACAATTAAATCCAGTGTGGAAATTTGTGAAGTTGATGTCTCTTGACATTTTAAAGTTAAAAATAGAGCAATACCTAGTCCTGACAATTCTAAAATGCTCAATAGAAACACTGGCAATCAATCATCATTAGCAAGGGAATCTTTATTTATTCATACAACACTTTTTATTCCATTTGGAAGCACAATATGTTGCACAGAGCAAATTAAAACAATAAGACAATAAAAGAAATGAAATAAAGTCCCTTTAAAAATGCTAAAGTAAATTAAATAAAAGTAAGACATGTTCAAATTATGAACTATCAGCAAAAAAAAATAAAAAATAAAAATAGCATAAAGTAAGATAAGAAAAGTAAAATGTAATGTTTTCATTTTAGTTTTAGGAGATAAAGTTATTCAAGTACTTTTAATGTGATCAGGAAACAAAGGCTGCAGACAGCTGAGATGTTTCTGGAAAAAACAATATCTGTGAGCAGAGCATTACAGCAAACAAAAGCCTATATTTAACATAAAACGTAATTGTAACTCTGCTGTAAGTGAAAAGAAAAACCTTAGCATTCAGGGTCACTGTTAATTCACTGTTAACTGTAAAAATGAATATGGAAAATTTAATTATATATATAACTGTGTATCATCAGCATAGTCATGGTAAATGTGTTTTTTTAACAGGAGAGCCTAGATTCAACTTTTACACATAAAACAATTACAGGCCTAACATTGTACCTTGGGGAACTCCACATATGATAAATTATAACCCTAAAAAAATCAAGTATTTTAAGAGATAATTGAAAAAAAGGAATCTGTTGCTGATTTCTCAAATATCTGCATGAAAATATGCTTCACTTAAATCCACTAACATAGAATCTTTAAAACCACTTTTCAATGGTATTTAAAGTTTTGGAAGCTATTCTATAATTAAAGCTGCAACATGTACAGTCCATTTTGCTGATTTATTTTTCCATTCTGTCTTCGTAAATAGAAACTCTGCAACATTATTTGTATGCTGTGTCCTTCATCGGAAAACAGGGTCTGTCAGGTAGTACTATCAGACCTGCATGAGGGAGCGTTTGTGTGTATACAGCAGCAGAGCAGGGATGGGAGGGGACAAGAAGCGATTATCCCTTTAAGCAGCTGAAAGTGTAGGTGTTTTAAGAGCAGCAGAATTCACCTGTGAAACGTTTCGTGGACACGTCTTTGTGTTTTCAGTCAAACCCCAACCTGTTTGCAATTGCCTTGCTTTACCGGCAGAGTTCCGCTGTCGCCTCCATCTGTTTTGACATAATACACATCACTTCCTGTGTGCAGCCGAGGACTAATAGACATTTAGTCGTAGTCATTTAAGAGCCCTCTCAGTTACTTCTCACTGGTGTCCAGTTTACGTTATTTATCAGCAAATAAAAGCAAGTGTTCGCTGCTGCCACTGCTGCTCTCACATATTCTGGTTCAGGCATCGAAACCTTCAGTCAAATACAGTCATGACAACAAGATGATACGTTCCTGTGTAATTCGCTCATTTAATCACTGCCGCTGCCTTCTGTCGGCTGAAAGGACTAATTTTGCACTCCTTCACTCTGGTCCGCCTCAATCCTGCGAGATAACCCATTAAATCTGCTGTCGCCCAATCACCCTCCGCTTTGCTCTGCCCGTCTGCGGGTGGAAAACAGTACACGCCGCTGCCGAGGTCTGTGATAAATTAATATGCGGGTCCCTCGGAATCTTTTCTGGCCTTTGAAGCCATTGTCACAGCAGCGGTTAATCAGTTTTCCGCTGTATTTCTTTCCGTCGGTCTTCCCGTAGTTTCGCTGGGTGAGATTTGAATGGCCGTGCACAAGCAAGAGGTTTGCGTTATTAATATTCCATGGTTTGCTGGTCTTGCACAGCAGGACGTTCCTTCAGACGAGAGCACAGAGAGACAGAAGAGCTGATACTTTTTTTTTTAAGGAAGGCGAAACAAAACACACGCAGAAGAGCATAAACAGACTAAATTTATTTATGTGGCTATTTAAAATAGTCACATTGTAGATTTTTCTATGAGCAACAGTATCAACACTTTTGAAGGAAGGCTCCAGCCATTTTACCGTACAGTTGACACACTGAGAAAAGACAGAGTGGAAAAAGAGTAATCAACACTGAAGCAGCGGCTGCCAAACCTTTGAACCATTCCCTGTGGTGCAATTCACAAGCACAGTGGTGAGTCTCACACACACACACACACACACATCTACCAGATTCCTCACAAGCCTCTGGTCGACGGACGTCGAGTTTGACAAACAATTCCCGTTCCAGTTCTTCATACGCGCCAGTTTTTAACCGCATCGTCACACCTTCGACAGTGGCATAAGTATTGCACTCCTGTGTCGCTGATTCTGGCCACGCGGTGGTGTAAGCTCGCACTGTTGCCTCGCAGCAATAAGGTCCCCAGTTTGAACCCCGGTTTGACAGAGGGCCTTTTAGCGTGGACGTTGCATGTTCTCCACATGTGCACATGGGGCTTTTCTCCAGGTTCCTCCCATACTTATCTACGCCCAGTAACTTTGGATGCCTTGCTCAGGGGCACCGCAGACTTTGACCTGTCCTGGGATTTGAACCGGCTGCCCAAAGCGTTAGACAATAAATGAGTGTCCATGATTCTCTATTTCTTGTGACAAACTGAATGCAATTTTGTCGTCAAATATAGTTATATAGTATAAAGAAGGAAGCCAAACAATGTCAGTTCAGCATTCATTTTGCGATTTAATGACGTCACTCTCAGAGCCAGATGAATACACCGAGACCACGTTCAGACCTGGTATTAACATTTGTCCTGAGAAAAGTTCAGAGCTAAGAGCATCCAATTTGTCCTTGGATCCAATCAGAAAGTCCACATTCAGACATGGTTTTGAAGAAGACACATGCATGGACTCAATCCGTCTTCAGGACTGAGTAGAACCTTGGTCCTCAGCTGAGGTCGTCTGATCCGCGACATTTTAAGGTTTTTATTGACACTAACCCACATGATTAGTGATTAATGTCACATGATTTCTTCCTACTAATAATGTGGAATATGAATTATTCCGCAGTAAAACATTTGTAAAGTCAGAAAATGGAACTCTTGAGGTGATTTTTTTGAGCAAAATCATCTAACATCGCAACAACAAATGAGGACTTGGAGCTCTCCTTATTTGTGATCCACAGTATATTCTCAAAAAAAAAAAAAAATTGCCATGTTTGGTCTTTTTAAAGAATTGAGGAACATTTGTTTTCCCACATTTGTGAATTACTAACAGGCCAAGAGTCACACCTCATGCACTCATGTTTCTCGGAGCTCCACTCCTGTGGTGGCTTTGACTCTGATCACTGTTTGACCTCTTTATCTCCAGGTCCACACAAAGACATGACACTGTGTGTGTGTGTGTTTCAAGGCTTTAAGCCCAAAGAAAGTATCTATCTTTTAACTCTAAAACCATCTGTGAGCGTTTTGACCTGACCTGGATTTCCTTTTTTATGCTAAAAAAACCTTTTTGACATTTCCAAGAGCACCTGTCACTGAGTGCACTCCTGCCGGCTTTTCCTTTATACACATCTAAATGCACTGACATGAGACACACCTGTCCAGTCACTTAGTCCTCGGGACCAGTCATGACATGAGTGAGTATTTGAAGAACTGGCAGCAGAAGCCAGATCTGACCTCATGTTGTTACAGGAGTCGCATCCAGGACTCAACATGTGATCGTCCTACCAAGGATGAACACTGAACCCTGTGTGAATGAGGCCGAAGTTTCATCCCAGTTGCCCTTTTTTTGGTTAACGCTTGGCTTCTGAGGACAATGCCAGACCTTTTAATCCACAGTAATCCACGATAATCCTGTGACTAGCCTGTCCCTTTTACCTAGCCAGGAAAAATATGATGCGATTGGTCGAGTCGGGTCACATTTGTGTGTGACTTTACGATTCCCTGAAACTTCATCAGACTGTGTCCATTTGCTTTGGACAAACTTAAACAGACAAAGTAAGAAAACAGTTGCTGCCGTTGCGTCTCCGTCTGCGATGATTCTCTCGGGTCGACCCGGACATCTGTTTCCCCATCACCTTTCTCTCACTCTGCTTCTGTTCTTTAAATTGCCAAACCTTCTTTGCGCTCTCTCTCACTTTGCTCCGTCTAACCCTCGCTCTCTCACACACCCTTTCATCAACCTTTTTACTGCAGCTTTCTATTCTTCCCTTTGTCCGTCCCTTAACCTCCACTGCTAGCTGTCCTTCTCGTTCTGCTCTCCTTGTTCCGCACACTTTTGTCATCGTTCTATTCCCTTTATCCGCTGACCATTTCCTTCTCGTGTTCAATCTTCTTTCATTCTCTCACTCTCTTTAGTTCCCTTGGCCTTTCTTTAAACATTCGTCTCCCTCCCTGTTTCCTCGGCCTCACTAAAAAAAAAATCACTTTCCCATTAAGCTTAGACAATCCTGCAATTGTATTCTCTTTGAAGGTGGAATTATAGTTCTCCTGTTGATCCAAAACAAGTGGGCTTGAAGCAATTAGATTTGAATATGTTCAGCTTAATTAAGGCAAGGCAAATGTATGCACTAAGTGGCCATCGAGGTGCTTTGTATACATCGTTAGTGGAAAGATGATCTGATTGTTTTGGTCCTCTCAAGAGGCGATTGTGTTGCATACGGTTGAGTCCATTTGTGGGGGTTTTGTCCTGAGAGGAGAGAAAATGAAATGCACACAAGAGGGAAAACAAGAGGAACATCCTTACATGAAATGCAGAACCATGCAGGCTCTCAAGTGGAAGATAGACCTTTTTTTCCCTGCACGTTTTGCAGGTTTTAAACTTCCAGAGTTTGGCTCATCACAAAGAAAAACAAAGTATTTGTTTGAGTTTGTTCATTTTCATAGACAAAGCTCCACTTTTCACCATTTTATGGCCTGTAACTCGACCGTCGTCCTTGTTTGCTTAAACAAGCAGAAGCAAAGAACTGAAGTGTGTCTGACTCCACTACACTAGATGGCGATATTCCTCCTTTTAGCTTGTTAGTATTAGATATTTTCTGTCTTTACCTGGTGGCTAGTTGGTATCATGTCCAGCACCGTACCGCGTCTTTCTACCATCGCTCCTCCACATGAGGGTCATGGTGGGTCAGTCCATTGCCTAACCCTACCAGAGACAAACAAACATATTTGCAGTTAACCATTAAGAATTTTGATTTTGGCCCTTGGTCAAGCCAGGATTCAAAGCCGTGACTTTCTTTCTTTTAGTGTGACACAGTATTCCCCTTCTACCATCCAGTAACTTCAAAATAATGCAGTTCCATCTCCTCATTCAACCACAGATCTCCATGTTTTCTCACTGTGTCACTCCCTGATCAGGTTTCTCCAGGATTCCAGAAACCTGATTTGCTCTAAGCATATGCAAAGTAAGGCTACTTCCTGTTACCGCTATTATTTTATATTTCCTAGCCCTAAAGTGTATTTATCTTAGAAAAATGACCATTATTTTATTGGAAATCTCTTGCCAGAACAATTTGATTTCACTCTGAAGATATATCTGGCAAAGACGCCGTTTTGGCTCAGAATGTTCTAAAAAAAAAAAGGGGGGGGGGGACCAATCACAAATGCTCCAGAGACGGGCTTAACATGACGACAAGAGAGAAGCAATTACTAGATAGTCAGTGCTCCTAGAAAACTACAACAACTGAGGTGACTACACCAACACTCAAATTAGATTTAGATCCAGTCCGGCATTAATGCGGCGTCGAAAATGGAAAATCCCACAAAACTGCTGTAAATAGTTTTGACAGGAAGTAGCCACACTTTGCACTTGCATAGAACACATCAGGTTTTCATCGGGTCGTGACGCTGTATACCAGATGTGGAACATGAGCAGAGCGGAACCCGACCAGAGTCTGACTGACTATACACATGCGATAGTAATTGAACTACCAACCACAGTATCAGGGTGTGTGTATCTGTCTTTGAGACCCTCGATTTAGTGCAATTTCAGTCAGTCCTATGAACCAACAAATGTTTTAAAGTACATATCCACGGTCATTTATATTTTTAGTTTCTCCACTGGAAAGGATGTGAGACAGCATCAACATCAGGGTCCATCGTTACGAGGTTTAGCGCATCTCGCAGAGATTTCGGAGTTTATCCCACCAACTGGCACTTTTGCAAGCGAGCGAGTGTGTGGCTGACAGATGCCATGTACTGCAGCATGACCGCACAGGCCGCCCGCCCCCGTCCCTCCCCGGTGTCCATGGAGGTGAGAGCAGAGGGCAGTGGGACATGTGGAGGAACGGGCTGGAGCATCTCTGCTCCTCGGCTCAGCTGTGGCTCCAGGCACTTGCAGAGATCGAGATTTGACCTTGCTAGTCGAAAGAGCATCGCGAACCATCTGCGGTCCCAGAGGACACTGTAGTCCACCTCCAAAAATGCTCGGACAACTGTAGCAGTGTTGTTTACACAGGCTTACATAATCCTTTCTGCTATATTATACCACATTGTATATAATATTGAGGTTGACCAAAATAGGCTTTTCTCTGGCCAGTACTGATATTTAGAAATCAGTGCAGACCAATGTTCACTATATAATGCAATTTATTTCCCTGAATCTGATCAATTCTAAAGTTTAACAGAAACTAATGATCGATGAATTTTTGAATTGATTTTTTTTTTTTTTTCAATTTAAAAATTGAAAACACATGTTTAAGGAACTTCAGTTTGGACGTAATCATGAATACATTTAAAAAAAAAAGTATGTCAGGTTAAAAGGGAATTTATATAAATGTCATATGTATATAAGTGTAAAGGTGCTAGTAAATCAAAATTAAAAGTTTCAACTGAAGGCAAAGTATAATTTTAATAACTTACCTAAACAACAAATTAAATTTTAGTCTAGTCTTTCCCTGTGTGGTTTTATTCTCTATGACTGTAGCTCTATTTCTTATTGTTTCTCTCTGCAAGAAAATATTCGGAAAAAGTACAATATTGTTTTAATATTTTAATATGCAGTATATGTTTATGAAAATGAAAGGGGAGTCATAACTTGGTAAGAAAAAGACAAACATTGAGGACTGTTCTACAGAGTAGGATTGCAACAGGGATTATTTTCATAATCAACTCATTCGTGGTCTGATTCATAAAATGTCTACATTGTTTTGTTGAAAGGGTGATTGGCTTTTCCCCAAACCTGGGAAATGATGATGATTTTCTTAAAAATATTCAGTTTAAATGATTTCTTTGTTGTATGGAGCAAAGAAAGAAGGAAACATTCACATTACAGGAGCTGAAAAATCAGACAGACTTATTTAAAACTGACAAATGAGTCAGCAACTGGGAGCAGTTCCATTCCCACTTTTTCCAGTTTAACCATGGACGGCCTCCTGTTTGTGAACTCAGACTCCTTTCAAACCAGTTTTTCTAGCAGCACAGTGACAGACTCCGCTTTGATAAGAACGTCACGGGAACATACCGTGAATTGGAAGCATGAGTGTTTTCTCTCGCTCCCTTTCTTCTTCAAGGCCAGAGATCAGCAGTTATTTGCCACGGACGGCAGAGCGTTGGTAGCTTTTCATTCGCTCCGAGCGCAACATCAGAGACGTCTTTGAGGAAGATCCCACGTGTGCGAGTGCGCCTCTGGGTCAGTGTGAGTTTCTGAAACATCACCGCAGTGGAGAGTGTAACAGGTCTCTGCCTGAAAACCTACACGAGGATGAATGTGTCAGCGACAGGTGTTTCTGTTCAAAGCAACTCGGCTCGGCAGAATTTATTTCACACTTGATTTCATTATTTTTTTTTTTTCTCCTTCTTTTTGCATCTGCTGTATTTTGTCAGCACAAAAACCTATAATTGGACTGAGCATTAATTATTCCTCAGTCCTTTGACTGAGCTTGTGCTTTTCAGTTTCTTTAACTGGGCTCCCACCTTTGTAAAAGAAATTAAAAAAAAATAGCAAAACGTAGAATTATTTCTGATCACCTCTGCATCTGGATAGGTAGATTTTTAGAGGTAGATTACTGTCAAATGCCCTGTCTCGTATCCAACAAGAACCAGACTATCCAAGCACTGATAAATAAAGTGTGAGTGGGTGTGTACCATATCTGTAAAACGTGAAATGAGATATTAATTGACACCCAAGAGTCATTTACTGTAAAGAGGTACCAGCACATGACATACTCATAGTGAACATATCTTAAAAATCTATCTTCTTTATAGCAAAATTCTGAGGATTATGTTGGAATAGAAGTCTGATAAACCAATTAGAGCAACTGACTGAAAAAAAAATGTTAATCTGGAATCCAGGAAAGTCTTTCCAGGAAACTTTCATCTTATTCCATTGTATCTTAATGTAAACTGGGTTGTGGATTGAATTGGTTTATGTCAGCTATTTGGAAATTACCAATGAATAGTGATTATTATTATTTTTTTTCCTTCCTCCACATCGGTGATAGTGATAATTTACCCAAAAATATCCATTGCTTTCTCTAAACATTAACTTCAAACATGTTTTTTTTTCCCCCACAATTTATAGAACAAAACATATAATTGCTGCCATTTCCATCCATTGTCTTCTGGCGTAGTCGTTACCGAGTCATCACTTTTGCCTGAAAGCGACATTGCTGCCTGTATTTTAATTAACAACTCAGTTCATGATTTTCTCTTTCCGCCAACATCTGGACTGAAAGCAGAGTTTTAGGAGAACTGCGTCTTAATTGGCACCGCAATTCAACAGATGACTTTTGTCGAGCGGCAAAAATTCCCTCGCACAACTTTCCTTCCTAGTCAAAGGTGATGCGATTGCAGTTTGAGGATGTTTTTCTTTATGCTTGTTTTATATTTATTTTTATTTTACTGAAGCGGGATTTTTGGTTCATTAGCAGAAAACACCTTCTGTTGCACTCTCATTCATGCTCCAGACATGTCACAAACATGCCTGCATCACATTTTAATTAGCGGCGGTGAATTCATCCGTGTGCCTCCGCTCTGTGACATCACTGGTCACCCCGCTATAATCTCAGACAGTGTGTTGTCACGAGAGTTTTGCAGGCATGACAGGAGTTTTCAGGCAGCTTTCAGAGGCAATGGGTGAAATTGCGATAATGATTCGGCATGCACACACAAATATGCACATGTAACGACGACTGCATTAACGCTGATGGTTGCACGTTTACATTTTAAATGAATGTAAAGTCAAGACAATCGTCATTTCATGCAATGTGCTTTACAAAGAAACCAAATAATCTACATACAGAGTGGCGGTAGGTCAGTGGAGTAGCAGTGGATCAGTGGTAGAGGGGGTTGTCTTTCAGCCCAAAGGTTGTGGGTTCAACTCCCAAATTGCTCCTGATGGCTGTGCTGGCAGTGTATGTCACAATAACAATAAATCACATATGACTCAGTGACTAAAAAATTGAATATATGCACCGAGCATCACTTAAAACTTCTGCTGAAATATAATCCAAACAGAAGTTTTACCATTGTTTCACAGCGTAGACACTTTTCTGGCACGGGATGATCTTCTGTACGTTTATTTTCAACAAAAGTGAAACAAACTGACATAGAGTCGCTTCAGTGGCTTCTTCATATTAAACATCTTCAGCCACAGCGTGTTCCCTTGTAGGAGGAAAAAAGTTTTGCATCCACATTCCTGTCCTGCTTGAGGCTGATGAGCAAAACGTTCCCGTTCCATTAGGGCCTTTCACTTAAACCGCTTGTCATAGCAAGAAGTAATTGCAATCTTCGGACAGTTCAGCATTTGTGCACATTCATGGACAGAATTCGCTCCCAATCCACTTAACTGCACGAGTAAGCGCAACCTTTACATGCGCTAAAATAAACAATGTTCAATAAACTAAAACCAAAAACAATCAGAAGTTTCACGGTTGTATAAAATAGACATGACGTTCATTGTTTACAGCTGCAGAGAAAGAGAAAGTCACACTCAGAGTCTAATAAGTGCTTGATGTGTCAGACCTGCCAGTGACCCAGAAGATTGAAGTGAATCACTCTGACAGCACGTGTGCACACAGGTGTGTGTGTGTGTGTGTGTGTGTGTGCACATACTCCTCGTCTACAAACCTATCTCTGTGGGGACATTTTGACTTGTGGGGACCTCGATTTAGGGTTAGAGTTAGGCATTTAATTATGATGGTTAAGGTTAGGACAAGGGGCTGGGAATGCATTGTGCCATTGAGTGTCCACACAAAGAATGTAAAACCAGCATGTGTGTGTTGTTAGCTGGTCTTCCTTATGTTGTGGGGACCTAGATCTGTCTCCACACTCACATTATGGGGACTTGTCTTCCTCATGGGGACAAAAATCAAGATTCTGTAACGTAAATGAGTCCATTTTAAGGTGAAGACATGTTTTACAGTTAGGCTGAGGTTAGGGTTAGGTTAAGGTTAGGGTCAGGGCACGAGTAATTATGGTTAAGGTTATAGTAAGTATCAACGTAATGTCCTCTGAAGTCATGGAAAACACTGTGTGTGTGTGTGTATAGGTGTATGTGGTGGAAGAAAGGTTGGCAAAAGAGCAAGTGAGGGCAGAGGAGGCCAAATAAGATGTCAACCTCCCTCCTGTTCTGTCCGAAACACACACACACACACACACACACACACACACACAGAGGGAGAGGTGACATGTGGGCTGTTTCTGCCTCAGTGCTATTGTTGCTTTCCTTGGTGGACTGACATCTCTCTCCCTCTCTCTCACTCACTCTCTCATGTGTTGTATCACTTTTTTCCTTTAAGAAGAAACCTCGTGTGTTCAGCCAGCGATGCATGTCCCGAGCATTCATAATTGCACTGCCCTGAAAGGTGATCTCCTTCATTTCTGTGCGCGCGTCAGCCATTAGTTTAAGGAGCTGTAAAAAAGATGTTTATGTGGCAGTCACCTGCATTTGTGTCACCTTCAATTACGTACTTAGACCACTGAGCCATGAGTGTGATTCTGTGCATGTGTCTGCACACAGTCATACCCAAGGAAAGGACAAAGACAAACCTTGGCACTAAACAAACTGGTGGAACAATGAAACTATTTTAGCTGCATGCATGTTTAGGGACATTTTTTTAATGTGTAAATGTATTGAAATACAGCTGCTATGGCTGCAAAATCAGTCTTTACAAACCATGATTACCAGTGGAGAAAAAAAAATGATTTCAACTACTCAACAATGGTTTCACCTTGATGAATATATTCCCATTTAAGTTTATGATACCTTATAAATATGCCCTATCACTATATATATATATATATATTCCCATTTTAGTGTTTTCTAGATGGAAACTAAACTTTAAATCACTCACTCACTTTTTTGCACCAAAGTCCATTCTGAAAATGTGAGTTTTAAATCACAGGCTACACAGGAGCTGCTGGTCTACTGCTGCCCCGTGTGGTTAGTTTGTGTCAGTGAGGTCAATCTGAGAGAAGGATTTCAAACATAAAAGTCACGGAATAATACATTTGAACTTACTGATGGAGGCAGCAGTGGATCAACAACTCCTGTGTGCTGGGATGTAAAATCACTGATTTTCTCTATGGAATTTGGTGCGGGAAGAGTGATCAGTTTACAAAGCGACAGAGACTTCAGTTTCTAGGTGTTCACGTCTCTCTAACAGTGAGAATAAACGGCGCAAACATGTTCTTAAAGATACTGAAGACTTAACCAAGCATATCATTTTTTTTACTGGTTAAAATCTGTTTAAATATCAACAGTTTTGAAAATACAGTACTCAAACAATTTTATGCATGTAGAACTTTTGAGTATGTCTACATTTGTTGTTGCCGTACGTTAACTCTCACTGCTGACACTGTAAGTGACCAGCCAACAAAACAAAAATGACACAATTCAACAAACCTGTAACTATATAAGAGGTAATCACAACAGAACCGTAGTGAAAACAACACAACAATGTAAAGTGAGCAAAGTTTACCTACTACTTATATTAAATTGTCACTAAATTAATTATCCCATGATGGGTAAACAAAATAGATGCCCATGATAACCGAACTCAAGTCCCCCCTGACATGGCAATACATGGTACAGCCCAATCAGGTGGTTCCAAATTTAAAGTCTCCCCCTCCCTCAGCCTCACCTTTGGCTGCACCAGGAAGAAGCCTGTCACACACCAGGTAATGGGAAAAATATAGAAAGGATTAGAATAAGACTGAGATTGGAAAGAATAAAGTGATAAGAGTGATTTAATTATAGTTAACTGTAAATGAAATTGTAAACTGTGTAACAAACTACAGGTGAGTGAGTGTTTGGAGGTAACGGTTTCCAGGATTCATGTGCAGCTGAATCTAAAAGACAAATATATACCAATCATTGTTTTGTAAAAAATCTCAAATGATTGGCTACTTTTCTGAGCAGACTTCACAAGAGTTGCTCTCTTTAACTAACAGCTAGCTTCTCTGTAACTAGCAGCTAGCTTCTTTGTCACTAGCAGCTAACTTCACTGTATCTAGCAACTAGCTTCTCTGTAACTAGCAGCTAGCCTCGCTGTAACTAGCAGCTAGCCTTGCAGTAACTAGCAGCTAGCCTCCTTGTAACTAGCAGCTAGCTTCTCTGTAACTAGCAGCTAGCCTCTCAGTAACTAGCAGCTACCCTCTTTGTAACTAGCAGCTAGCTTCTCTGTACCTAGCAGCTACCCTCCTTGTAACTAGCAGCTAGCTTCTCTGTAACTAGCAGCTAGCCTCCTTGTAACTAGGAGCTAACCTCTCCATAACTAGCAGTTAGCCCTTCTTTAAATAGCAGCTAGCCTCTCCTGATACTTCTGTAGATGTGACAAATTATTCTAATCCTTGAAACTGAGCGCTTACATTAAATAATTGATAATTGTGTTGCATGAAATCGCAGCTATTTAAATTAAATCAAAGCCGTGAGTGTACTCGTCCTCTAAGGCAAACATGAATACATGACTGTGATACACATATACATGTGCAGAATATTTGAAAATTATTACTGTGTGGAGTTAAAAAAAAATCGATTATGGGTCAAACTACCATGTGGGAATAAGTACATTTTTTAAAAAAAATAAATACATCTCTTTGTTAATCAAAGAGATGCCGTAAGAGGAAGGTTTCGGCCTCCAGTCGCCTCTGGGCCTGATGTTTTTGTTTAAATATGCCAGAATAAAAATGTAGACTTGTCTCCAGTTAACTGCCTAAATTATTCAGTTTTAAACAACAAAAAAAGAGTGAACATCATCCTGAATAACCTTTTAAGATTTAAAAAAAAATCAGCGGTGTGAAGCGCTGCCTCCATGAGTGTGTCCAATGTTGCACCAATTATTTTTCCAGTCCTCAGCCTTGCTGCATTCAAACTCGCACTAACGATGTCTTCACGCCGCAGCGGCTTCCTTGAAAACAGCGTGACCCACGATCGCACAAAAGCAGAGTTCACACAAAAACAGGTGAAGGAAGGAGAACGCACCTGTTTGTGAGAGATGTTGAGTCATGAGCAGCCGTTTAGACGCTCACAGACAAATATCACGTTATCATTAGCTACAGTGTTGTTAGTTTGAATAACAAAACCCCACCAGTATGTTTAGTTTCCCTCCATATTACTGTGAGGTCTTCACCTGACTATGAAAGTGGCATGATTTGGCTCTATACAAATAAAAGTGAACACATTTTAATCTAATGGTGCTTCTCTCTTGTGAGTGACATTAGTAATCATTATGCTGGTCAAACACGTACAGCAGTGTTAAATCACAATGCTTTTTTTCCCTGTAGTTGTTTTTGCCAAGGCAACAAATTGCAATTTTAAGTAGATTTGAAGCCCAAAAATACACAAAACGCAGTCACTGTGGGCGATAATGAGACGGAAAGGCTTTAAAATTTGTCACACAAATGCAAATAAATGATAACTTGTATTGTCTCAGTGTTTAGATGGGGCATATGTTGTATTTCTCCCTTCATTATCATTTGGCATCAACCAGATGTTGCCATTGATTCACCCATGACACAATTAAAAGCTAATGAGCCGACTAGCATAAGCATACATTTATAAATTAGACATGCATATCTAATGAGCTGGACCTTTTTCTTAATTTGTCTAGATCAGTGTCAACTGCAGTTTTATTCTGAAGTACCAGTGAGGATTTAGTAGAATTACGGGAGCATTTTTCCATCCATTACATTTATATCAGTGCTAGAGTGAGTCGTCTTTGAAGTGGAAGGCCGCCGTGCCGATGTGTCCTTGGGCAAGACACTTAACCCCATGTTGCTCCTGACAGCTGTGTGAATGGGTATGAAAGGTGTGCTGTATGAATGTGAGAGTGAATGGGATTAGCTGCAGTATAAAGCTGCGTTGAGTGGTCATCGAGACGGAGAAAGTGCCATAAAAGTGGACTTTGTGAACAGAATCGATGACTCGTTTGTTTGCTGCGTCCTTCATCTGAGCACAGGCTCTGTCGGGCAAAATCAGACCCGACTGAGGGAGCGTTTGTGCGTATACAGCAGCAGAGCAGGGGCGGGCGGAGACTAAAAACGCGTCTTTGTGTTTTCAGTTCAAATTCCAACCCGTTTGCAGTTCCCTCCCTCTGTCTTGACGTATAAGTAACCACTTCCTGTGTGCGGCGCAGGAATGTCTCCAATATTTAAACCCTGCTATGTTGAGAATCATGTGGTTTGAAGGAATAAATTGGCATTGTGTGAACTAATTTGACAATCGCTTGTAATGAACATTTTATATTTTCATAGTTGCACACTGCAGTTTATACTTCGAACATAAAGCTACGGGTTGAGTCTGTTTTGGCTGTGTTACTGTAAAACGTCCATGAATTGGTTCATGTATTAATAACTTGAGTGACATTGTCTGCCTCTATATGCAGGCCTTGGCTCCTCTTCTGTGTCATCCATTCAAAAATGTCCATACTGTGAGTCACCGACATTGAAATAACTTCAATTGTCTTCAGCTTTTCTCTGTGCAACCATGAAAATCTATAAACTCCTTATTACATTCAGTGCAGCTCTTTATGTGTGCGACTCCATCTTCTGTTCACTCCTATATTTCATATTATGCGCCATAACTGAGTCCATGAAGGACGAGTTTAAATTTGCACCCAGTTCGACGTGGCTTGTTGTTTGCTGGAAATGTATTTAACAAGTTGAAATCTGTGTTTTTTTGTTTTCGCTCAACAGATTCCTCGAATCAAAGTCAGGATGCTGCTCCCCACTGTGATGAAATAGAGCCAGACGACTCTCGACGTTGGGCAACGCTGTTGTTACTCGCAGAAAGACACAAGAACAGAGGTACAGAGAACAGAGGTGAGTTCACACACAAACAGGCAGTGTATGCAAACACAAATGAATGCTGACGATTTGAAAACACTGTTGTTTTTGAAGAGGCATTCTGTGTAACATCAACTTGTATAAACACAACATTTTCCCAGCGCCATTAGAAAACAGTAATTCACAGTTTTATGTCAAAACTGCTGAGCAGGAGACTCTCTTGCTATTTTCTGTGTTGGTTATTGTTTGAAAAGTGTTGGAGTTTCTGTGCAAAATCCAACATTGGGCTCAAAACAAGTGACAAACAGCACAGGACATGATGTCGTTGCTTATGAAAACCACTTAAACATATGTACCTAAAAGATGAAACTTGTATAGAAGTGGACATTGTCGTCCAGCTTCCTCCAGTTTTGACGTCTTGAGATTTGATTGATGCCATGGCAACTTTAAATGTGGTACCAGCTGTCAGTCACACTAATGTCCACTCGTACGTGTTGTTCAGTTTTTCCCTGAATGTGAACATAATTTACCGAAATCGACTAGTGATTGAGACCATTCTGATGTTACAATATAAATCAAGTGAGAAGTGAGACATTAAACCAAGCACCAAGACAATTACATCCATTTTCACACACGTTCTCTGTGCTGTAGCAATTTTGTTTTCTACGGTGGCTGGGAGGCGACGTCTGTGGGGGGGAAAAAAAAACCACTGTGTCCTTCACGTGAGGGTCACTGGTGCCTAATCCCAGCTGATATAGGACATATGGTGGGGTACTCCCTGGACAGGTCACCAGTCCATCACAGATAGAGACAGACAACCATTCACTAGAGTGTCCAATTGGCCATTATTCCGACTGGGTCATGAACCCGGGTCTTCTTGCTCCAAAGATAAGAGTGCTAACCACTACACCAACTGTGTGTCCTTCGTTAAAAACGTGTTATTGTTCATGTTATTGTGACACAATTGGTGGATTTTTTTTTCCTACCAATGTATGGAAGACAATTGGCTGTCTACATCTATAATTTCATAGGTTGTTATTTTAATTAATAGTCTGAAACAATATTCAAAAAAATAATAATTAAAACGTACCTGAAATTATGAAAAAAATGTTTTTTCTTTTAATTTTACACTACACTGTACACAATGTTTGCTTTATTGGTGTTGCAATTTGTAGACAGTCCCTTCGTGCTTGTATCACAGCCTGCTGCTCACTGACAGGGAAACCAGTTTGTAGCTGATTGTCCCCAACAAACACTAACAAACAGTCTTACTGTGTGACATTTGAGTTGTCAATTAAGTTATCAAAAACAATGACACAGCAAACTATCCGGGTCGGTCACCATAGTTTTCATAGCTGAAATCTAATTCTCAGAGATTCCTCTCGTGAACAAACAGCAGTTTACAGTTTCCTCAGGATGAAGCTTTGATCGTGGAACAAAGTTCCTGGAAATACACACAAGTCTATACAATCTGCAATGTACAGTAATTTTTTTTACACATTTACTGTATGTAAATGTAATTTCCTAACATTGTTTTTCTCACCCTGTGTGGAACTGAGTCATGATTCCACTTTATCCATACCCATGAAATTAAACATCAAACTACAGTATTTAATTACTAATTAAACTGGCATTTAAAAAATAATAAATTGTGTAAGATACAGATCTAAAATCCTAATCCTGTCTTATATCTCTGCTTATCTCACATCAACAAACGCCACTTTTCTTTCTTGCGAGTCTCGCTGACTAATTGACTCTCCTTCCCTTACTCCTGCTCACTGTGAACACGGTGGTGTTGTTTCTTCTCGACTCGTTCCACCGCTGAACAGGAAAGCCGCTGAGAAGAAAAAGAAAAATCTCCCAAAGTGAGGCGGCCCTTTGAAAAATGACCTTCTTTAACGTTTTTTTTTCTCAATATCTGAGCGCACTGCTGTGCTTTCAACTCAAAGTTGATAACTAAGCCTTAAATGAAAAGTTGTATAACCATTTCTATCAAGTTGTTACATCACACACGATATTTATAGCGAAGAGGTGAAGAGAATAGAGGAGGACGGTGTGGTGAGGTCAAACTCTTTACCTGCTTGGTGGGCCAATTACTTCTCAGGTTTCTTTTCTTTCTCTCTCCATCCAAGCTCTTCACATGAAAAGCACAAGGATCTGCCTTTCAGTGTATATATTTTTTACAGCACCATTATAAACATCCATTCTCTTCTTCTTTATTTTCTCCTGTCCATGTGCATTTGTTTTCAACCAAGTCCATGTCCTCGCTTCCTCCGAGAACAGTGTTCTCGGCTTCTTTTTCGCCGGCTCTGCCATGATGTGATGAACGTTTGAAGTAATCGCAGGGCTGCTTTTCCTCTAACAGGCAGTAGGGGGCAGTGGAGACAGCCACCAATCTCCCCACAACAAGACATTTAACGATCACAATGACTCTAAAGCTGTAAAATTATGGTTCAGAACAAGTACGACGGATACGACTCAAGTCCTTTTATTGCACATACACACACGTTTAGTTTAGTTGTGCTTATTCTAATGTGATGATTATTC
>JAFBJR010000028.1:287222-319305 GCA_016785285.1 Brachirus orientalis | reverse complement strand
ATATATATGTATATATATATATATACTGGAGAGCAGGGAATTATATTTAATAGACTTCAAAGTAAGATGAAAGATATTAAAGTCAACATAGCAATCTGAACATATATGACACATAAATGTAGAATATACCCGCCCTTTATGTTGCTTTCTATATCAATAAACTAACATTTTAAGTCTGCTGGAAACCTAACACAATCATAACATCTCACTTATATTAAACATACAAAAATATTGTCAACTGCTGGAAATGCACCTTAAAACAACAATAACACATTTTAAACACATGGAAATTGAACTTTCCCTGTTGGATAATTTTTCCTCTTCATTCTTATGACTTTCCTTTAAAAGTGTAAGGGCGTATGGTGGCTGTAAGAAGCAATGTCTTCAGAGTGTTTAAAAATGAGGTTTGAAGCCAGCAACACCGGGTCGCGTACACGATTTAGTGGGGACCAAATTCAGCGAATGTCACTGTTCCTCAGTGTTTGTATGGCATATTAACGTAAACGAACATGTGGAGAATCGAGATTTTCAGCATTTTGGTGCCAGTTTAATGATGGATTGTGCACAAACACGGAACTGGTTTAGCTACAGTCCTGCTCTCTGTCTCCCTCTGTCTCTGTCAGTGGTACTGCAGCCTCACAGCGGGAGTCTGTTCTTCTCTTAAATAATTTTCGTCATCTTTAGGAAAAAAAATTGTAAATAGTCCGAGCTTTTCTGTTTGTTTTTGCTTTTTGAGGTAAGACACATTTTCAGGACAGATGTCTCAGCTGCTGGAAAAGGTAGCTGAAAGTTTTTGTATCGTTAGTGTTGGATGATTTATGTCAACTGTGACTTATATTTTTAAAACATAAGAGAGAGAGTTAGAGTTTTCAGTCTTTTTTTCCCCCCCAAATGTTCCCAGCCCCTATTTTCTAACATATAAAATGTATAAAGAGGAGAAACTCTAAGAAGGAGATTCCTTTCCTTCCTTAAAGTTGTTACCATTTTTATCCCCTGTCTGTGTCATGTTCTCCTCTTGGCATCCGTTGGTCATTAACATCATCCATCAGCCCTTGTTGGGCAATTAGTGTAACTATTAACCTTATACAATGAGTCATGATTGATGCCTTGTTGCTGTCACTGCAAAGCTCATAATTCTTATCGGGCCACTCCATCGCTCAGTGTGTTCTAATCCAAACAATTCATCAAGAATATGAGGTAATTAACCTATTCAGCTTGTGTTGATTGATTCATTGAGACGTCTCATTGTTTTTCCCCTCACATGTTTAGATTAGACTGTAGGCTGATCATTTATTTTTCAACACACCTATTTCATTATTATGAGTTTCTTTGATAAATGTGTAAATCATCATATTTGATCATCATGTGCTATTTACTAAGATTAGATTAGATTAGACTTTATTGATCCCACACATGAGATATTCACTTGTTACAGCAGAATAAGGGTCATGCTCTAGAGTAGCAAATACACCAACAAAGGAATGAAATTAGACACACATACAGGGTTCCCATGGGTCCTTAAAGCCCTTGAAAGTCATTGAAAGTGCTTGGATTTTGTGCAAGAAAGAAGTTGAGTTGATATTTAGGTCAATGCCTTGCTTGCCTTGTTTGTTACGATGCCACCTACTGTTTCACGCTGGATGTATGTAGACTAGGCCTACACAGAACAAACATGGAGACATAAGTATTAGCGGTGTTGTGGACACTGTCCACTGTCTCTTTCCACTGTTCACTCGAGATTCCATGCAGAAAAATGAGCGGCTAACGTTAAGCAAGAGAAAGCAAATGACGTGATGTCTGGGAAATTAAAATTTCAAGATAATCCAAGATAAAAACAAATGAAAAATGATAAACTGACCAAGAACCCTAGGATCTTGGATCTTGGCTCTTACAAGTTGTCCTCCCATCTTATTCTGTGTCAGCACATTTGGTCCTTGAAAGTACTGGATTTTGACGTCAACCAAGGTGTGGGAACCGTGAGTATAAATTCTAAAAATTAAAAAAGCACACACAGTAGTAGAATAAACGATTTTATCAAGTATTGAATATGAGAATATTGAAAATATTTGTCCTCTGTTTCATTTAGGGTTAGGATTAGATGGGGAGATGTTGAGCATGTGCGTACAGCATGCTTTACAAACCAAAAAAACTCCAAACACAAAGAGCTGGGACTATGACATAATCTGGTGCCTAATCCCAGTTGACATGGGGTGAAGGGTGGGGTACACCCTGGACAGGTTGCCAGTCGATCGCAGGATCACATAGAGACAAACAACCGTTCACTCTCATTAACCTCAACATGGTTTTGGACTGTGGGAGTCAACTGGAGAACCTAGAGATACTGTATGTACCCTTTTTCCAAAATGTAGCAGTTTTATCCTTTAAACTGGTGTCACAAATTGCTAAAAGTATGATTTGCTTTAAATGTCTGTCCGTCCTGGAAGAGGGATCCCTCCTCTGTGGCTCTTCCTGAGGTTTCTCCCATTTTTCTTCTCAGTTTTTTTGTGGAGTTTTTCCTCACTCGATGTGAGGGTCTAAGGATAGAAGGTGTCACATGCTGTACAGACTGTAAAGCCCTGCGAGGCAAATTGTGTTTGTGATGTTGAGCTATATAAATAAAATTGACTTGACTTGACTTGACTGTGCTAATGGCCCAGAAGATGAACGTTGCTTGTTAGTGTTGTCGTGGAAGAGAAACCCAACATGTATACACTACGAAAAATGAAGCAGACAAAGAAATTAGCGGTTTACTTAGACTTAATTCTAACAATAATTAGATCTAAAGCTGATTTAAAACAGAAAAACAAAACATTTGACCTTAGGGTGAATGCTGATTAAAGGCATTCCCAATATTTAAAATAATAAAAACAAATTCCATTCCATATATATATAAATAAAAATGTGTGCGTGTACTTTTGTGTCAGAGAACCACAGTATCTTTGGCATATCATCTCTAATATACCGCTCTGTCATTTTGTGGTATTCACTTACAAAATAATGACATAAATAAATAATATAGTAATTGCAAACAAAACAAACAGAGGCCAGTGTTTCTGTGTGTGTGTGTGTGTGTGCGCACGCGCGTGTGTGTGTGTATGTGCTGTTTTCTAAGTGAATCTCAATGCACACATTCACTGAGCTGGGATTCAAAACCAATTACACTTTTCTTTTTTCTGGTTGAATTGCACTCATGTCTCCTTTTGACCAACCATCAAGTGAAACTGAAGCAAACTTTCCCAAGAGTCTTGTCCTCCCCCCCCCCCCGTTCATTCTGTATAAAAAGGTTTTGTGCTGCACATTATTGATGTCCATGTTTTAACTGTCCCGGAAGACGAGTACAGAAACTGACCCGACGCTAATATTAGCCTCAATAATTGACATTCTGTCATCCTATAAAAGTCGGTGAAATGACTAAATATAGGTTAGTGAGGAGAATGCAAATGGGCAAAAGGTGTCAAAATGAGGAAGGTGGATAGAAATGTCCTAACAATAGGAAATAGGTGAATAAATATTAGTTATTAATGCAATAAAATAGGTCTAGTCAATCAAATAAATAAATCATGTTTGTAATAAACAGGCAAAGTGAATAAATTGTGTGAAATAAGAAAGTTTGCAAGAAGAGTGATATTTGTTAAGGACGTGTTTAAATTACCTAAACATCAGCAAAGTTCCTATAAATAAATTGATGCCAAATAAAATAAATGCCAAAAAATTAAGTACAGTGTGGAAAAATTGCTAATCTTCAAATGTAATGTCTAAAAAACATTTTGCAGTGCATGGAAAATAGGTGAGGATTGTAAAATGTGTGTAAAACGAGTGAATAATGTTATATACATATAAGTTATATTAAAATCTGTATTATAAGTGCATGGAGAAATAGCCAAGGCTGCAAAACTGTGCATTAAAATAGGTAAAGCTCATAAAAATGGCTAATGTGCTTAAACGAATATGCAACGTGAAAAAATTGTGTAAAATAAGTTAACGTTTGGGAAAAAAAGCCAATAGTTAAATGGCTTAAAAAAGCAGTAAAGTGTGGGAAAGTTTATAAAAATGGTAAATCTTGGTAAATCATTTGAAATGTGCGAAAATGTTAAGTGCATGAAAAATGCGTAAGGTTTTTAAAAGTTTTTCATGCACTTAACATTTTCATGATGTGCATTTAAAAAGGTGAAATACATATAAAAAGTAATAAATACTGTAAAAATAGAGGTGCATAAAGTTAAGTAAATTATTAATTGCAAAACTTGAAATGCATTAAAATCAGGTTAATAGTGAGAAAATTGGTCAAACTAATAAAAATACCTAAAATCTATAAAATAGATTCATTAAAAACTGAGTGGTGCACATTAAAAAAGATAATGTGCATAAAGAACAGGCAGAGTGAATAATTTTTTTCCAAAATTAGGCACAGTTTGTACAAAAAGTGTGTAAAAGAAAGGAAAACACTTGAATACAATATCCATCATTGTTAGTGTATTATAACAGCAAATCCTGATTCTGACTGAAGCTTTTCCTCCTCCTCGTTCAACATCAGAATATTTGAGGACAAACTGGACCCGAAAGACACACACATGCACTTTTTTAAAAAAAATAAACATTAAAAAATGTCTGTTTCTACTCTGTAACTTGACAGTACTGTAGCCTACTTTTTATCAAATTATCAAATCCGGCTTCAGCATGAATATTTTTTATTCCGCTCCAGATTTCATCTTGAACCCAGGGGTTAAAGAGCGTCTTAACCAAAAAAATCACTAAATTTGACAGAAAATACAATCACAAATGTTTAAGACACCCATGGGTGAATCTCAGTCTGAGTGGAGCCTCTTGTTTTAAAAATGTTTCTCGTGTGAGGCTCACGGGGTAAAAAGTGAAGCCCAGATGGCTGATATTTATGTTCACGTACGATAATTGGAGAGATAAATGCGACTTTTATCTGCGGGCTTGGCATGTGTTTTCCAACAAGATGATGAATGGTTGGCATTAGACAGCTTTCTTAAAAGGCCTCTCATGGAGAATCCATTGGCTCTGGCAGCGAAACCATCACTCTAAAATAAAAAAAAAAAAAAATAATAAAGTCTGGCAGAGAGAGAAAGAAAGAGAGAACGAGGTGGTGCACAGAAACATCAGGGTTTGGGAAATTATGGAAGGATATTCCTCATCATATTTAGTGTGAAAATAAGTTTGTTTGTCGCTTTATCATTCACTATCAAACACTAATTCCCTGATGACTTAGAAGCCAAACATTATTCTATTTGTTGGGACATTTTGTGTAGAAAGTTCTGTGTAATTGTCCGGGAAATTAACATAATTTACATCAGTTGCTTATTTTTGTAAACATGAAATTGTATTGTGGTAAATCCATTTTGCGTTATTTTCAGATCTTATGGAAATACTGTCAAATATAAATGGAGTGGAAGAGTAATAAAAGCCTGATATATCTTTTTACACTGAGCCAAAGAGCCACACTCTTGTCTAAAGAACATTAACAAAATAAATGGAGACCAACACATTTATTTCCCTTTTATCTCTTCAGTTAAACAAATGATAACGACCTGGATAATCAAGAAATAATTACAGAATAGACCTGAAATATGTGCGTAAGTGATACTTTACACTTCAAACATATCACGTTTTAAATCTTGATATTGAAATCGCATAAACTCAGATTGGAAACATAAAAAACAAACAGCTTTACAATACAAAATAACACAATTTAAAGTAACACATCAGTACATTTTCAATAAGTAACTGCGATTATTTAGTTTGATTATCGTATTTACATTTGTCAAATTATTGCTGTACAATTAATTTAGTCTATTTTCATGATTAACAATTGAGGTGAAGAGAACCAATAGTCAGACGTCAGTTTGTTATAAATAGATAAACCTTTATTTACTGGAGGAAGACCACTTTAGACGAGTAAATAAGTATTTACAATAAAATGTATAAAGAGAGGTTATATTGTTGCATTACGTAACTCAAAACACCTCATTTACAAAACAGTTTACTATAAATATTAATTTAGTAACTGAAATAAACTGGGTTTTCCTCTCTCACTCATTTTTACCGCTTTATCTTCTGAGGGTGGCGGGGGTTGCTGGTGCCTAACTCCGGCTGACATGGAGTGAGAGGTGGGGTACACCCTGGACAGGCGTCCATCTAAGATTAGCAAGTTAGATAAAGACAATTTTACTTAAATGGACACTTTAGTTTGAGTGAACCAAATTCAATTGAGTGTCACCAACTTAAAAGTTTGTCAAGCATTTTCCTTTTTCAATGGTCATTTAGTAACATTTTAAACAGTTTTATGGATTTAAATTCCCACTGTTTTTTATCAGTTCTGTATGTTTAGTGTTAGGTTGTTAAAAATTAATTGACTATTAATCACTTACTTAAGTAATTTTCAACTATTTGATAATGGATTAAATAATAAAAATAAGGGTCAACATTTTTCAGCTTCTTAAATGTGAATATTTTCTGCTTTCTTTGCTCGATATAAGAAATAAGTTATCAAAACTGACAAAAGCGCGAGATTTTTTTTTTTTTTTTTCTCAGAATAGTTTATGGACCAAATAACAAATTGATGAATGACATGAGTTTCGTCCCTCGTTAGGAAACACGTGCTCCTGAATTTTAATTTGAATTTCCAACAAACTCCACCATGTGAAAACAAAATCAAACAAAAGCAGCACCAATCGAAGATGGACGTTGACGGTGGAAGTGAAGAGACAGAGTGATGGGAACAGTCTTTCCTCCTTCACTCCCTCTTACTCTCCCGCGCTCGAGTCAATTTGTACGAAAAGCGGTTTTATGCTCTGGTCAGAAGTTCCTCCCTCTCCTCGGCGCCGCTCTGTCGTGCTCCACCAAACCATGCACTTACCAAAAGCCCACTGGTAAAGAGGCATTCAGCCCCATATCTCCCCAACTTCCCCCCCCGTAATTAGGTGATCAATTATTAACACACCAATAAACTTCCTGAATAAGTAATGGCGTTAAGGCTTATGTGGGGTTTCGAGCCCACTGCCCAGACATTTGGTCAAATATTTGTTGTTGGTGTGTCTGTCGAGAGAAACCCCCGTGTTTATTGGCAGAAACATTGAGGTAATTTTAATTTTGATCATGTCATTTGCTTTAGTCGAGGCAACGATATCGTCGCCGTGGTTGTTGTTGTTGTTTAGAGATGTTTGTCACCAGCCCGCTGACAGAAAAAGACGTGCGGGGACATGAGGACGGACAGACTTTGGACGGTGGTGAGTGTTTGCGTTCAGTTTTTGGCCTCGTGTTCCTGCTGGACGTTTAATGTCTTTTCACTTGAATTTGTCTGGTCATTTCAACACTGCCCATTTGATGTATGGCCTAAAACAAAACCAGCTCTTGGTGAGTCTGTGTTTGTAAGAATCTTAAAATTGTAACCTGCCCAGGAAAACCTGGCTGCGTCTGTATTAACCAGCGTAAGGCCCAGAATTTAACCTCCAATCAAAATGATGCTCTCACCACAGAGAGGCTAAAGATGCTACTGAGGTTTTCAATTTCACTCTTTGTGATGGACAAAACTAAATCAGCCGCAATGGACTCAAATGTTAATTTTTAATGTCTTGTAAAAATAGAAAGTGAGTGCATGGAAAAGTTTCCTGTCGGTTTTGGACCGGACCAATCATTTCTACTGTAGTAACTTTGCGTTTATATGTGTTTACATTGACCACACATGTAAATAAGTGAGATCTAAATAAGATATTTTTAAAGTAAAACAACCAGGTATTTGATATTTGCTAAATATTTACAGTTAGTGATGATACTTTTGGAACATTAAATGTACATTTGTATATCTCTATTTTTTTTTAAAATACAAGGACCAAAAATAATAATATATGTGTGAAAAAATAAGCAAAATTAGAATGCTATTTTTGCTTCTTTAATTTCCTAGGTGTTAAAAATACATCAGTTCATCCTTGGCTGAATATTTCCTGCCAATTTTTATTTTCATTAAAATAAAAGATATTTTTAAAATTGAAAGACAACACATTAATTAACACAGTACCTTAAAACTGCAACACACAAATGCATATGATAAACATTCAGTTATTTTAGGATTGAATTTAGTCAATCATTTCTTACATTTAATTAGTTTGAACCTACAATCAGTACTTTGGTTTTTCTTTAAACACCACAAAAATATATTTCACAACAGGTACATTATAAAACATAGCATATAGTATATATGTGGTATTCTTATAAGGGAACCTTTGCTGTCTATTATGCATTTTTTTTTTTTTTTAAATTAACTCATGAATAATACTTTACATAAAGTGTGTTTTACACTCAACGTTTGAAGCAGGGCTGAGCACACGCAAGTGATTCAGGCCCATATTTGACAAAATAACACTAGAACTGCCATTAGTAATGTTGTTATTATGAGTAGTAATAACAATTTGACAGTTAATTTGAAGTCAACACCGTGTGTGTGTGTGTGTGTGTGTGTGGTTCAGTCAGGCAGACAACAGGCCTGTGAAGATCATTGAGACGTGATTAATGACAATTTTAAGGCCACTTTCACTGTCCATTTCTAATTATTTAGTAAATTAATTAATCAACTGGCTGGTTCGCAGCACTCTGAACAAAAGAGGGAATATAATATAAATATAAAAACTTGTTGAGTCGGTTTTTGACGACTTTCTTTTCTTTAAATAAATCTCAGTGTGGTGAATTTCTTCTTTTGTTAGCTACTCTTTGCTTCGTGGGTAAAGCTTGACGTCTAAATAAATCTTGCTGGTCCATTTTGTGATCTAAATCTTGTCCTCATCACTTTTTTTAAACCTGACATTAAACTTTTGCACCTTATTGAAAACTATCGTCATACAATCATCATCTCATCATTTTTGTTCAAAAAGAAAATAAATGAAACTGTTTGTCCACGTGTGGAAAAATAAGTTGCTTCCACTTGAAAGCTTTGAAGCCAAAATGTACTAAAGTGGATTTTCATCTGCTCCTTGTTGTCTCTTATTTTTTCCTCTTTCTCTTTCTGCCATTGCAATTTTTTTTTATTTTCATTTTTGTTAAACAAAGTCGTGTAAATCCTCCCGGGTGTGTTTGGAAGCCTTTTGAAAATATGCACAGTCTTTCAGTTGAATATGGAGGAACAAAAAGAGACTAACCTACTTTCTGTACCAACTACAGTACCTTTGTGCTGCTTTTGTTTGGGGAACCGTGAATATTTAGAGCATTTGTTCTCAAATGATTCGGTCGTGGAGTCTTTATTTATTTATGCTGAGTCATTCAGTGGCAACCTTTCTTTTTTTCATGCAACAGTCCAATAATGCACCATCGTGCTAGCCCACAATTCATATCCTGCTAATTTAAGCCTTTTAAGAGACTTTTATTAAGATGCTCTGATCAAAATAAAACATTTTCTGCTTAGTAAAGCAGAGCTGTGCAAAAGAAATAAACATATATATGTAAGCACTACAAAAATAAGTAGATAAATGGATAGACGAATGGCCACATTCATTACCAACACGTTACTAAAACCATGCCAGAGTCAAAATGCATGTCGTGGAAGCTGCAAATGAGTGGCAAACGGCGGCCCGAATTATTCATGAACACACCAGTCATAAAATGACAATAGCGGGTGGTTAAAACACATGAATAACAGAATACGAGGTACAATTAGCAATTTTTAATGTTGCAGGGCAAGGGAAAGTAAACTTTGAGCCGACATGGTGTCGGGTTAGACTGTAATACTACGGTGTCCTGGGAGCATGTTTTGTTTAAATACCTGCCACACAAACACAAACAGGTAACTGCCTTATACAAACAGTTTAGTAACGTAAAAAAAAAAGTTTGTTTATATTCATTTGAGCATTTTTCATAATATTTGTTATGCAAAATATGTTATGGTTTGCAGTTAGAGCCACACTCTATTTAAGACAGAGTGGCTTCTCATTTTCAAAAACAAAAGAAGAAAAAAAAAAAAAGTTCGCCTAATGAGGGTTTTTGAAGAATTTGAAATGTCCATATTTCTCCAAACCTAACACGAAATGTCAGATCCCAGTAATGGGCTCAGGTTCAACATCTATGTTCTAATCCAGTGGTGCTCAAACTTTTACATATAACTTATGCCAAGTTCCACCTGAGAAAATACGGAGCTCTCAAAGCAACACCATTATCACCAACGTTACGACACAGTGGTGTAAAAAAGGCCGAGCAAAGTCAGATACAGACTTTTCGCAGGAGTCAGATTTAATCCCAATAAGATAATCTGCTCTCTCATCATCCTCCTCTTCCTCACATATACTTCACACACTGGTATAGTGAAATTAGATTAGGATGAAGCGAGAGATAAGGCGTCTCTAATTATTATTATTTTATTATTATTATTTGCTCCCCTCCGATCACATACACTGGTCTATACAGTAGAACCGTGTTTCTGATTTTCCTCCCAGTACCACCAGAGGAAGCTCTCGTACCACTGGCGGTACGTGTACCACAGTTTGAGAACCATGGGTATACTGTATATAGAGCATAATTGAGATGTTAAATGTAAATTATCCTGGTGTAAACAGTGTTGTCCCGCATCCCTGCATTTGACAAACACACATTTTTGTCATGCTAAACCCTGGACACGAAAACCCAAGTGTTTGGTCCAAACTCAAAACAACCACATGTTACTAAATTTGACTCCACAGGAAACACGTGTAGTTTTAAAGGTGGTGAATCAGAAAAAGACGCTCTCGTGGATGATTGTAGGAGCAGGTGAACGATACGTGACGGACTTGCAGAGAATTTGCTCGGCGCGCTTCCTCACAGGGAAGGACGTGGAGTTCAGCTGCCGTGCGATTAGTGGGATTGGTGTATTTTTTTCTTTGCGTCCGTCATCGGGTCGACCTCAGTCGTCACATCGAAGCTCTTCCATCTAATTCGCGCCGAGTCCTAACAAGTCCTTCTTCTGTTCGTCTCGTCTTTGTCGCTCCACTCGTCTCATCTCCGCACTCGCACCTTTTCCTGCTCTTTTCCATTAATTCCTGATGTTTCAGAAGCATTTCAAATGTAACGCCTCCAGTATTCTCAGATAATCCTCAGGTCTCACTTTACATGAGTAATACAGAACATGCCTTGCATGTGGTAAAATATTTGAGTTTAAATGTTCAGTAAATACTTTATTTACCTGTAACTACAAAGCAGTATTTTCCTTTGTAAGTACTGTTTTTTTTTTTTTACAGAATTATTCCATATTCATGGGATCTAACAGTATTTTTTCTGTGGAAATACTGTATTTAAGTCTATAAATACAATTTCAAATTAAAGCTGCAAGTGGAAATTCCAGGACCCTCCCTGTTTTATGGTGAATGCTCGCCATTGGCCAAAATGTCGACCATCTTTTGAATCTGTGAGACCCGTTGATAACTTTTCATCTTGGACGTGTCTAGTACAAGTTGGGCAAGATGGATGCCAAATTCAAAATGGCTGACTTCCTGTTGAGTTGAGGTCATGGTCCTAATTGACTTTTTTGTTCCTCTTGTTCTATGACATGTTTCCAGCAAGTTTCCTGAAATTTGGTGCAACTTAGCTTCAGCTGGTTCCACCTGTTACTCTGTTTCCATTATTTTATAACATTTTTCATTTTCAGTTCTGATTGTCGTGCCAATGTTTGTTTTTACCAATATTTAGTACCTCGGAAATGCGATCCTTTGGGGAAATAATAATCACTTCAGGGGATATAGACAGATATAGATCTGAAGCTCCTGTTGGAGTTTAAATACACAGCATAGAAGTCCATCACACCATCTGAATAAATGACGACGTGGTCCAGCAGAGGGCGCCGTAAAGTTCCACTTTGAATCCATCAGAAAAATAGGACGGTGATGTTACGTTGTTCTCAGAGCCTTGGTTATCTCACGAACACAAGCAAACTAACTCGTCCTAAAAAGCAGCACGTGGAAATATTTCATTTTACATCATAGATTAGAAAGTAAAGAACAAATCTGCATCCTCACCCAAATACTTTAGGTATTTTAATGTGGTTTTTTTCCTTTGGCTTCCATTTTCATTTTTCCTTTGCGTCATTAAATTTTGTTTCCACACTGTGGGATTTTTACCAAACATTAATTCCTTTGCTTTCCGCTCGCATCGAGCCGTAGATTTTCATTGTGAGAGCCCGAGTAAGTGCTGCTGACTGCGTCGCTGAAATGTGCTCTCGACTCGCCGACAAAAGAACCAGGCATTCTGGCATTTTGGAGTCATTAAGAGTAATTTCACTGCCAATAAAACACTTCATAAAAAGGGACAAACATCAAATTGATTTAGATCACTGTTGGCTGCGGCTGCTGCTGCGGTGGCGGCTGCTTTTCTTAAATAATAACACTGCAGCTCATTGTTAAATCCCGTGATAAATGTCAAGTGAATGTCACCTTCTCGTCTTCTGCCACTCTAAGTGACATTTAGTTTGACTGTTTGAAGACAGAGGACACTTAGTAAAACGACAAAGGCAGCAAATTCACTTTTTTAAGTGCATTGTCACAGTTATTCAATAAAACCTGACCTGACCTGAAATTTCAAAACAAAGGTTTTACTAAAGAATGAACATCTCTGTTTTTTTTTTCCTTTGTAATAAATTCTAACATCTCATAGTGGATTTTCCTAAATCTAAATTTAATCCAAACATATTTGCATTCTCCCTTATTAATGTTGTTTTTCTAATTAATTTATTGTTTTATTCATTTGTTCTCTTCATGTACTTTTCCCAAAACCCAATTCTTAAGTTTTCATCTTCAAATTTGACTTCAAATATGGTCAGAGTTTCAAATCAATAAGAATTATAAATAAAATTGACAGTTTATTTACTCTCGGAGTTTTGGGGTTTATGAGATACAGCGTAAAATGTATTTACAGTAAATATTGAAATATGCCCAATTTTTGGGAACTGTTTTGTCTAAAAAGAAAAAAATATATATATAATAATCTCATCAAGAACAAAAAATATCAAACTCAGGCTAAATAAAATATTACAGCTGACTTTAAGCTTTGGTCAGTAACAAGCTAAAACAATGGTTTTCATTAAAAGTCCCGACTGTTCAGTTTGTATTCGTTTGGATTAAATACTAACATCAAATTCACAATGTTTGTGTTTGTGCAAATATATTAAATTCAGCTTAATCCAGTAAAGGAAAGCTCGTTTCTTACATGGGAGAATTTCCTTAAACTTCTATTAAACTGTCTATTTTTCTTTTCCTGTTTTTGTTTTTGAAATCACATTACTGTCTGAAAGTATTTGTAGATTCATAGTTTAGTTTGAATTATTTTAGCCTCACATTTTTTTTTTCCCATTGCCAGATTATTTTTTCCTTTCAGTTTAATTTAAAGTGTGTCTTATTTCTTTACAGCTGTTTCTGCAGTGAAACTCTAGTCAGTTAAAGTGTTGAGATGCTTTAAGGTCAAAGAAACTGTAAGTAAACATCATAAAATGAATAAAGAGCCAAAGACTAATGTGTTAAATCAGTAGAATATAGCAGCTGTAACTGATAATATTTGTTATGGAACATTCACTGGAATTTACTGCAAAACTTGCAGCCAAATTATTGTATATATCACTATATATAATATCTGCAATACAACATTTTACAAACATTTTTGTAAGCAGTTCCTTCTGCTGTGCTCCTGATTGATTCATTTTATTTTAGTCTGATTTTTCTGTGTGAATAGGTGTCGTGGCATATCTGCCATTTTTATTTTAACGGCCACTGATTTTCTTGCATTTCCAGCTCTGATTCACTGGTCCAGAAACTCAAAATCTGTCTGCGAATCGTTCTGATCCGAGAGACGAGAAGAGGGAAAAAATGAAAGTGGGTTTGTAATTAAGAAGAGACCAACTCTTTATTTACCAAAAAAAGGAATAAAGGATCGAAACTTAATTTACAATCTTTTATTTTCCATCTCTCTCTCTCTCATGAAGCCTTTCTGTCATAGAGAACTAATTTATTTTTACCTTGACACAAGAAAAGATCATTTCTTTTGGAGTAATTATGTGAAATGTGAAAAGTGGCGCAAAATATTGTTAAGAAATGACTTTGTAATACTTTATTTTTAAATTTCACATTGAGTTTTTCACTCAACACTATTGAACTGAATAGAATAGAGTTCATTTTCAAAGCTGCAGCCTCTAACTTTAGTTTTCAGAGGTACTATATTTACTGTATAAAATTGTAACATAAGCATAAGACTTTAAGCAACAAAAAATATCTAATCTTACTACACAACAACCTTCAGATATTTAGTTTCATGACTATATTTGATCATATTTACCATGCATACGCACTGGAATATACAGTATATGTGTGCGTGCGTGTTTCATGTATGAGCTCAGAACTGGGATTCCATGTCCTCTGCACAGTTTCTCCGCCGCTAATGATCTTCATTTAGCACCGACACCCAGACAACACATTGGCTGAGATTCTCACCTTATTACCTGACTTCAGACGCTCAGACAAACTCATTTGTTTGCTTTGACAAATTCAAATTGCAAACAGCCTCCTCTTAATGCGCCCGGGCCAAGTGGGATTGGTTCAGGGGTGCGATTCAATTATGAAAGTTTCCACTTTGGTAATTAGTCAGCGCCGCAACGTATTGTTTTATGGCCTCCATCGCGTGTTGAGGTGGGAATGAGATGTTTTTTAATGTGCGCGCTGAGAGGATTTTGTTTCCTAATGCACTTATGTCTGTAATGAAGCAATGCAAATCTCCAAAAAAAAAAAAAAAATAGCAATGTCGTGTGACATTTGCTCACATCTCGACATTTTCCTTTCACAGAAGTAAAAATTTGGGACGGAGATTTTTAAAAGAAGACGGGAGGAAACGTTGACGTGAGACGTTGACCATATGGTCTTCACATGGACATAAAAGTCTGAGCAGTCTTTTGATTAGATAGGGTACAGTAACTTTTTGAATCCCATAAGAACTTCAACAGATGACAAGGCAGAGGTACGGCTGCTATGTCCACGCCTTTAATTTGAAACTATATTTTCTATTCCTTTTGATATTTTAATATTATTCTCAAACCAAGATTTGGAATGGACTTAGTCTTTAAACCTTTTGCAGGTGTGCACTAATTGGCAACCTTCCTTTTTTTTCTTCCCCTAAACAATTATCTTTGATGTTTTTATATTAATTTATCTTCAATCCAACATGATTTATTTATAAAGCAAATTTGGAAAAAAAAAACAATTGGCCAATTCAGTGGAAAAAAAAAATATATAAATAAAAAAATAATAAATATATAAATATAGATGAGAGACGAATAAGAGATAAAACACATGCACAGACGTGTTTTGTCAAAGTGCAAAACAGGAACTCGCACCGTTTCGACTGCAGCGTTTTGTTTTATCATGTTTTTTCCTGACAAATCCGCTCAAACTGAGTGGGCCATCAGCAGAGCTGTGGCAACCAATTCTTTTGCTTTTCGTTGCTAACTTTGGAGGTATGGCAAAGGGAAAGTATGTAGAGGCTGAAAAGGGAGGAGCCAAGCATAGAACCTTGTGGAGCCTCTGGGTGATACTTTGATTTTCTCTATTTCATTTAGACCACTTGGGCCTGAACCATGTCAGTACTGTTTTGGAAAATCCAGGACAGTTTTCTAACATGTCCGTAGATCCTTTTTTTTTTTTTTCAATCAGTAATGTTTGAAATCTGTTTTAAGACCTTAAAGTAACAGAAATATTATTTTACTAGAGAGAAGTGGCAGATCTGTATCCTGCACCTCTGGTGTCATTGAGCATTAGAAGTCACATGAGACTTGGACTTAATCTTTGAGCCTTGTGGGTCGTAAATGTATTTATTAAAAAAAAAAAAAAAAAAAAGTTGTAATTATTAAAAGGCCATGGGGGGTCACAAGAATTAAAAAGGCTTATCTCCTTGGATTAAAAAAGTAGAAAAAAATCCTCAGCCAATTCCAAAAGCAGAAAGTTAAAGACTTTGGCCAGGGGACAGTGTTAGTCTGTGAACTCTCATGTCATGAAATGTCTGAAAGCCTTTCGTCACTTTGAGAGCGTGATGTAAATGACTACCTTCTCAAGTTTCTGCTGTTTTTGCTTGTAAACTTACTTTTAACCTATTTTAATTCATGGAACATCTGTCTCTGACTGTTAAGCACGTAACTGACCGAATGTTTGATCTGAAAGGCTTCAAACTTTGCGGGTGTCTTATTAAGGGACGCCAGTGTGAGCGGTGCCGGCAGTGTTTGAAAAGTGTAAGAAATGCAAGAGAGATCGGTAGAAATGTGACACATGCGTCACAAAACGAGCCGCCTCCAAAATATCTCACATGGACGAACAAATGCAGACAGATGGATATTATATCGTAGTAAATGACAGACTTTAATGTTGTTGTTTTTTTAACTGTAAGAATGCACCAGTGTAATAAACAAAATAAATAAATAAAATAAACTTACACCAATATAATTCTAAAAACAGATAAGCAGAATTAAAAATATGTAATAAGTTTGCTGAAAAAAAAAAGATAAATCCATAGGTCAACAAATACATAAGAATAAAATGGTGGACCTGTATGAAGAAGTGAAGAACCATTTTCTCTATGGACTTTGGTGCAGGAGAGTGAGCAGATAACATGCCTCAGTCCCAATAAACTGGCTGCACAGTTAAATTAAGACAGCGTAAATTTTGATTTTCCTTATACTCTGACAAAACTTCATGATCATTTTATGACTTGATACTAGGGCTGCAGCTATCAAATATTTTGGAAATCGAGTATTCTACCGAATATTCCATCGATTCACCGAGTAATCGGATAAAACACACTTTTATCCTATTCCTCCTATTACTTTCGCTTTGCTGCGTTTGCTCGTTTTCGCTGTGTTCACTGTTTTCGGTCCCGGCTTCTGCCGTTCTCTACAGCTAAACTGTTCACACACGTCATCCAAAACCCGCTTCCATCTTCTTCCGCTTTGTAGGGGACGCATAGCCTGTTACGTAAGCACGTTGTGTCGCACTAAAAAAGAATCCGTGCGAAACGTGAGCTTTAAATTTAATTAAACGAGGCTTCGAGGCGGAGGAAATTCCTCCATCATTTTTTGTAATCGAGTTACTCGAGGAATCGTTGCAGCCCTACTTGATACAATCAATTTCTTACACATTGTACTTTTTTTGTGGTTTGATGAGTAGGAGAAGAAAAGGGATCCGACATGGAAGATGTTCATCGTGTGATCATTTTGATGCCAATAAAGTCTGAGCAGGGTTTCGGAGGCTTTTGCCTACTCGGCTTTGTCTTCTTTTGCGTTCCATTCCTAGGCGGAACTTGGAATTCCCAGGTTCCTCACACAGGAACAACCTCGTCAACCCCGACATGGGATTCCAAGGTGGTTGTCACCATACCAGCACTGCTACGTTTGCCATTAATAACGCTTTTGTCATATTTCTTTCACAGTAAATCAGTCATACACATAATTCTGTGTAATTCTTAATTCTAGACATGTTGCTACGCCATTTTGAGCGTTGCGGCTTGCATGAGATATGTTTGTATTTCTTTTCAGTGACTTTTTGACTGGAACATGGGGAATTTGGAAGTGACATCACTCCTAGTGCCCTTACAGATGTACTGCAGAGTTTATGTCCCATTCCGGTGACTTTCCAAACATTTTAAATTCACATTCGCTCAGTATATACATTTAAAAAAAAACACACATACTTTTTATGTTTGTATTTGTTATAAAACAGGTGTATATGAACAGTCTGGATATACCTTTGCGGTTTAGTTGCATAGAAACAGTTTCTAAGTGGGCAGACGGAGGAGGAGGAGGAGAAGAGAGGTGACAGAGTTCAACAAACTAAAGAGGAAGACGAGAATGCTTAGCCACACATATACACACACACACACCACTTGTAACGGGATTACTGCACTTCTAAAGGGGGAAAAAAAGAAGAGAGTGAGACACAAACACATATTCAACCACATGCAAAGCAAGAAACATCCATTAGTAATGGATATGCACACTTTTCCCTCTATCTCCCTCATTTTCCCTGTCGATCTCACCACAATCACAACAGTTCGTCCGTCTGCCTGTGCTTATTACTGCACTCTCTCTCTCTCTCTAGCTCTGTTCACTTTATGGTGAAGAGTTTTTGAGACTTTCACATTCTGTCTGTATAATTATCTCCCATCATCTACGATATAATCTCACATGTAATTTTTAGAAATGTAATAAAGAATGAGAAAAAGAAAATTATTTTATCATAGTAGAACGTTATAAAATTAAAAACAAAAACAAAAAACAACAGCATATATTTATTTTTTTATTTTAAATTAATCTAATTCAGGGCCCGTGGGCCCATGGTTGGTGTAGTTGTTAGCACTCTTGCCCTTGCAGCAAGAGGTCCCAGGTTCACAACCCAGTTGGAACAAGGAGCCTTCTGCAAGGATCCAAAGTGTAGTAAAAAAAAAAAAGGCAACTGGACTTAGCTGAATTTCTTGAAGACGTTTCGCCTCTCATCCAAGAGGCTTCTTCAGTTCTGTTTGACTGGTGGAGAGTCTGGGACTTAAACTCTGTCAGGTTTTTGGTCCATGGGGTGTGGTTTGGACAGGAAGGGGGTGTGAGTCGTTAAGTCATCAAGGGTCGTTGGATGTTGTCTTTTGTCTGATTTATTTTCACCTGAGTCATTAGTTATTGGCTATTGTCTGATTTAGTTTCACCTGAGTCATCAACTGTATTTGACCTCAGGTGTGAATGTGTGTGAAACCTCCTGGGGAGGGAGTCCAGAACAGCACTGTAGGTGGCTGAGAGCTGGTGTCTTAGACCACCTCCCCTGTTCAAAGTTGGTTTCTCCAATTTGGCAAAGATGGCTTCTTTTACTCCTCTTTCAAACCGTCTGTCCTCCCTGGTCAAAATCTGAACATTACTGTCCTGGAAAGAATGTCCTGTCTGGTGTAAGTGTAAATAGACTGCTGAGTCTTGTCCTGAGTGGGTCTGTCTTCTGCAAGGAGTTTGCATGTTCTCCCCGTGGTGCATGGGTTCTCACCGGGTACTCCGGCTTCCTCCCAAAGTCCAAAAACATGCAGATTTGGGGACTAGGTTAATTGGACACTCTAAATTGACCGTAGGTATGAATGTGAGAGTGAATGGTTGTCTCTATGTGGCCCTGTAATGGACTGGCGACCTGTCCAGGGTGTGACCCCGCCCCTCGCCCTATGTTAGATGGAGATGGGCACCAGCGCCCCCCGCGACCCTTAGTGGATAAAGCGGTAGAAAATGAGAGTGAGAGTTAATCTAATTAATTTTTTTTCCAGCGAGTAGAATGGTTTGGTTTGGTACGGTACCAAAATAACCAGCCCCAACCGTTCCATCCTTTGGCCACCTTCATTTGGGATATCACAGTAAAATGGTTTGGTACGGTCAAAACAGTCAGGGCGAGAGGGCGAGAGGAAAAACAATCAGTCTAAATATTCCATTGAATTCAAGGCAAGACACAGAAATTATAACTTTTAAGATCTTCAGCCATTTAGTTGTTTCAGTGCATGCCCTGACTCTGACCTGCACAAACATGTGGTAAACCTCTTCTTTGAACCACATGAAGAATCCTTAGGTGTTGCGTCTTCTGTCAGAGTGTCCACAGATCTGAGGCAGAAAGACACACGCAGTTGTCTTTATTTTTAATCATGCTGAGGGAGTGTGAGCTGCCACCACAGCCTCAAACGATACACCACCCTTCTGAGCACAAACTGTAATTAGTCAACTTCAGAGATTCACCATGGCGACGGCTGCAGTTAGATCTGCGAGGCAGACAGGTTTTTGTCCGCGTCAAAGCTTGACATGTAATTGAATTTCTCGTAATGTGTTTGCACATGCATGTTACATTTTATTTCAAGCACCTTTTGAAGGCACGCCACTGTATGGAACAAGCATTAAAAGCCAAATAATTTTTGTGTGTTTTGTGAGACAGAATATAAAGGCCATACTGAAGAAAAGCTTTCCACAATTAAGTTCTACTATTACGAGAATAATAACGTTTTCAAGCAAAATCTTAGATGATCAGCTGTGACTTGTGACAAGATGATTAACATGGAGCATCCTGGTAAAGTTACAGTTTGGTTTGGGCATCACATGAAAGAAAAATCTTTTGTCGTGTCGGCACAACATTAGCATCAGCATCAGGGCTTTGAAAAGATTAAGTACGAAACTGAATCTGTTCCGAAGAAGGAAAACCTCTCTTTTGTGGAGGAGGAAATGACGGATAGTGGTCGACTGGTTACATCTTTCTCTAAAAGCAATTTGATTGATAATCAAGATTTTGGAAACAGAAGTGTTGGGTCTGGTTGTCCAGCAACAGCGTGTTCATTTATCCTGAATTAGGACAGACTACTTCTCTCGTTTGAACTCTTTAGGTGAAACCAACAACCTGAAACTGGGAGGAGTTAATGGTATGCATTGGTCAACTTAACGACTGAGGTATCAGCCTCAGTGGTTAAATACCTCATTTCTCCCACCAGTTCTTCAGAACTGAAGAAGCTTCTTAGATGAAGATGAAACGTCTTCAACAAAACTCAATTAAGTCCAGTCGCCTATAGCTGCTACAGTAGACGACTATGACCTATGAGTTTTCCAGCCAACCCTCCTTTTTCTTCTTCTATCTCCGACATATCATCCGAGAGGCAACGCTGCCCTTCACAGCTTCAAGTTCTCAATCCAAAGTTCAAACTTCTTCTTCTAATAATAATAAGTTGAACACCAAAAAGGTAAATCGTCATTTAGTATCGGCACACTACCGTCAATTCCTCAACGCAGTTCATCGTCCTTCTTTTTCTTAAAAATCCAACCAATCCAATCCAGCTTCATTTACAAAGCACTTTAAAACAACAGCAGCTGAGACAAAGTTCTGTACATTAAAGATAAATAAAATACTGAAAAAATACTACCTAAAAGACCTAACAAACAAGATGGACAAAACAATAAAACACCGTAGAGTGTACATACATATACACATATACATCCATGCAGCGAGTGACACCCTCTATCCTTAGACCCTCGATGTGAGGGTCTAAGGATAGGACAGGAAAAATGTTTAATTCCTTTATATTCTTTCATATTGAGAAGAGAAGCTGAAACTGCCTCAATGGCAATGTGACAAAAATGGGTCCCAGTGTGAGGAAAAATCTCAAAATGCCACACTTGCGTTTTCATGTATAAAACCAATACACAAATTTGGGAAATTATGATGTCATAATCACACTTCTGCATGTCTTTTGGGGGAGTCTGTGTGTATGAAGACATTTCGCGAAACAATGTCATGCTTATGGAAAACTGTTGAAGAAAGAAAAGGAAAAAGATCATACAAGGAAAGTTTTGTCTTTGTGTGGATTAAAAAAACACTTGGATGAAGGTGGAAAAATTTAGATTACACTGGAGAAAGGTTGACACAGTGTCTTAGTCTTCCTCAATATTCACATGTCGGTCATGCTGTACCTGCAGCTTTATTTTTCTCTTCTCACTGAGGTCACAATCCCTGCACCCATGATGTCGTTAACTGCTCCGTTAAAAGAATCTGGAACCGGAGCTTAATCAAACTTTTGCCAGGCTTTAAATGAGAAACTTTTCACAGATTGTTCCGGTATTTCCCCTTTTAATTAAGGAACGTAAGGTCTTATCAAATGCTAAGGTTGACAGACCACACAGAATTTATTTGGTACACTCTGACAGACATTTAGGAAGAAGAGCGGCTGCATTTACATGACACTGTGCAGCAGATAAACGTAGGGACAGCATGTGTCGTCTAATCCCAAATTAGGATCATATCTATTTATTTATTTATTTATTTTTTGGGGGATGTTCCAGATCTGTAACAGTCTATTGAACGGTGCTGTGGATTAAAAGAAAAAAAAAAAAATTAGTTGTGTTGTCTTTGGTACTGCTGTGATTCTTAAAGAATGGGTCGGGACCCAGCGATGGGACGGAGGAGAATATTTTTGGCACCCAATCTAATGTAAAGAATTCTTTCCAAACATTTAGTTAAGCTTTAGCGGTGCACATTTTAAATGTCTAAAATTTAATGTTAAATAATTTGCCAAACATCTGATATTATGCGTTTCCCAATTACATTTAGAAAGTTTAAAAAAAATGGGTAAAAAAACTTTGGGAAACACAGTTTTAAAGCATCTCCACTGCGACCCTTGCTTTGCATTTCGTCTGGTTGAGACGTTTTTGAGGATGGGTACTGAGGCTTTTTGGGTTCAAGTTATGTTCAGCAACTCCGTCGCATAGCTGCAGCTCATTTTATTCAACTATCTCTTCTGGCAACCCGGTTGTTGAAGTGTTATGGACTGTGTTAAGCCATCCTTAACCTGGAGCCCTCAGTGGCAGTGGGCAGCCACTGGGTTTGGAATCCTGGTGGCGATTTGAATTGGCGGCCCTCCATTTACAAGCCAACTTCCCTTTGCACTTGACTCCATGACTGCATTTAATACATTTGTTACAGAATGTACCTTTAAACCGCTGCGATAAAGTGGTCAGATAAGGTGCTTCTCAGAAATTAGATTGAAATAAAATAGAGATGAATTTCACTCAAAATGTATGTGAAAACACTTTTGATGCAGTTCAGGGTCAGTGAACATAAATAAATAACACACACCCACAGTCACACTGTAACAGGAAGAGAGTGGAGTTCCATCGCTGCATGACTTTCTGTAAATGGGAACACGGACAAAAGCCCCGATTTGTGAGGTGCTCGGTTTCTTCAGAGCAGAAATGCATGCAAGGGCAGGAACATATAGTGCTATAGAAATAGCTTCTCAACATAGCGGTGGATTGTGATTTGTGATCGTGGTAAAAGGCAAGCTAAGACCAGCTGAGGGTGGACGATAATAAAACATTAATAATAATGATGATAATAATAATCAAACGTTAGCATCAAAAAGTTAAAAGTGGTGAGAAAATTTAAAAGTGTGATGAATGAATTCACACAGTTCACTTTTTCGTCTTTCTCTCTTGTAGCAGCTTTTAGTCCATCTCATGTTTGATCTCGTCTTTGTGGAGTTAAGCCGGGATTAGACTTCACAAAGTTTTTGTCTTTCACAATAGTCGCCATGTCAGATTATCAATCACGGTGGCACGGGTTCTTGTTGAGTCTTGTTCAAGTCTATAAGTCTGACTCCCGCCATTCATTGTACATGAAGCGTTGTGGGTGATGCTCGCTTTCTTGTGGGGGAAAAAAAAAGGATTGTGGACCCATTCTTGGGTGTCTCGAAGAGGACAGTGTGGACTATCTGTCCTTCAGAGAGAATTTGGGGTCCGTTATTTGTACAGTCGGTGTTTATGTCTGTTTGCTGTGCCGCGTCAGAACACTCTGCTGTCCTATTGGTCAACGTCGTAGGAGACGGCAGACAAACGTGAAAGTCAGTCTGAATTCATCTAGTTCAGTCTCCATTATTAATCATTAAAAGGTAAATTACACGTTGTGTATTTTAGCAATTTATTTTGCCTTGATGTTTGCAGGTCTGTTCATGCTTGACATCACTGAAAACTCCTGTTTTAGTTTTCTAAAATTTCTTTTTAGATAAATGTATAAAGCTCTAATTGAGGTTCAAATTAGTTTTTTGTTATTTTTTTAATCTCTGTAAAAATCATACAAACTCATGTAAAAAACAAAAATAAATAAATAAAATAAAATGTTAATGAGGCTCTTCCACTACTAATTAAATTTTTTGTGCTGTTGTTTTTGTTTGATTTGTATGTCTGCCAGTAGAAACCGGGAAGGGTCTTGTGAAATTTTACTGTGATGAATTTGGAAAAATAAATCATTCAAAATCAAGGACATAACCTAACCCTCGAAAAGATTTTTTTTTTAAAAAAAAACATATATGTATGTATGTATGTAAATAAAACAAAGCCAAACAGTAAATTCTGGTGATCTAAAAAAGCTTGGGTTTAAAAAATTCACTGCAAAGTTTCTCTAGGAAAATAAACAAAAATAAAACCAGGCAGATTGGTGAAGATGTGAATGTTAACATTTGTTATTTTTGATACGTCCTCCACAATATTCAGCATTTCTCTCTCTCACTCTCGCTCTCCTGATTTCTGCTTTGCCATTCAATATTGCGTCACATCTTCAGCTCAGCTCAGCAGAACATGCGGGAAAAGTTTCACTTTCTCAAGAATCTTTTCCTTATTAGTTCAAAATAAACCTGCGTTGTCTGCGTGGATGAGCGTGTGGTGGCGGCAGTGAGCCAGTGCCTTTGCGACTCAAATTGCACTGATGAAATTTGCACTAACGTGATGTGGTTGAAAGTTAAATTACCCTTGCATGGGTGCATGCAGCGGTGTGGTTCACATGACACTCAGGTATACGCTGTATACCCACTACAAAAAGGCCATGTTTTCCACAGAACCACTTAGAACTGTGCAGTGATACAGTACATAAATTTGATTAGGAAACTAGTTAAATTGAATTATTACCTCCACCTGTGTTTGTCTGTCTGCTTGTTTGCCTGTTAGTAAAGTAACTCAAATAGCTATGGACGGATTTTGATGAAACAAGGAACAGATTATTAGATTTTGGTGCTGATCTGAAACGGCGTCTGGATACAGGAATATTTTTACACACAAGCAGCACTACATTCATTTCTGTGCATGTCCTGCCACCTTGATGCAATTTAATTTAATTCAAGTTACTGCAAGACAAAAAAACAAAAAAACATACCCTCTCAGGAGATTATGTTTTTGCCAGTGTTCGTTTTGTCTGTCTGTCTTTTAGCAAAATAACTCTGATATGGGTGGATTTCGATGAAATTTTCAGGAAAATTGTATAATCGGACAATGAACAGATGATTAGATTTTGGTGGTGATCCGGATCGCCAGCTGGACCCAGGAGTCTTTTGAAGGACTCTTTATCATTGTTTGGAGGAGATGTGTGCTCTCCGAGTGCTTCTAGATTTAATCACAGGATCATTGCTTTTCATCATCGATTCATCTGTCTATTACTTTGTCTATTAAATGTTGAACTTTTTTTTTTTTTCAAACTTCAAAATTATCTTCTTCTTTCCGCTTCTCCACAGCGGATCATCTGTCTCCATCTTGTCCTCCCCCTTCTTGTCTCTTCTGTTACACCGACTGTCGTCATGTCCTCCTTCACAACCTCCTCTGTGGTCTTCCTCTTTTGTGTCCAGTATAATCTCTGTCCCTCCTCTGCACGTGACCAAACCATCTCAACCTTGAGTCTTTGACAATTTAACCCTTAAAATTATGTTTTTTTTTTGTTTTTTTTTTTTAAATTTCTTGTTTTGTCTGCAAACCAAAACTATTCAGTCTTAATGTTATATGAAGCAAAGAGACCAGAAAATATTCACATTTTTGGAGTCCTACATGCTAATGCTTCATAGTTCTCAGCATTGAGCCAAGGTGAAATAACAGCAGGATGCAACACTTTTTGAATGTTTTCTAGAGTGGTTTTGCTTTTTCAGAATTTTGAGGTGACACTCTGTCGACAGCATCCGTCTGTATACAGTCTCCACTAAATACCTTTGGTAACTTTATGGACTGCACCTTTAGATGACTGCTTGCTGGAAAAAGTCACGCTGACTTATTGGAAATCAGGACGAGACCGTGCGTCTAGTCAGCTGCTGCAAATTGTTTTGAGAGGTCGTCACACTTTACATTTTCTCAAAACCAATCAGGTTTCCCCGTACAGATCAGGTGGTGACAGTACCTGTATACCAGGGCAACAACAGTCATCCAATTCAATGTCAACTGTCTATGGATATGTTCTGAGTGAGTCAGAGTAGCAGCGGTATAATGGTGGGATGCAGCAGACTCAGGGGATGATGGGAAACTTTCTTCCTGTTCTGTCTCTCCAACCTCTAAATTCATCCCTGCTACATTTACATTACTTGCATTTAGCAACACCTGCCAAGGACGTGTTGTCAAACCTGCGCAGAAACCTGTAAAAATTCAATGTCTGCTTAAAGGAGAAATCACAACAACATGGTGAAACCGGAGTGAAAGTGCTGCACGTTAGAAAAGTCAAGACATGAAACTAGCTGGAATAAAACATGACAGTTTCCGAGTGCTGCAGGTCCAAAGCTGCCAGCTCCCCAAGTCTGACGGAGTGAAACACAATTGTGTGGCAGCAGCCTCTCGACTAAAGTGGCTGCCTTTGGGGCTTAACCTTAGACAGCAGGTCCAACAACCAGAGGGTGGACAGGCTTGTCTCCAGTAACAGTGAAAGAGAACATATTCATGAGATGTGTGTGTGTGGCTGCATTATATGTCATTCAGTTGTGTTCACCTTGTTCAGCCTTGTTCAGCCTTGTTTAGTTCGGTTAAATCAAACCCTCTTTGTACGGTTCGTTAGGGTCAGTGTGAACGTAGCCAGAGCCCTGCGACGAGGGGAGAACCAGGAGCAGAGTAGCTGATAGATGGGAAGGAGAACGGCACACCTTCATCCTCGTGTCTGGCAGCTGCCACCTCTTCCTCCTCCTCCTCCTCTTCCTCCTCTGCTGGCAAACGACCACATTTAGGCAAACACTGTCACCCCAAAGCAAGTTTCTCACCCACGGGCAATAGGATGAGAGCAAGATTGTGCATATAACCGAGCTGCTCCTCGGTTAATTGATTTCCTTTATTAGTCCCGAAACCGGGAAATTGAAATTTCACATCCATATACCACATACAAAAACATCAATTAGTCCACAATTATTACAAGTCGAAACGTAATAATGGCACACGTCAGAATTATACATACAGCACATAAACATTTCGTTGTGTATGTGCCCTAAAATTTTGAACAGTCCGTCATCCAAATAGAGGCATAATGGATATGTGGCATCACGGTGTAGGCCGCGCCGCCGGGCCTGCTTGGAACAGTAGGGAGGGAGGGAGGAGTATGGACAAGGGGCGGGGAGGTGGAGGAGTTGGGGCCTCTCAGACCTGGATTATGGACTCATGTGGCATCACTCGTCCTCTGATTCTGTCCCGACTCTCACTGGTTCTCCTCCTGGTTCTCTCCACTCCTCAGTGGGATAAGTTGAGGCCGTAGCCGCTCCACCACACCCACTCCCCTGCCACCTGCCAACCTTCAGGGGGCGCTGTTCACCACCAGAGCAGCAAGGCAGGTGGACATAAACGTACCAATGTCCCATGATGTAGAAATTGGGAGGGATTTGTCTTTTTTTTTTTTTTGTATAAATCCTCTCTTTCTTTGAGGTTCTCCCTTTAGGGGTCGCCCCTGCGGATCATCTGCCTCCATCTTGTCCTCTCCCTTGTGTCCTCTTCTGTCACACCAGCTGTCCTCATGTCCTCCTTCACAACGCCCATGAACCTTCTCCGTGGTCTTCCTCTTTTCCTCCTGCCCAGCAGCTCCATCCTCAACATTCTTTGTCCAGTAGAGACCCTTGGCTCTCTGACCATCTCCAAACTGTCCAACCAAACTTTGAACATCTTCAGCTCCGGCGCCCCCTGTCTTTCAGTCAGTGCCACTGTTTCCAAGCCGTACATCATAGCACGCCTTGTGGACCTTCTCTTTCACTTTAGCCGACAAATTTGACCAATAGCTGAGAGGTATAGTATTTCTACTCGCATGACTTTTCTTTACAAATTTATAGTGTGTTTGAGATTTGCCTTTTTTAAACATGAACTGAACCGGGGGTGGGGTATTTAACAATGCATCAAATTTCCATCAGGTGCAGACCAAAGAAGCAAACTATACGAGTGAACGCCAGCGAGTTCATCTCGCAGTTTAATCAGTCAGATTCAGAAACCAAAAAAGAAACTGCCAAAATAAAAAAATAGAAGCCATGAAGCAATTTTCCTCTTCATCCAGGTTGATTCAGAGTGTGTCAGGAGAGGTAGGAGAGTTTTCTTGTTGCTAGGTTAAATTCACAGTCGGAGCTGTGAAATAAGGGCTTGTTTTTAACTTCCATTTCGACTCACATGGAGAGAGACAGAGAGAGGAAAAACTGTATTATTTCAAAAGGGTGAGCAGCGCTGATAATTATTTCTTAAAATAATGACAGTCCCTATTACAAAGCTGCATCCTCCACTGTGGAAATCCTATCTTCACCAGGAGAATACATAATGAATAGGGTATCTCTCTGCTTCTCACTTCCTTGGCCTTTTTTCTCTCTCACACTCTATAGTTAACTCTTATTTCTGTCCTCTCTCTCTCTCCTCGTGCTCTTTTCTAAAAGCGATCCCTCAGGATGGCCCAATTGGCTCCGGCCACCATATGTACTATATGTGTCCTGTGGGAATGAACCATGAAAACCTCTTTCTTCTTAAAACACACCTCTAAATGAAGCTATGAACAGGCCTCCAACAGAATATTAGAGTCCTCATTAAAGACTTGCTACTGTACCGTCTATATGACGTGTGTGTTGTTCATGTCACACCTTAACAGGAGCTTTTTGATGGTTAAGACGTGGTTTCAGGCTTAGAATTAGGTTAAGGGATAGGTTACACATTTAGTTGTGATGGTTAAGGTTAAGGGTACAGTATAAGGGACTGGGAATACATTACGTACTCTACGTACTGTGTATATAATATATGAGTATTCAGTTGTATTTGTTACCTTGTTTGGGCCTTTTTTGACATACAAAATGACCAGTCCTTCCCTAACCCTGACCAGTATAGCCCTCATGGATTCCAACACCTGGTCCTAATGAGGCCGAATCCCATTTCTGAGGAACTTGTTAAGTTCAGGACTAAGATTTGAACTGTGGTTAGGGATAAGGTTTTGTGTGGACTGTGCAAATGAATGAAGGTCAATCCTCGTGTCCTAAGAAGAATAGCTGCACACACACAAACACACACACACACACACACAAGTTTGTATAGCATTCATAGTGAGGACCCTCATAGACACAATACATTTCCTAGCCCTTTACCCTAACCTTAACCAGCACAACTAGATGCCTAACCCTAACCCTAACCCTTACCTAAACCCCATTCTGACCCTCACCCTAAAACCAGGTCTTAACCCTGAAAAAGCCTTTTAAAGTTGTGACAAAATATCCTCACAAAGATACAAAAACAATTAAACACACACATGCTTTTCTTTTTTTCTGCCTTTTTGTATTTTTATTTTAATTTTTAGTTCTGCTATATTTCATTCCTTCTTCAAAACTTGACATAGTTTTTCCACAACAAATTTTGACTTAAATCCTCATAGTTCTATTTTTTTTTAATCACTACTGTGATTAAAAAGTGATTTGTTTGTCTTTGCAATCTCTACAATGAAGCTTCCATTAATGATGGAATGAAAATGATCAAAGGTGCTTTAAACCTTGTCTTTGTTAAAACACTTTTTATTTGTTAATAATGTTTTTATACTGTTATTATTAATATAGTATGGTTAGGGTTATTAGGAACTTTTTGTTTTCATGTGATCACTTAACAATGCTCTGATCCTTCATGTGTGGAATGTGTCAACATTATCAAACAACACTTTCTAAAAAGCAAGCAACACACTTTCATTTTTCAATGAATGAAGCAAACGAAAATGAAACACAAAATCAAAATACACAAATTGCAGATAAAATTTAATCATTCAAAATGACTGTATTTTATTTATTTTAACTGTCTGCCTGGACATCTCTGTGTCACAGATAATCTGACAAATGTTACTTATAATTATTTGACAAAGTACTTTGTCGGATGTCGGCGGGAAAAGGTGGAAAGTGACTCCAATCCCGTGTCTACTTCCGGCCCATTGAGGTGTCGCTCCAAAACTCAGTAGCCAATCAGCATGCAGCTTCCTAAGCCCCGCCCATGGTCAGAATCATAAACAAAACGAACGAAGTTTGGAGAGAGTGAAATTATCACCCATGCAAACAAAAAGTGTATTTTCAAACAAATAAAATTCAATAATGTGGAATAATTATTAACATATTTTGTTTGTGGTTCATTTTTGTTTGCTTAATTCACAAAGTGGTGTTTGTTTCGTGAAAAGTGTCGTTAGAATAATATTGACACAAGTCTAATTCCATATGATGTGGAGCAGTCTAGCCACACAGAATATTTATCTCATTAGTAATTTTATGAAACCCATTTCTGGCTCAAATTAACTAGATAACTGGAGAGATTCAGGCTTAATCCATTGGGTAGGTTTTGTTTTACTGCTCATTGGTGGGTTTTGTTTCTTGTTCTTGTTGTTTTGGCTCCATTCACACTGTTGTGTGTAAAAATCCAGGTTTAACGCACGTGACGTACATGTGACGTCAACAGCCGACGTTCAGGGCAAACACTACCCTCTCTACCCTCTGTGCTTTAATGAAACATCTCGGCTTCTTCTTTGTCAGCTCTCTTTCTTTTCTTATCTCTCTCAACATTTTTTTAAAAGTCATTTTCACCTCCCAACCCCCACCACGGCCTTGAAGTTCGCTAGCTTCGACTGATGCGGCAGGAAAACCCTTCCCCTCCTCCCACATTCTCTTCTCATTTAAGCAACTGTTCCTTCTTCTCTTTCGTGTCTGTATCATCTAAAGGCTGTGTTTTTGTCATCCTCCTCAGTTTTGTTCTCCTGTGACTCTTGGAAACCAAAGACGTTTGTGAAAAATGATTGCGATGATCACTTAAAACGCTTCTCACTTTGGGCTCAGATTAAGTCTTGCATCTGCTCTTCTCAGTTTAGTATCCAATGTGTCATCTATAACATATGAAACACATTATTTTAGCAGACAAAGTTGGAAAAAGGTGGGTTGTCACGCCGTGTTTTCCATGACTTCACACCTGTACACTAACAATATGTGTTTGTTTCTTGTGAAATATGACAAAAAAAAACAAGATATAATCTATTTAAACACAACAGATTCATACAAAACCTACAGGTTTCGACATTTCACTGTTTTTAAAGTAGAAAAACTAATAGATACATGTATGAATCTGCAGTTTAATGTTTCGTTTTGGTCTCTATTGCCTGTTTCTTGTGTACGTTTGTGTTTATTTGTGGGTGTGTGCTTACGCTTTAAGCAACACAATGTAGTTTTTTGCTCTCAGGCTCCCCCTAGAGTTGGAAAACAGTACTGTCTGTCGCAAACATACGCCGTGGTGACATAAGGAACAGCTAAGGGAGGAAAAATACGTGGAAAACGTTGAATTCCGAACATGAACGGGAAATGACGGGACTTCAGTAACACCGTGTGACACAAAGCAGACAAGGGTCCGACTTAATGGTCCAACAGTAGAGCCAGGTCACCATCACTCCGACATCCCGAGTGAAAGCAGGACCAACATTCACTCTTTTGTCCACCATCTTATTCTGTCACTCTCCAACAAACTCTTCACCCTCTTTGGTGTCTGTGCTGTCGCTTCCATTTTCCAGTCAAACAACAACTCCTGTATAAGTTTCACAATTTCAAACGTACACGAGCTTCTCCTGCTCACAGCACTGTGACGTAAGCAGAACCCAAGACAAAGTCACATGGTGCCAGTACAGGTGATGCAGAACCTCTCAGGCTCTGACGGGGGCGCCGTTCAAACGGATATAAGCAAACAATAAGTTCAGAATATATTTGGAGACATTATTTAAAGCAGGGGTGTCAAACATGTGGCCCGTGGGCCAGAACCGGCCCGCCAGAGGGTCCAATCCGGCCCACATAATGATCAGAATCTAATCAGTATGTGAACTACTATATTTTTCAGTTCCAGATACATGTGACAAATGGTTCAGTGCCTTTCTAGATCCACTGTGATCTCTAAGTTTTAATGCACATGTGTAAAAAAAAGTAAACATAGGTATTAATATTACACTTATTTTTCTCAAGACATTTCAGGTTGTTCATAATATGTTTTGTAAAAAAGACACTTCATTAAATGCAAAACAAAGGGAAACTTTTGGATTTCTTGTTGTTTAAAGGTTATTATGTTATTATTTTACTGGTCCGGCCCACTTGAGATGAAATTGCGCTGTGTGTGGCCCCTGAACTAACATGAGTTTGACACCCCTGCTTTAAAGGTTGAAATACAACATGGTGTCACTTTTAGGGTTAGAGTTAGACATTTAGCTGTGATGGTTAATGTTATGGTAAGTTGTGTCTGTGAGGGTCCTCACTGTGACTGAAACACAAACATGTGTGCGTGACTGTAAACCTGTGTTTACATATA
>JAFBJR010000028.1:181826-286911 GCA_016785285.1 Brachirus orientalis | reverse complement strand
GATGATGATGATGATGATGATGATGATTGTAAAAGACCAGGGAATGAGTTGTGTGTGAGGAAGAATGAGATGAGATGAGGAAGGGACACACACACACACACACACACACATAGAGTGAGGGCCAAATGCTCCAGACACTTGTCTTTTTCCCTCTCATCCTTTTTTTCCCTCCAGGGGGATAAAGAGCGAGAGCGATGAGTGATGAGAGGAAATTTAAAAGCACTTCACTCATCTCTCTCTCTCTCTCTCTCTCTGTGTGTGTGTGTTGTAGTATGAAGTGTGTGCACGTGTCACATGAGGAAAAGAAGCAAATGTATAATTATATAAAAACATTTAGACATGAAATATATAGAGGAGAAATGACATTTTATCCCTTTTGTCTCACTCTGTCTTGAGTCATGATGTCTTGATGCTCTTTCACCTGCTCTTGCAATTTCTTTTGTTACATTTTCATTCTGGCCTTGAACATTCATACGTCTGTGCGTCTGTTACTTTGTTTATTTAATGTTTTACTCTGCATTTCTCGTGTACACATTTGAATAATTATTTGTTTGGTGGAACTATGAGATAAATACTGTACAAACGTCAGGAAAATTTGTTTTATTCTCTAAAAACACGGGTTAGTGTGTGGTATTTCATTTTATTTGGTTCTACAGCTGCTTGTCCTTGTCCCTTGTCCCTCCAAGGTTAGTGATAATAATAATAATAATAAAAAAAAATAATATTAATAATATAACTTCAGATCATCTGTTAATTAAAGTTATATTAGAAGAAATGGCAAAATAACTGAATATAAAAACAAATAAAGTGTTAAAATATTCAACTTAAATCAATCGAGTTCATTTGCATTAACTTTCAATCTTAGAAAAATAAATTCTGTATCAGTGCAGTTCTGGTGATATTTAAGGGTTTTATATAAAGAAGTAAATGCATTAACATCAAACTGCAAAACTAATTACAAATATCATTGAAACATTGTTGATGCACAACAAAAATAAAGTTGTTTAACCACGATGGCGAACATTTCAGAAAGTTGTTGGATAAAATTTGATTTAGAATCAACAAAACATAATCCATAACTGTAAAAGTCGCTCATCAGATTCTGTTCATTTCAGTGTTCAGTTAAAAATTGTAAAGGGCAAATGTTTTTTTCTGCCTTTTGGAGAATCATCACTGGATCACACTGGAAATTTAGATTTTCAAGAAAGTAAAATAATCACTTTCTGGGAAAATTTTCTTATTTTTTTGGCTTGAAAAGAAAAAAATATTTTGAGAATCAATTTTGCACTAGAAATATTTTAAGAAAAAAACTTAATATGAATAAAAACATGATACTACAATTTACTGTAAACTTTAATTACCTGTTAAAAGCTAAAACAGTGGTTTGAATTAAAGCCCAACTGCTTCTGGTTTTATTGCTAATCACAGTTTATTGAATAATGTAGTATAATGAAGTAACATTCTCTGCCTCTAAAGGACATTTTAAGCACTAATTTCTTAAATCAAGTAAAGGAAGACTCATTTTAAGTGATAATTTGTTGTGATGAGAACATCTTTCTTCAATTTTGTCCAGGTTTTTGTAAGTGTTTCCCTCATTTTAAGGTACATTGTAGTCTGGAAGTGACTTCATTTACAAGCTAGTTTCAAATATACCGAGTTATTTAAATGTTTGGTTTATTTCTATTAAGGATGTTTTCGCAGTGTAGAGGGAAAGCAGTTATTTTCCTTCCTTAAATGTGTTTTTATTTTTTTCAAACAGATTTTTGAAAGGAAAAAAAAAGAGAATATAATATAGATTATATTCTTTTGGTAAAAAAAAAAATATAACGTATATAACATCTTTGTAAACAGAAGCAGGTTAATGTGGTACCAGGAGTCTGGTACAACAACTTTATTCAGCACAAAGCATCTATTTTACTATATCAGTCTTATACAATAGCCTTAATTTGAACAGCCATATTATTGGTTGTGTTGTTCATACACTATCAGTGCAAATATCTTTTAAAATAAATGTGAAAAATCATCACAAAAGCAAAATATTATGGTGGAACTCTGGTTCAGGTCCATAATAACATGATAAAACCATTGGAAAATGCAAGAAAATTTGCTCAATAAGATGAAAATTATTCTACGTTTGTTTTTTATTCTACGTTTGTTTTTAAGAATAAATTTATTGAAGTGAAGTTTCTGGTATGTCAGTTTTCATATCCTTTCATGTGATTGTTCTTTCTGTTTCCTCTAACGTTACACCTACGTATAAGCTTCAAACCAGTTCTTTTGTTTTCACTACTGAGGAATAGAGGACATATTACATGTGATTTTTAAATAAAACATGAAAATACAGTTAAATGATTGATTTACTCTGTATGTTTGATTTAATGCATTCTCATCGTTGGGGCAAAATATTGAACTTAATTTGTGTAAAAAGCCAATTTAAAAAAGGTTTCAACTGTCAGTTTTCCAATAATTTTAATTTTTATATTTTACAATATTTTACTTTATATATTGTCTAAAAAAAACTACACATTTTACTGTATATTTCTGTACAAAGTAAAACAATGTCCATATGTAATTAATCAACATTCCATCAGAACTGTAAAAGAATTCAGTTTAAACCTGATTAAAAACCATATTGAGACACAAAGTGGTTATTTTTATAAGTTGTTTTCCTATATCAGTCACTTACATTACATACTAAACCCTAAAATAAAACGTATTATTTTTATAATACTCAAAAAAAAAAAGAAGTGTATTATTAACGTGTTAATAATAATGAATGAATGAATTTTCACTCTGACTGGTCACTTCAGTCTTAAAAAAACAAAACAAAAAGAAAACTATTAATTTCCTCCTCACATCCTGCTCTAAGACAGAATATTCCTCTGTGAAATTCATTTGTGTGCGTGTGTTTAATGGTGTACGTCTGATGCCTGGCGTCAGCGTTGACCATATCTTTCCCTGGTGACATCACATTATTGCTCTCATGATGTTTCCCAAAGACTGGGTCGGGTCCCCAAAGCGGCTCGCAGGAGATTTTGTTAAATATAAATCTGCAAAATATCGTCCATTATTGTCGCAGTTTGGTTCTGAAACATGGATATCTTGCAAATGCCTGGTTTACCCATTCAGAGTCATAGATAATGTTGCAAAAGTGGCAATGAAAATGGCCAGAAACGTTATATGATGTGCACAACTTTGCACATAATCTTGAATTATTTGTCTTCTTTGGAAAAAAAAAAGAAAAGAGGGTTTGGTAAACGCTGGTTTCACACACACGTTTGCGCTTCTATCAGAGTGAGGACCCTCATAGACATAATGGATTTTGTAGCCCCTTACCCTAACCCTAACCTAAACCCAATTCTAACCCTAACCCTAAAACCAGGTCTTAACCCTGAAAAAGGCCTTTTAAGGGGTGAAAAAAAAAAAAAGTGAGGACCAGCCAAAATGTCCCCACTTTGTCAAAATGTCCTCGCTTGGTAGGTGTTTATACGGGTTTTTGGTCCTCACTCTGCAGCACGTACAAGAACACTCTCACCTGGTCCTGACGATTATTCTGTTCCACTTATCGGCCTGTCAGCTGCTGTGCATGTGAATTTCATCAGAAAAGCACCCTGGGTACGAGGAACGTAAGAGGCAAATGCACCCAGAAGATCCTCCCTTCTAATGCATGAGTGCCCCCCCCCCCACTCTCTCTCTCTCGCTCTCTCTTACTCTCTCTCTTTCTCTCTTACTCTCTCTCTCACTCTCCTCTGGAGAGTGTTTAAGGCCTCCTCTCCGGGTTTGGAGCAGACATATTGTCTTCTGCTGAAACAGACTGAGCACTAATTGGCCAGAGAGAAGTTTGGAGACAGCATAAAGAAGCAGAGGGTGAGAGAGAGAGCGAGGGTGAGAGTGAGAGAGAGGGAGAGAGAGAGAACATGGTGTAAAGTGAGAGAAAATGAAAGAGTGAGTCAGGAATGTTTAGAAGACTAAAAGTACTTCAAAGCCATAATGGATCTATTTCCAGACAGGCGCCATTTACAGCAGCAATAACAACCACACACACCCATGCATGCACACACAAACACACACACCCCCCACGCACACACACACCCACACACCTACATAGTAGATTAAGAGTTCTAGAAGCCAAAGGTTTTTGTTGCTCAGGGAACAGAATGAAACCTCTGCCCTCACTCACCTCATTCAACGTCATTAAACTGTTTTAATCAATATTTAATAACATCTTATAGGATTATTATAGGATATAGAGTTATTATTATTATTATTATTATTTTATTTTATCTTTTTTTTCCCCCTCTAATCGACCCATAGTCATGGAAATATGATGTTATTAGTGCTGACAGAAGATGTCAGTGAGACCCCGTCCATTCCGTCCAAACGCATCCAGATCAAAGTTCAGGTCTGAACAGTCCCGAGTGCGTCAAATCTCAAATCGGATCCCACAAAACGCGTTTGGGGGTGATGCTCAGGAAGCATGTGACCACGTGGATGAACTTTGAGCGTAATCTGAACTCAGGACTAAGGATGGATTGCTGAACGGGCCCTGAAGCCCAAGCCTCTGCACTACCATCGCCGTCTGTTTGCTACGATGTTATTCATCCCAGTATTTTAAATGGTAAATAACTTTCATGTTATCCACCCCTGATGGGCCTTCAGTCGACTAATAAAAGTCAATTTATGTGATTCTATCTTAAAGGACACCTGTTTTTTTTTATCATAACCGTTGTTGAAAAGGTGCTGCCTGAAAAAAGCACATTTAGCTCATTAGAGGAGGAGGCGGATCCTTACATGACAACCAAAATATTTTAAACCGCTGTTGATTTGTGTGCATGTGTGGTGGCACACGTGGTCCGTGCCAGAGGCTCATAATCTGACTCAGCTAAGGACACATTAGAGGCCACCTCCTGAGCTGGGGTCATCCGTCCCGCCGCAGTTTCATAGTATTTTTATTTATACTTATCAACACTCAGGAAGATTCCTCTGTTTCCGCCCGCTTAAAATCAAATTTCATGTTTCATGCAGAGTGTTGATTCACTACCATATCCCCAGAAGAAGCCAGCTCTGATCTGTTGTGGATTCATGAGACACAACCAGGACACCATTTTAATGCCAGGTGTGAACAGTTGTACTCATCACTTGCTCCCTGTGATCCGATCGCTGAGGTCAGACGTTAAATTCCAGATCTGACCGAGGCACAGCTTCATCAAGTTCTTGAAATTGAGCCTATAATGTTCCATGTTGATCCCAAACCTTTGGTCCAAATAGGGAACAGCTCATTAGTTGGCAGTGAGTCTGTAGGTGGATATAGAGAACAGCTCACTATTTGGCAGTGAGTCTGTAGGTGGATATAGAAAACAGCTCATTATTTGGCAGTGAGTCTGTTGGTGGATATAGAGAACAGCTCATTATTTGGCAGTGAGTCTGTTGGTGGATATAGAGAACAGCTCACTATTTGGCAGTGAGTCTGTAGGTGGATATAGAAAACAGCTGATTATTTGGCAGTGAGTCTGTAGGTGGATATAGAAAACAGCTCATTATTTGACAGTGAGTCTGTAGGTGGATATAGAGAACAGCTCATTATTTGGCAGTGAGTCTGTTGGTGGATATAGAGAACAGCTCATTATTTGGCAGTGAGTCTGTAGGTGGATATATAGAATAACTCATTATTGGTCCCAAACACACACATGCACAATTACACCTGGTTCACACATCTGCTAATTAGGGTGAACAGAAAAAAACCTATTAAATAAAGGTACATTTCACCCAAAATTTAGGGAGTAAAAAAGTCCAGATATTTGTGCTTAAATTTGATGAGTAAATGTGAAAAGTCACAAAACAATACTAATAACAACACTTAAAACTTTAAAATACAGCATTAAAAATATCTTACGTTCACTAACAATTTGTGAGATACAATTTAAGGAGAAGTGAAGTCGCCATCACAACATTTGATCCAAATATATGGTGAATCTACACACTGCCCTTGAATTTTTCTGAATCCAGTTTCTATCCGTGTTCTCTGTATTTTTTATTATTTATTGATTTAATTTAGCAGTCTGAAGATGTTCCAGCTTCAGGAGGCCAAATGCCAGATGTGCAAAAAATATGAGCGAGGCTGAGTTTCCCTGCTCAAAATACCTCGCTATATACTGTGTGTTTCACGATTTCACAAAAATAAAAGCTTATATTAATGAATAGAGAAATAAAAACCTGGTGATGCCTTGACACTGTTACAGAAAGTACTGAACATATAGATGTTTTTTTTTAACCAACTTTTTAACTGTGGTGAAAAGGGTGCCATTTATTGGTAGACGGAGAGAAAAATAATAATTTTAGCTGTTAGCTGTTTGAGCACTTCCTCCAACAAATGACAGGCTCCTCCAGTGTGGTGTGTTGTTGGGGAGAATATCCTGTTTAATCCGCTGCAGCCGTGACCTGACTCTGTAGAAACGGTTACAAACAAATGAATAGAAAAATGAATGGATGCTGACGTGCAATTATCTTTACAATGGTATTACTCTTTTCCACTGTCTATAATTAAAGCAGAGTAACCATATGTGTATGTACATTGTACTCTAAATAAATAATCTTATGAATATATTCTCCTCTCAGGTGCAGGGCCTGTGTGGATCTGCACAGCTGTGAGGGTTTGTATAAAAACAGATGTCTTATTGAGATAATAACCTCACTCTAACTCTGTTATTGACTTTGTTTCACTCCGTGTAAGGGCCTCATTGATGAACTGCATCAGCAGTTCTGAAAAAGTCAGAAGGGCGTGGAGGCAGAAATGTGTGACCAAAAACTTTTTTACATATACGTGTTTCCAGAGAAACAACACATTTCACCTAAGCAGAGCCGTAGGTCGGTATTGCGGTAGGAATGTGGGTATTTAAGGTTTGAAAGTTGGTAGGTTGATATTTATTAAGGGTAGGTATGGAGATGACAAAGACGGGTAGGGAGGTGCAGTTGTAGGTAGGTACTGTTGGTAGATATGTTTGTCAAAAAGGTGTGACGGTAGGGAGAAAGGTGAAGAAGGTGTGGATGGAGGTCAGGAGGTTAGGTGTAGTAGGTGGGTAGATGTATGGAGGTAGGTATGTAAAATTGCTTGCAAGTATGTAGGGAGGGAGGTATGTGTGTAAGAAGATCAATAGGTAGTTATGGAAGAAGGGGAGTAGGCATGTAGATAGGTATGTTGAAAGGTGTGAAGGTAGGAACGAAAGGGAAGTAGGTATGGATGAAGGTAGGGAGTTATGAAAGTAGGTAGGTATTTAGGTTGGTAGATAGGGAAGTAGGTGCGGAGGTTAGTAGGGATTTAGATTTGAAGATTATTGGTTGGTAGGAAATGGAAGTAGATAGGTATTTATGGAAGAAGGTACTGTATGTAATGTATGTAAGAATCTTTGTAAGGTAGGTAGGTATGGAGCGAGCTGGTTATGTAGCTTGGTTGGTAGGGAAGTAAGTTCGTAGGCATGTATGGAGGTGAGTAAGTACAGAGATAGGTAGCTGTGTAAGGTACTGTATGTATGGAGGTACAGCAGGTATGTTCGATAAATGTATCAAAGTTGAAGGAAACTTTATTTTGTCATTTTACAAATGCCGCGAGTGTCCCTCTGCCTGTTTATGTTTGTATGTGTTGTCTCTGTGTGAAGATTCATTTGGGCCTATTGCGCCCCGTTTTTCTTAAACTGCAATAAAAATGTGACGCATCACCAGCATGCCGACACAAATAAGGTCAAAGCACAATTTCACAACAGGTGGAGCTTTTTGTGTCCACACATCTGTGGTAGACGGGCAGCGACTTGTAATCATGCTGGGGGGAGTGTGAGCCTCCACAGCCTCAAAGATATATACCTCACTTTCAAGTCAGGAAAAAGCATTATATTACCATGGCGACTACTGCAGTTAGAGCTGTAAGGTAGGCCAGTGTCTGTCCATGTCCAACCTTGGATTGTATTTTAATGAGGTGTCAAAGGCTTAGACTTGCTTACCTACATGTATCTGCAAACCAAAACATTTTTAAAGGCGCTGTATGTTCGGAGATGTTCTTACTCTTAACGTAGTTGTCACAGGTGATGATCTGAGTTGCTGTTTCTTGTGTATCATTATGAATCAGTCAGATTATTCCCCTCTGAGCACTGGCATGAACAAGGCTTAGTTTTATCCTGAATATTTTAATTTTCCCTAACCATTCTTTAGGACAACAATGACTGAGTGGGAGAGAGAGTCGTCTTTCAGCTGAAATGTTGAGGGTTTGATAGATGTGCGGTATGAAAGGGTGAATGTGAACTGTAGTATAAAACAGCTTTGAGTGGTCATCAAGACTGGAGAAAAGCTGTATGAACTCAACCATATGTAGACATTAAATGGTACATGGTCTGAGTTTGAAAGTCCCAGAAGATGAGCTGTTGGCGCTTTGACACTTTCATGAGGCTACGGTCTGGTTCTGGTTCCCAAATCAAATTTTGAACCAACCAGCACATTCATCCCCAAATTAAATTGGTACAGAACACGAGAAGCTAAAAAACCCATTAAATGGCAAAGTGTCATGCAGTGGTGCCTTCAAAAGAGACAAAATGTTTGGCGGCAGTTTGGGCGTCCCCACAAGTCCAAGAGGACGAAGAGTAGGAAAGCTAACGTGCGTTCCGCCGCGCTCTGCTCACATTGTGCATGGAGTTGTCTGATGAGTGAGGGTGGTGGAACCTGGTGTGGAAGTGACAGTTTGCTCAGAGCACCATTTTTCTGAAAGGAACTAGTGCCTAAGTGAGTTTCTGCCATGTGATTGGCTCATTAGAACAGAATTGAACAGGTGTCCCTAATAAAGTGGTCGCTGAGTGGACATGTATTATTATACACTGTTGGTCTCAGTTTCTCAGGTTTCCTCCCATAGTCCAAAAACATCCAGAGGTTAACGTGACCCCACCTTCTGTTTTACTGCAGTCTTTTCTTTTATTGATTCTTTCTCTTATCCCTTGATGCTTTATTCAAGTTTAATCCTTCCTAATCAGATGCCCCCTGTATGAATTTAAATAATTTGGCACAGAAATCAGTCCTTCACTGTTCTGCACAGGCCTCTCTGGCCCTCGGTGTAAAGCAGTTTCACTTTATGGATCGTCTCATTTCATATGCAGTGATTATTACAGAGGAGAATGCCTGGGAATCATTTTTGATTGGAGCCTGTGGAGTAAATGAATTGTCCTGCAACCACACAACAGTCTCTGGGTGAGAATGAATTATGCACTGATTGAACACCTCAGTAAGTGGGAGTGGGACTACACAGACGCACACATTCATGCGTACACACACACACACACACACACACACACACAAAAAGAGCGGCTCCTTCCGTCACTCAGACACTTGTGCAAAAGCACGGCCTCCATCGTACTCGCCAAACACGATCAATTTGCACATCAGGCTGCGTATTGATCAGGCTATTTGCTGCTCGGGTCCCCTGCCATGGCCTTTCAATTAAGACAGGAAAGAGAAACAGAAACTGAAATATAGATGAGACACAAACACTAAATAAAAAAAATCATCAACCTATGTATCTGCTTTCATTCTCACTGCTTTGTTGACTTCATCAAAACTTGTGTACATTCTGTGTCTATATTGGACCAACTTCAGAACATAGAGCGAATTATACCAATTTCTTACTAATTAAAATATATTTTTGTACTGTGTAAATATAAAAGAAGAGATGGTTATTCCAGGCCCAGAGGTGTTTGTGGTGTTTCTTATATACAAATAAACATATTACTTTAATCTTGAAGTGTTAATCTGCCTTAATCGGGATGCAGTAAAAATGTTAATCCCTTTAAACTGGATTTTTATTTTTTTATTTTAATTTTGTTTTTGAGAAGTCTAATTCACCTCTGGCCACTTCAGGTGATTTCAGTCAAACTCCGACCTGTTTCCTGTCGTCTCACTTGGCTCAGTGTTTCTGTAGCTTTTGTCCGTCTCGACATAAAACAAACCACTTCCTGCGTGCAGCGTGGGAATGTCAATAATCGCCACTGTACTGAGAAACGCACAGAGTCGCGTGGAGCTGAACACATTTGTTTAGATTTAAAAAGCCTTAAATGAAGACAACCAACTTATTTTAGACAATGGATTTAATTCATTTAGCCTTCATTTACAGCCATTTTCCTCTTTTTAGCATAAATGGAACAAAATAGGTGATTTTACCTTTAATTAATTTTTGAATTTGATAAATTAAAATAAATAATTAAATGAAGCTGCCTTACAATGAAAAAAGAAAAAGGTTGACAAACTTAAAAAATATTACTTTTAGTTTTAGTAACTAAAACTAAAAGTAATATATTTAGCTCAAACTAAATTTAACTAACTATATTTGTGTGCTTTAGTTTGGATGAACTTAATTCATTTAGGAGTTTACCCATTGAAGTGAAATTTCAAACTTTGTCAACCATTTTATTTTTGCAGTGTAATTATATTAACAAAGCCCCCCCCCCAATAAAATTAAATAATAATAATAATAAATTATGTTGTTTTTCTAATAAACTACAGTTTTAGTCTTATACATGTCATATCATAATTTCTAAAGTGACGTAATTTCAAGTATTTTGGCAAAATTCTAGTATTTTGTGTCACATGGTGAAAGTTGACCTGAAGTTGTCACCAGGTCAAAGTTTGAGACCAAATATTTGGAAATTTGAGGCAGATTTCCAGGTTATGAGGACATAAGTGTTTGTCTTTGTGGTTCCTCACTGTGCCTAAACCTAACCACATCAATAACCAGGAAATAGAACCGTCTCAAATAAATCTTTCATCCTAAATCAATAATAAATAAATAAATCCATACAAGCTTTGCTTGTTATTCTATGGATAATAACTTCTAATGAGATCATAACTAGTTATTATTATAATACTGACCAGAGAAGAATGTTTTGAAGTGTGGAACACTGAAGTGTTGGAAGTAAAGTTGTTAGACCAGATTCTGGTTTTATCTCATTTTGACAAACAGAATCATTTTAGATTCATAACAGAAGCAGCAAAGTATCCAAACAGTTTCCAGAAGCTAAAAGGTTCAACATGAACTTATTCAGTAAGATTCTCTTTTGTAACTATGTGGAAAGAATCTGAGAAAACAGTTCTTTCTTTCCCATGTGGAAGATCGTTATTGTTCAGTTGTAAAACTTTTACAGGTAACAAAGGAAATAAAACATACGAGTTTGGTTCATAATGTCCTTTACAACAATTCAGAGCAAGTCTCTGCGGTGTTTTCTTACGTTCTCTCTTTGATTCACAATGGAGGACAGTTAAGAGCCGACCTTCGCCTGTGTTCGATTTTCTGCTGGAAGATTCTGCGCAGACAGGCACCAAACAGTTTATTGAATTATTGCTGCAAGGAACACTTTAAATAAGTTAAACTTCAGCAAATTTCTTCTGCTAACTTTCCTTTTTTTTTTTAACCTTTTCATTACAAAATATACAGGCTCTACTGCAACTTGGCTTGAAATAAATAAAAACTCTGGTAGTAGAAATTGATGCTTCATTATGAAAAACAATTACTTAATTTCATTGAGAAATTAACTTTAAGTGGAACATTTGGCAAGAGCAAATGTGTTTTGTTTTTTTTCCCCCCTCAGGAAATTGCAAAACAAAGCAAGTTTTAACAGCAAAATTTGTGGGGAAAAAAATGTCACATTTTAAAGTAAATATTTAAATTTCAATTTGTCATTCTAGCATTCTAGGCAAAGGCTAAAGTAGAAACTGAAGAAAATGAGCAGAAATAGACACTCCAGCTGTAATAACATTGCTGTTTGAAAAATAGTTGGAAAAAGTATACGTGACAAAAAAATGACTTTAGTTGTTGAACCTTAAATGAAAAGGTTTGGACTTAATTTTATAGGGAAAAAGAAAATCTAGAAAGGAGCTTGAAGTGAAACGTATTGGCAACAACAAATGTGTGTTTTCTTCAGAAACTGCAAAGCAAATCAAGAATTAACAGTGAAACTGTTACATGTTTGTCAAGAAGGAAATGTTGCAGTTTAAAGGACATTTTCAATTTCAGTTTGTCTAATTTAGTAACACGTGATGTACTTGCAGACTCCGGAGTTGTTGACTTTTACTCGCGTCACTGGATTTGTACCCACATTTTGTTTCAAGATGGAGGCTTCCTTTAATGAAACCCATTCAACAAATGTGATGAAATTTAACGTAAAAACATTATAAATCGAAGCAAAAGCCAAAGTGGAAATATTTTGATGAGGCTTTAATAACAGTGGATTGTTGAAAATTGGTTGGAAAAAACTATATTTTACAAGAATTAAGTCCACTGAAACTAAATAAGTGTGTGTTCCTTTTCTTGTCAAATCTTTAAAGTTTCTTTTTTTTTATTGTAATGTTTAAATTCGAATGTCTAAAGCACTGATGTATTTATTGCCTTTGAACCGTCTTTGAATTTGTGCCTCACCAAAACAATTAAGTTAAATTTTAATATACTTGAAAGTCTGTGAATTTAAAAAATAATAATAATAATAATCGAGGCTTTTAACATTTTTTGAAAATCACCCTAAATAGACATTGAAGGTCCTTGAAAGTGCTTGAATTTTGTGCAAGAAAGAGGTTCAGTTCATGTTTAGGTAAATGTCTCCTTTGTTTGTTACGACGCCACCTACTGTTTCATGCCCTACATTGCTCGATGTGCACAGATGAGGCCTATGAAGGACAAACATGGAGACATAATTACTAGTGGTGTCGTCTCTCAGTGAGTAACATTAAGCAAGAGAGAGCAAATGACATGACGCATGGGAAATGAAAATGCCAAGATAATCTGAGATAATCCCAAATGACAAAGACTGACTTTGACCAAGATCCAAAGGACAGTCACTTGTCCAGATGCAGTTTGTGTTTCAAATCAATAAAAGTGGACAATGCCATGGACGAAGACACTCGTACAAGTTGTCCTCCCATCTTAAGCTGTGTCAGCAAATTTGGTCCTTGAATTTGAGGGAATTAGTCCTGGAAAATCCTTGAAGTCTTTCATTTAATGTCAGCTAAGGTCCAGATTTAGTCTTTCTGCTCTCCACAGCGACGTTCCTACCTTCTTTTGCCTTCTTTTAAATCTTATTTTGTAAGAAAGAGACTGCGTCCTGTATCCCCTATGTATATATTATTATGCATTTTATATTATACAGAATAGGGTGAGATTTCACTCACACCAACACTTTAATATGAGAATCACGTGTCCCTGTTTGTGACAAGGACGGGTGTTTTCCTGTACTTGTCAAATGAATAAGTCATGATAATAATGTAATAATATTATGTGGCCTCTGGCCCGATAGTTTGGCTGTTGAAGATGTTTGCCTGTGTCTGATTGCGTAGCCACGATCAAGATATAATATAATAGAATATGAATTCCTTTGAATTCATTGATACTGTCCAGCTCTACCTTGATGGATGATTTATACTTAAATGAGCTGGACGTGGTTCTTTGTGAACTAGTTTCCGTTCACAAAGGCCAAACTGAGGCAGAATAATAAGATAGCTTTATAATGTCGTTGAATGCTGTCAGCGTAGACACACGCACGGTTACCCGCGGTTACCCGCGGTTACCCGCGGTTACCCTGTCACCTCACATGTTTCTGAAGAACGACAAAACACACACACACACTTTCTGTGTTCTGCAAAATTAATGCAAGTGAAGTGACCTTTGCCTGAACTCTGCAGTTAAATGTGTGTGTGTGTGTGTGTGTGTGTAGCTGGTCTTCCTTATGTTGTGGGGACCTAAATCTGTCTCCACACTCACATTATGGGGACTTGTCTTCCTTATGGGGACAAAAATCAAGTCCCCATAACGTGAATTATTACATTTTGAGGTGAAGACATGTTAGGTTAAGGTTCGGGTCAGGGTTAAGGTTAGCGTTAGGCATCTGCTTGTGATGGTTAAGGTTAAGGTAAGGGGCTAGGCAATGTATTATGTCTATGAGGGTCCTCACTCTGATAGAAGCACAAACGTGTGTGTGTGTGTGTGTGTGTGTGGTCGTACAAAGTGCCCTCCACAGCCGAGTCATGTCTCTTAAACCCCAGCAAGATGAAGGAAGTCTTCAGACGGAATGTCTCACATCAATTATTGAACTACAGAAAGGAAAAAAAAGAGAGAGAGAGAGAGTTGAGGGGTGAGAGATTGAGAGATGGAGGGAGGGTCCAGGAAGAGACGGACGATGACGCATGGATGTTTTAAGAATGAGAGGACGGGCGCATGGAGTGGAAGCAGAGGAAGACAAATCTGTGTGACACGCGCTGACGGAGCAGGTGATGGAGAGAGGTGTGACTCGTCGGCCCAGTGTTTAATTCATGGTTTAGTGGAGAAGAGACAAAAAAGAAAAGTGTTTAAATGTTGACGTCATGTTGTCGGTCCGGCCTCGTGCCTCGCACACGCTCGAGCGAAAAGCACTTTTTTTAGCTTGCCTCCATTTCATACTGCACGTCGCCAAACATGGTTATCGCTCTCATTCACACTCACACGTGTGCATTTACTTGGCTTAAAGGTATATTAGTGATAAAATATTTAAGTGTTAATATTATATTAGGTGTTAAGCAAATCAGTTAATGTAAAAATTGACATTGACACTGACAAACATTGACTTAAAACTGACAGAATTTATATTCTTTTAAGGAACATTTATTCACTTTAATGCCATATTTTAAAATACCTAACAGTGTAGTAGAAAATTAAAGTATGTCACACTCATGTACTGTATGTGTGAAAGTTTATCTCGCATAAATGTCAGTTATTTCTTCTTGAATTTGCTTAGTTTGCTTAGGTGTTTACCTTTTTTCCAACTTTAAAATCTACATAATCTTGCAAACTCTTTGCTCTGATTTCATGACGGCAGAACTTTTCTTAATGTAAAATCTAAGCATATCTTTCTTTGTCCCTTTATTTCACTTGTTACAAACACATTTGACTGTTTTTTTTTTTTTTTTTAATATGAAGAAGAATTACAGTTGCAGCAGTTGATTCAACATTCCAGTGCATTCTAACTCAATACAAAACGTACAGATAATTTTACATATATTTGCTAAATTATCTGATTTCCTCAAGTTTTTAATAATCATCCAACCAAAAGAAATCAGCGTACATTATAAGACATTTGACTGAGACTAAAATATTTGATGACTCTTGTTTTGCATCTTAAAGCGCATGGAAACAGTGTCAGAGATGAAATGGATCCTTAAAGCAGAATCTGGTCCCTTTTTTTTTTGCTTTTTCCTCTACAGAACACAGCAGAGTGGAGCCTCAAATGAGCAGCTCTACGATGTTCTGGATCCATTTTGATTTAAAAGATGATTTTAATGGAATCATCACCCAAGGAATCTGAATCAGAATCAGAATCAAGTCAAATCATGAGATTCATCATTGTCAGGACATAATTTCTATATTAAATCTGTTGCAAATGCAGTGTTTTCCATATAAATGTAGTATTTACACATTTTTATTGTATTTCAAACATTTGCATGAAGCTAATCCCCATGCTATAAAACCTTGATATACAGGCCAGTATCAATTAAGTGTATGAATCACATTTAACACATTTAAAGTGTCGGCATCAGGTCAAACTACGTCCACATCCACTGCCAGGACTACATGAACCTTCACATATAAACTGTGTGATGGCGTTTCATGCCTTTTAAATGTTACATTTATATTATTAAAGGCAACTTTAAACATCTCAGTGTGAGCAGTAACAGCTCTGTTCTTCACTTCAAAGTTACTGACATATTTGCAATTTACAAAGTGTCAAACCAAAAAGAGTTTGACGAAGGTAAACAAAATTTGAAACCTGTTTTTTTTTTTTTTGACAAAAATAAAAGTATTAAGCTGAGATTTGCAGCTCCAAAGATGCTGTAAATTCATGAGGAGTGGCCATCTGTTCGCGGCACCTCTCACATCGCGCCTTAACCTAGTTTTTTGCAGAACAGATTGTCATGTACTCCTCTTTAGTGACGGTGTCAAAGTGATGCAAGTAACAATATGACCTGGTCCATAATCTGTTTAGCAGTTTTCCAGCGTCCAGATGCTGAGATCTCTGCGCTACATGGCTGCGTTTCTGAAACAAGATGCTTTTTCCATATGTCCACGCAGAGAAGCAAGCATTTCACGGCGTCTCCCTTCTGTTGCAACATTTCCTTTAAGGCTAGTGTTGACTGTGTTTCTTTCACGCTAATGAAGAGAGTTAATGTGAGTTTCACTGAAGGGGAAAAAAAACACCTTGTCTGCCTGCTCCTGACGCATAAACCATACTTAATTTTGTCGGAACGACAAAGTCCCCGATGTTAATTCTTCTAATCTACTGTGAAAATCACATGACCAAAGCCCATAACCTAAGATGGACGACGTTCCGCTGCAACATTACAGCAACTTCTGCAAGGCTGAGTTGAGTTTAGCAGCCAACATCATCATCCTAAGATACTGTTAATTGTGGAAAATGATGTTCACATTAATAAACTGCAAATTTTCTCTCTACAATCAGCCAAATTTGAATATGAGTGATGAAGATCATTTCCTGCTGTGGTTAGATCGGGTTCTCCTGCCTCTGCAGCTATCAGACTCACAAATATGCCACTTTCTGTTATTGGTGACGACATGCATGTGATTTAAACAATATCAAATCTAAGCGTACCTTTCTTTGTAACTTTATCTCACTCGTTACACACACAAACACGTTTGACTGATTGATTTTTCTGTTGGAACAAAAATTACACCTGCAGCAGTTCCTTCAACATTCCCGTGCATTCTAACTCAATACAAAACATACAGATAATTGAACGTATACACTCTTACAGGCCCTGCAAATAAAATCTGATTATCCAACCAAAAGAAATCAGGGGACATTTTAGGACATTTGACTGAAACAGATTTGGAAAAATATCTATGTGGAAAAATATTCGACGACTCTTGTTTAGCATCTTAAACTGCACTGAAACAGTGTCAGAGACGAAACGGATTCTTAAAGCAGAACTTTGCAAAGGTCCATTATCAACCCTTTTATGCTAACTGTCGTAAAAACTCACCGCTGATGCTCCCTCCTCCATTCCCCTCTCCATGTGCATTGAGCCCCTTTTCCACCAAAAATTACAAAGAACTTTTATTGCCAGGAACTTATTTACCTGGGTAAATAAGTTTAAGTTTATTAAGTTAATTAAGTGGATTGATTTAATGAGTTGATTGTGTTTGTTTCTCAAAACCCGTTTCATGTTCATAAATAAATCGTTCCATCCAGTGTGTAAAGAACTTTAGAACGATACATGTTTTCACATCTCCAAAAGTCTCAAATAACACAAGAAAAATACGCTAGATTTGTCGCTAGTTATGAGTCAATAGAGGGTCTGAATATATATATATATATATATATATATATATATATATATATATATATATATATATATATATATATAGCAACAAAGTTGCAAGATGTTTTCCACACAGCCCCGCCCCTCCAAAGTTCCTGGTAATCTGAAAAGTCCCTAGTCATGAGTAGTTATTAAATTAAATATTTAATTTGTAATATTTACCACGTAATTTCGGTGGAAACCCGCTGAGGTTTTTTAATTACCCGGGTAAATAAGAAAAGTTCCTACGGTGGAAAAGAGCATTTTGTTTTCGGACACAAGCCATGGATGGAGCCATGGATGGAGCCATGTCCATGTCCGTGTCCATGTCAGTTGCCATTAGTTTCTCATGCTTCTTTGTTTTTCATTTCTTGCCATTTGAAAAAAGCCCACTCCAATGTTTACTCGGCCAGACCGTCATTTACCTGCTTCTTTTTGATGAACATCTAAAGTAACACTTGATTTTATAGTCAATACCTGGCAAAGCGATACCCGAGACTTTGCAAGACCTCGAGATTCTGGATACTCCAGGTCGGCGGCTCTGATCTCGCAAGGCTGGTTTTCCTCTAACGGACAGTAGGGGGCAGTGGAGACGACATGACATTTTGACCGCCACAGTGACTCTGAAGCTGTTGTTAAATTAAAGTAAAAATCCCGCATAGTTCTGCTCTAACTAATGTTGAATAGAAGACGAGACAGACAACGTGAGGGACGAGCGTGTGAAGGCAGAGCAACACGGACACACGACCTTCTTAACCTCTTTTTCTCACAAGTTCTGGAGCCCATATTGCCTGGTGTTTACCACTCATGTTTGACAGATGGATCTTGCTGAGTCACTTTACACAGTCCCTCCCTGTGTGTGTGTGTGTTCTTGTACTTGTTGCAGAGTGAGGACCACTGTGTAAACACCTACACAGTGAGGACATTTTGACAAAGTGAGGACATTTTGGCTGCTCCTCACTTTTTTTCACCTTTTTCAGGGTTAAGACCTGGTTTTATGGTTAGGGTTATAATTAGGGTTAGGTTAGGGTAAGGGTTAGGCATCTAGTTGTGATGGTTAAGGTTAGGGTAAGGGGCTAGGGAATGTATTATGTCTATGAGGGTCGTCACTCTGACAGAAGCGCAAACATGCGTGTGTGTTGTCACATGTCAGCACTCATCGCTTTCACTCACTCTATCCTTGAGTCCAATTTTCAGAATGTATTTTCCTCTTAATTTTTGCTGCCGCTTTAGAGGAGACAATTATTTTTTTGTGGAAATGGTGAGAAAACGGTCCAACGGTCTCTCTGGAGTTATTTTGGTTTTGGAGAGAAAAAAAGTGGAAAGAAATCAAGTGTAGGTTTGAAGGTTTTGGAACGAAGATGGACTAAAACCAGAGGTGACGAGAAGGAAAAACATTGTATATCATGCGAAAAGTCGTGAATTTATAGAATATTAGAGCCAGATTTTCCATAGATTTAGAGTAGAGGTGTACATCATCCCTCAGAGGATGATTCGATACAAATCTCAATATATGGACTTTGATTTGATCCAGGAATAATACTTTTGCTTTGTTGTTTTAATTCTGGAACATTTCAGTTCAGTTCAACATGACTGAGTTTGCATCACTGTCAATTACTTAATAATTATGTATATCACTGGTCATATTTGACAGAATTCAATATTTTGCATTTTATGATGCATGAATAAAAGGAAAAAGTTTACATATCTAAAGCACCAGACTTTTAAAATGCATATAAACATGTAAATGTAGCTACTTATATTTTCACTGGGGCTAGAGTCAGAGTCAAACTTTGTGTATGTGCCACAGTTTTAATCCTCTTTAATATAAAGGAAGAAGGTGTTACACAGTAGAATAAATAACAGAGACTGAAATAGGACAAAATTAAGGCCGGTACATTTTTTGGATTAATGAGGAGAGTGTTTTATTTGCTCTGTCAGCTTAAATATTTGGATATTTTGAAGTTAATACTCTATATTGTTGGTTAATGTGGCTCAGAAACACTGTTCACTGTTTGTGGTTTACACCAGTGTTACACAAAAATGTACATACAAGTTTTTATTTTCCTACATTGTTTTATATTGTTTTATATTTATCTTTTAATATTCTACTCCAGCTTATTACTGTATGTTTTTTTAAAAAGGCATAGGGGCCGAGAGAAACACTAATTTAATTCCTCTGTAAGTCCTGTATGTTGATTTAAGTCGACCGTCACGACCCAGATTTAAAATTTGTGCGTGATGTAGCAGGTATTTTACAGATATTTCTAGAGTTGGTAAGAAATTCCAAATCATTTATTGCAGATGTGTGGTAAATGAACTACAACTTAATTTTATGCATGCATGATTTTAAATTTACACACTTAAATATGAACTAAAAAGGGTTGACAAAGCAAAGGAACCTCCCGTGACCCATCTGAGGGCCTCGCCCCCAGTGTTTGATAACAACTGGTTTACACTGTAAAATACTTGTTTGGCAGCATCAGTGTTAAAAAGTGAAATTAATTCTTTAGTTCTTTCTTTCTTTGGCCAAAATAATGATCAGTCTGCATTTACAAGCCATCAGTGTCGAGAGGCAGTGGACATGTCCACACACACACACACACACACTCTCCGACACACACACACACACACACACACTCTGACACACACACACACACTCTGACACAGTCAGACTCAGTCCAGTGATACATGATCTGTCTCTAATGTTCTTAATGTGAGTTTTGGAGATTAGATGATGGAAAATCACACACACACACACACACACACACACACACACACACACACACACACACACACACACACACACACACCAGCCTGTGTGTGTGTATATACTGTATTTCAGTGTGTGAGCTCTTGACGTTGATGGTTTACAAATGCAGACGAATGATCGGAGAATGACAATTCCCGTAATCGTTAGCCCCCCAGCCCAACACACACACACACACACACACACACATGCTCTGTGTGTGTGTGTGTGTGTGCTATCCATCAGGAGTGAGTGGAAAGGGGGAGTCCCGAGTGTCACATTTGTCTTGAATGGGAGGCCGAGAGAGGAAGAGAGAACTAGAAGGCAACAGAGAAACAAAGCGATAAAGATTCTGCTGCTTTTCCTTTACTCTCCCTCTCTGTGTGTGTGTCTCTCTCTCTTTCTCTCTCTCTCTCTCTCTCTCGGCATCATCACACGCCCTCCATCACTGTTTATTGTTCAGACAAACTAAACACAATGGATCTTGTATTGTGAAGCCAGAGCCAGTTAAAATTACAAACAACTGTGTGTGTGTTTAAAGCCCACTACACAAGTGTGTGTGTGTGTGTGTGTGTGTGTGTGGGTGTGTGTGTGTGTGTGTGAGAGTTATTAATTTCCTGTTTTCCCTTATTCTCCTTTTAAAGTCTGTAGTAGCTGCTGACAGAAGAAACGTCTGGATATTTTTCAAAAGGAGCAACAACATTGTGTAAAAATAAAAAAAAAATAAAAAAAATAAAAAAAAGAAAAGAAAACACACAATACCTTATTATCATGAGTTTCATCATTTCTAATAATTCCTGTAGATACTAGTTTGCTTCAGTGTACATTTTATTTATGAATAGGAATGTCTTTCTGGATGTAAAAAAGCTACATTTTATAATTGTAAAACTAATATAGTGCATGATCTTTGAGATAAATAATAGGAAAAATTCTATCAGTTTTCTCAACCATGAGAATTGTCGGTGTTTCCTTACAGAAAATTAAAAAAGAAGTTAATCTCCCTGTAATTTAACTGTACATTACATTCTTCCCCTGTATGTTCCTTTTAATTGTCAAACATTCACAGAGTAATTAAGTTAGATGTGTATGTTGATTTCCCAAATCTGCCTGCTTTATTATAATAATAACATCATAATAACAGCAACAAGAAGAATAACAAGTCTTATATAATATATATGATGTATTTCTGGAAAAAAAAAAAAAAAATCAAAGAGGCAAAGCAACAGAAAAACCCTCACATAAATCAGAGCACCAAATTCTCAAGTAAATAGTGCTGTAGAATAAGAATAAAATCAGTGAGTGAATAAAATAATAAAGCTGTACTTCATGTTGCCAGTAGGTGGCGCAATGACCAGCTTGGCAGGTTATCACCATCATGGACCGATTGGCCCTAAACAGTAGATAAAAGATAAGGCAAATGCCAGTAAACATACTTTTGGCTGCTACCATGGTTGCTATGGTAACAAGCATACAGATCAAATTTAGATTAAAGGTGAGGGCGGAGTCTGTCCGGGTAGACGTAAAAAATGTGTTTGTTTTTTTTCAGCAAAATTCATCGGATTGCGCTAAAAATCGATCTAATCATGCGTTTAACAGGCCGTGATTTTGGTATGTTTCCTGTTCCTATGGAACACGGAAACTCGGAGCAACCTCACTGTCAACCATCATGCTGTTCCAAGATGGCTGCCACCGCACAAACAAATACTTATCATCACTTTTGTTGTATTTGTTTCAGAGTAAATCAGTCAGACAAACACCTTACTGTTTATTTTTTAACCGTAGACATGTTGCTGCGTTGTTTGAGTGCACAAAATGCCACGTAGCACGTTGCTATCGACTGGCAATGCTAACAGTGGCTAACAGTGGCTAAACTGGAGTTCCTGACTTGTTTCCATGACTTCAGAGGACATTGCATTAACTATAATTGCTAGTGCCCTAATCTTAACCTAACCCTATCCTCAACCTAACTTTACAACATGTCTTCAACATAAAATGTCATCATTTATGTTAATAACGATTTGATTTTTGTCCCCATAAGGAGGACAAGTCCCCATAATGTGACTATGTAAACAGAATTAGGTCCCCACAACATGCGGAATACCGGGTACACACACACACACACACAAACACCCCAAACCCCAATGCATTCGTACACACCCGCTCAGACTGGGAAAGCAATAACAATCAAATTCCTCCCTCCCCATAGATGTCCCTGAACCCACCCACCTCTCCCCTCCATCCCTCCATCCCTCCATCCCTCCTCTCATCTCCGTCCATCTAATTTTATGAGTGTCTGGGGAGTTTGTCTGTGTTCTGCCTGTGTGTGTGTGTGTGTGTGTGTGTAACTCTAGCAGAAAATGGCTGCCTGTCACATTAGTGGTTAGATGGGCTAAAAAATCACTTGTGTAATCACATTTTGAAGTCAGGCTCAGTCATGTTAACCTCTTTATTTAGAGGTACAGATGGATGTTAGGATGGCTGCAGTGATGGAGGGATGGGGGGATGGGGGGGGGAGACAATCACTGTTCCTGTACTGCACGCGTGATTATTTTGACTTTGTCTTTAAATCACCATGTTCTCCTGACTGACGTGATTCATATGTGTCAGAGAATTTTCCGTTACCAAGGATTTGTAAACTGGTGAAGAAGTCAGTTTTGGGTTAAAGCGGAACTCTGTAAATCTTATTTGTTTGTTTACTTTTTTTCCAACGGAGCTCCCCCTACAGTTTCAGAGTTCTTAACATCCATCCATCGTCGACCTCTTTGTCCTCACTGTTTTAAACCCCCCCCTTCCTGTCTCTTGGACATGTGCATTTGTTTACAACAGAGCTGGCGAACACTAGCCGTGGAGCCACGTCCATGTCCATGTCCACGTCCATGTCCACGTCCATGTCCACAGCTAGGTCCACATCAATGTCCGCGTCCACATCCACATCCACATCCACATCCACATCCACATCCACGCACATGTCCACAGCCACGTCCATGTCCACAGCTACGTCCACACCCATGTCCACAGCCACGTCCATGTCCACAGCTACGTCCACAGCCAGGTCCATGTCCACAGCTACGTCCACAGCCAGGTCCATGCCCATGTCCACAGCCAGGTCCATGCCCATGTCCATGTCCATGCCCATGTCCATGTCCATGTCCACAGCTATGTCCATGCCCATGCCATCTCCGTCCATCTAATTTTATGAGTGTCTGGGGAGTTTGTCTGTGTTCTGCCTGTGTGTGTGTGTGTGTGTGTGTGTAACTCTAGCAGAAAATGGCTGCCTGTCACATTAGTGGTTAGATGGGCTAAAAAATCACTTGTGTAATCACATTTTGAAGTCAGGCTCAGTCATGTTAACCTCTTTATTTAGAGGTACAGATGGATGTTAGGATGGCTGCAGTGATGGAGGGATGGGGGGATGGGGGGGGGAGACAATCACTGTTCCTGTACTGCACGCGTGATTATTTTGACTTTGTCTTTAAATCACCATGTTCTGCTGACTGACGTGATTCATATGTGTCAGAGAATTTTCCGTTACCAAGGATTTGTAAACTGGTGAAGAAGTCAGTTTTGGGTTAAAGCAGAACTCTGTAAATCTTATTTGTTTGTTTACTTTTTTTCCAACGGAGCTCCCCCTACAGTTTCAGAGTTCTTAACATCCATCCATCGTCGACCTCTTTGTCCTCACTGTTTTAAACCCCCCCTTCCTGTCTCTTGGACATGTGCATTTGTTTACAACAGAGCTGGCGAACACTAGCCGTGGAGCCATGTCCACGTCCATGTCCATGTCCATGTCCACAGCTATGTCCATGCCCATGCCCATGTCCCCGACCATGTCTACAGCCACAGCCACGTACATGTCCATGTCCATATCCATATCTATGCCCATGTCCATAGCTACGTCCTTGTTCACAGCCACGTTATGTCCATATCCACGTTCACTTCCATGTCCACAGCCACATCCATGTCCATATCCACGTCCATGTCCACACCCATGTCCACACCCATGTCCACACCCATGTCCACAGCCAAGTCCACACCCATGTCCACAGCCATGTCCACAGCCATGTCCACACCCATGTCCACAGCCAAGTCCACACCCATGTCCACAGCCAGGTTCATGCCCATGTCCACTTCCACAGCTATGTCCATGCCCATGTCCACGACCATGTCTACAGCCACAGCCACGTCATGTCCACATTCACGTCCATGTCCACAGCTATGTCCATGTCCATGTCCACAGCTACGTCCATGCCGTTTTGCATGCTCCTTGTTTCCTCTCCTCCAGTTTTCTCTGCTTCTTCTTCACCAATTCTAAAACGATGAACGTCTAAGGTCAGGTCAGTGCTGAGAAACACGTGTAACGTCAGACATGACACTAACTCAGATTCTAACATAAAGTCATCTGTCTATGAACTTCATCTCAGCTCCACCCCTATTTAAGGGGGCAATTAACTGATGCTCAGTTTTCCAGTTTACAATAGGGGACATAGGGTAATAATGTTTAATAAATTATAATTGCTAAATTATAGTTTACGACATCATAGTTAAGGGATTCATGTTTTACACTTTACAGTTAAGGCCACAGGACGCGTTAAAATATGCTTAAGTACTTCCTTAACAGATTTAAGTGATAATTATTTAGTGCTGTAATACATTCAAGGGAAACACGCAAACCTTTAATAAGGGTCAACTAAAGAAAAGACAGTTAGTGCTTTAATTATGTCAGTTAACAGCTGTAACTGACATTAATAACTTCATTAACCTGGTGAAAACATTACTAAATGGTAAGTAATTAGTTTAATTCAACGTTAGTGCAGACTTATTTGGTAATGTCAAGTAATGTATCCTTATTTTAAAGTGTTACAGATACATGCTGACCCCTTTCTATCTGTGTAGAAAGAGATTTAGCCTAAAAAAAATTATTACTATAAACCATGAAAAAGGGTGGTTTATATGCAGCTTTATGTCCCCCTGCTTCTCAAACATAACAATATAGTTAAAGAGAAAATAATTATCATGGATTATTATGTAAATGACCATAAGTATAATCGGTCATTTGTAAAAATTAGACTTATTGAAGTGCCTTTTACACAGAAACTGTCACTATGGTGAATCTTTTCACTAATAAAGCCAGCCACGTCCCTCGTTACACATAACCTCATCAGCTCTTATTGTGTCTCATCCTTTTATTAAAAGAAACAATTGAAGCAGTTCACATCTCAGAGGTGCAGCACGTGTCTCCCTGTCTGTAACTGTCCAGTGAATTCAGCCTTCAGCGTCTGTGGATTCTTTTGCTGATTACATATTCAGTCCTGACAATCACTGGGGATCATGATGCTGCTGCTGCTGTTGCTGCTGCTGCTGCTGCTGCTGCTGCTGCTGCTGCTGTGTCCCCTGTCCCTGTCACTGTCCGTGTCCCTGTCCCTGTCCCTGTCACTCTCTCTGTCTCACACATACAGTGTTGTCACTCTGTCCCAGGTCAGAGGAGGGACACATTTTCTGCCCTTGTGCCATATTCACATTTCTGGGTTTTTCTTTTTTTGTCTTTGAATAACCACTTGTTTTTACCCCTCATCTCTCTATTTTTTCATTTGTTTTGGCCCTCTTCATGTGGTCTAGTTTGATATTCTCTCCTACGCATTTTCGTTCAGCTTATATTTTATTTATTTCACACAGAGATAACAGATCCAGTGCACGGACAGGCAGAAAGGGTTATTTGTAGCCTCCATGGGAATGTACGATTTCCCTGAACTGTGCAGCAAATAGTACTCTAAATTATAGTTTTATTAATTACAAAACTATAATATAATGCAATTGCATGTAAACATTATGTCAATTATTTAACCTCAGTGAAATTTGTATTAACTCTAAATGGTTAATATTTGGTTTTCATGTATAATAATAATAATAATAATAAAGTAATATCAAACCAAAAAAAGGAGAAAAAAACAGTGAAAAAAATGACAAAATCCAAACAAATTATACAGTATATACCCCAAAAAATTTTTATAAAACAAAAATAAAAAATACTGAGAATAACAGCAGTCACAACCAAATATTAGTTAGTTAGTTACTTCTTTGATATAAATGACGCTTTCATAACTCCTACTGACATTCCTCTTCCAGATATTTCCTCCTAAAACACAAATAATAAATCATTTTAAAAACTTTCCTAGCCTATTTTTAGAAGATAAATGGCTGTTATAACTGAATACACTTGGTCTTTTGTCTCCTTGAGGACAATACTGTATGTTCCATAAACATTACAACACTTAGGTTTCACCTTAACACAGGCCAGCTGGACATTCTAGTTTTGCTACGAAAAAACCTTGACAGCTTGTGAAAGACGAGGCGTTTTGAAACAGTTTCTGCGGAATGAAGAGAGGGAATATCATCTACCAGATGGAAGCATTTAAAATGAGCAGGAGAGGGAGGATGTATCTGCTCTACGTGCCTGGTAATGGGGCTGCGAGCAGTTTGCAGGAAATTGCCAGTGTTTTCCTAACGTTGTTTTTCTGGGCTTCTGTTGTGTTTCTGAACCAGCAGACGAAGCCAAATGTCAAAACACTTTTGATAAAAGCAACAACGAAACGTGCACAACACTTGTACACGAAAAGAGTTTATTTTGTGGTCGAGTGTTTGTGTCCAGTAACTTTTGTTGTAGTCAATATTGTTGTCATTGTTGGTTTTCTTGAGCAGAAACGATTTTTACAATATTTGTTTGCTGCGTGCTTCATCTGAAAACGGGCTCTGTCAGGCAAAACTATCAGACCTGACTGAGGGAGCATTTGTGTGTATAAAGCAGCAGAGCCCAAAAAAACCCGCCAAATGAGCGGGTTATTTTTCAGCAGTAGAATTCAGAATAGTGCTGTTTTGTCATGAAACAAATCACTTCCTGTGTGCAGCAGAGGAATGTCCCCAAATTGAAAGACCTGTGTGTGGAGTTGATGCTTTATCTGTGTGGTGTGAACTCATTTGACAATAGTTTTAATGTAACAAACATTTGTTTCTTTTGGAAAGTCCTACAGATCAGCGTTAAGCCGTTGGCGACCTCTGGACCAGTTACTGTCCCCTACTTTTTCATCATCTTCAACGGTCACTACAGACGAGAATGACTGTCCATAGTGTCATCCACTTGTTGGTCATTAGATTTCTGTAGAGGCCGATCTGTGGTGAGTGGTCGACGAGCACAGACGCTACATATGAAGTGACAATACAATCAAAAAACGTTTCATTCACCTGCAGCCAGGCTCCTACTGGACGATGCCCACTGTCAATCCCACTAGTGTCCACTTACATGTGCCCTATTTTGTCGTGCATTTTGGTTTATTAAAAACAAGTACAAAATGTCTATTGGTCATCTGGCTGAGAGTGGTTCCTCACGTTACAACTCCAAACATGATACAGAATATTTAAGATCTGAACTCACCTTAGCAGAACTTCTGGTGCCACGCCCACAACGTAACAAAATGGCTGCCACCATGAGGTAAAAACATCACGAAAGAACTCAAGTCTGTGTCAACAAAAAAAAAAAAAAAAAACAGGAACACAAGTGTCCAACAAAGCGGAGTCAAACAGCCACAAACCAAATGAGGCAAACCAAAAGTTGCCGCCACAACAAAACCCAAAACCCATGAAAAGCCACTACCACAGCACAAAATAGACACTGTGGTCATGAAGCACAAACAAGTAACTGAAATGCTACAAACTGACTTAACTGGAAGGTCAACTCCTAGAAAGCTGATTGGTCCTGCACAGGAGGTTCCAGCCTAAGAGGCCTGATCATCCCGGCTGAAGTGGACTTTCCTTGAATCACTCTCAGCCAGACTTCCAGTAGACATGTTGTACTTAATAAACCTTTAAAATGGTTTCTTTAGCCTGATACTGGTGATTTTTTGGGAGTTGGAAGATGGATTTTCCCACTCTTGTTGCGATCAGGTTTTCCCCTAGGCCTGGTCGTAACAATATTAACGCGCAGACCTTGAGACGGCATTAAAACCACACAGAACATGGTCACAGAGAATTACTCAGAAGGATTAAAAGTGATGCAGGCATGATGCAGTTTAACCTCTTTGGCCCTGTTCTTAGCCCTGGGCTAATAGCAGTCCTGGACTCTTGCTTTAGCTTACACACAGTTTCACATCATTTGAAAGGCTCTGACATTGATTTTAGCCTACGGCCAGTCAAGTTCTGCTCTGCGGACACGCTGCAGCTCACTCCTGAAAAGTCTGACAGTGAAGATTTGTCGAAGTTGCTGCAGTGTGCGAAGCAGTCAGAATAAGCCTGAAGGAAAATCATGGTCCTCACTTACTCTGTGGTTTAAATAAAGAAATGACTAGGCGGCTGCCGTCCTGGGGTTTCAGTCGAGCACAGTGGCAGCTTGATTGCCTGGTTGCTAGGAGAATTCTGATGAATGTAGCAATCTGCAATTTATATTTTTTTTATTTTTTGCTTGATTTGTGCTTGTGTGCCCCCCTCTCACAGCAGCGCGGGATTGAACGGACTGTGCTAAAGTAAGAGCCGTGGCAAGTGGCTGTAGATCAAGATAAATGCCATGATTGTCAGACAAATGTCTACAACTTCTCCTCCATCATGTTTCCGCAGCATCTCCATTTGCAGTGTCGCACAAATAACAAGAAATAACAAGGCATAAATGTATTTAACCTCATAAAAGGACTAATCACCTTGGTTTAGGTTTTTCATTAAGTCTTAGGATGGATCAGTAGTAGTAGTTCATTTTCAGGTTTTGAAAAGATTGACAAATTATCTTTGAGCAGGTTATTATTTGATTCAAAGTGGATTGTACCATATGAAGTTATATATGAATACAAGGGACCTCTATTTATCAACCTGTCCATCATCAGTAGCTCAATAACTTTGTAATAAATGCCAACTTTGGCTGTGTGTCAATAAGAAATGCAAGAGGTATCAGTTGAGTTCTGTTGGTCTGACTGGTCCTCACATTTACTGTCCAGCGTGTCGCTTGACAGGTTTCATATTTGGCAGGCGACTTCTTTAGGGCCCCAGTATGGACAGTGCCAACTTTGACATTGTTTGGATAGGAAACGCAAGATGTAGCAGTAGAAATGCAAAAGAGATATCGGCCCCGTGATCTTAAACAGTTGCCAAAAAAAAAAGTGGAGTTCGATCAGACCCGGTGAATCAAGACAAGTCGCCATGACCCCTGGGTTGCTCCAGGTGATTTTTGTCGGACGTCTGTCTATCGCTAATATTGGCCTTGCTGGAAATGCTTACGCGACTCTGACTCCAGAAATTGACGATGCCTTGACCTGATGGAGTCTAACAAATTGAGATATTCACCAAATGTCTGTCAAGCAGTGGACCAGAGTTTGAGAGCAAGAACATTTTTGAGAACATTCTGATTAATTATCAAAATATTTCCTTGGAAAAAAATTGAAAGAAAGGTGTTTTTTTTGGCTAAAATATTTGCTTTAAAGAAACTAAGTTCTAATAAGTAATTGTTTTTTTAATGTTGTGGCTGATCAGTGGAACAGATATCACACCAATAAATAATGCAATTTATGATTTTAGTGCCATTTTTTGGTTGTTAGACTTTCACTGTGAACATTCCTCCACCACCTTCAACATATTTTTTTCTCTTCTTTAATTCATCTCTGTTCGCTTTGCCCCACTTTCACCGAGTCATGAGGTGCTATGTTCAGATACTCACTCTTCCATTAGCAGCTTTTGGCAGTGACAACCTTTTAACCTCCATCACTCCATAACACAGGTAGACCTCTGCCTCCCTCTCTCTTCTGTTCCTCTTTGTCTCTCCATATTTCACAGTTTCCATTTGGAGACACTCAGGAACAAATGCGGTGCACTTTGTTTGGCCTCACTTTGCGGAAAAGGAATGCAGAATTCAAAAGTTCAAGTTTGTGTGGTGGTGGTGGTGCTCGCCTGTGTGACCTCAGGGTGTAAATTATAAATAAGCACTATGCTCGGCGGATTATTTTATCTTCATGGAGTCATTTTTAAAACATGCAGATATGTGACGCTGAAAGCCGCGCTCTTTAAAGAATGATGCGTCATCTTCTGCGGGTCTGCAAATTTCCTGTGTTTGACGGAGCCTTTCAGCATTTCTTCAACACTGTAACAAATCAAGTCGTTGTTTTGCTGTTTTTAAATTTTAACAGAAATCTCATTCCTTACTGTCACGCCCCAGCTCACAAAGGGGAAGGGAAGCAATATAAGAACAGGAAATGGAAGATAAGTTAAGTTAATTACAAAATAAATAGGGGCGTATAGTCAATTTCCTGACCCAAAAAGTGACACTCGAGACAAATCTCAGTTCATGTAGTCTTTTCAGTGGCAAGAGTCACCAGAGGTGGGTGCCACAACAATCACTGTCCCATCCACACAAACATTCCGCCCAATTACAGTCAGGGAACCACACAGCCTACTTTTCATGTCCTCCCGAATCAACTCCACAGAGTTAGAGTCCGGCTGAGACGCACGTCAGTGGCCGTAACACTTATTTCATATCAGCTAGTGCTGGAAAACAACATGAACAATTTTACAGTCAGTCAGCTTAAACTTTATTTCATAACACAAAAATTGTTACTTATTTGTTTCATTGCTCCCACTTAACAATGGTATTAGTATGACCATTGGATGGTAATGGTATGGTAATAAGAACTGGTCCGCCATGTTGAATATCCAGCTTGTTAGATGAATTTGAAAATCTGGAAAAAAAAAACAAGATTTTTTTCTTCACAAAAAGAGTCTGTATTGCACATTGTGTGAACTGTCTCTGTAATATTGTAATATTGTCTGCCTTACTATGTACAGAGCCTTGAGATAATGTATGTTGTGAATACAAATAAATTTGAACTGAAAAGAATAATTGAATTTATTCTGGCAAAGAAAATGAACCCAGTCAAAGAGCAGTTTTAAGACACTAGTAACATTCTGTGGCTAATTATGGTCACTTGTTGGTCACTTGTGTTGGTATGATCACACCAACACATCCCTGAAATATTTACATTTTCTACAATATTGAATAGTTTAGATGCGTGGTTAATATATTATGCTTTGGCCTGGTATTCAGTCGCTTTGAAAACGTAGCCCTCGGTCAAATTTACTTGCCAACCACTGATCCAGATGCTAATGCAGTTTCTACTTTGGTAATAACAGTGGTCATAGTGTGGTAATGGGGAGATAATGTTATAATTTATAAAGTAATATTAATTAATAGCTTGTTAATGAAAGTTAATTTTGCTTACTATCAGTGTAATACCTTAATCATAATTGCTTTTTTATAAAGTTGGAATTGCCTGGTGGTTAGAATAGAAATGAGCTAGTATTACCTTAATAATTAGTTCTTTATCAAAATATAATTATTAAACTAATAGCATTTTGTTAATTTATTTTAATGTAAAGTGTTGCCAGTGTGTTTATTTTGTGGGACAGATAAAGTGACCTACAGAACTGCACAGCAATTTTCAAGTGCAATGTATCACAGCATCTGTAGCTTCTGCTAATTTCTCTTCCATGGAAGTAAATTTAAAAAAAAAAAAAACAATTAAGTGAGGCTTTGACGTATGAACATGGGAGAAACACACACAGTTAAATTATGGGATCAGAATTTTAAATATAATCTTCAAACATAAAATGTTTAATGGTGACCAGAGCTGTAATGTCACTTAAACTGCTGATAGAATCAGGCTTTTCCTGGAGCCACTTCATAAATCACATGTCGCCCACGTTTCCCACGTTTCCTCGGCACGACACTCATGTCTTCCTCACCAATTTGCAGCTGTGGTTTCCCCTTGTCTTATCCACCACTCCCCGCGTGGTGTCCATGACGGATGAAGACACCGAAGGTCAAATCAGTGCGAGGGGACGATTCGTCTCTTCGTCCTTTGGGTTCAGCTTTTATGCTGTGAACCATTCACACGATCCGTCTTCCGGACTTTTCCTTAAAGGGAGGAAGTGCTGACGGTTTCCTAACGGTGATGGAGGAGACGGCAGCGTGAGAACAAATCACGTTGGGTTTTTTGCGTTCGCAGAATGTGGTTGTGAAGGCACCGTTGATGAAGTATCCTCCCACTACATCAAATAAGTTTATTGTTGACCACGAATAGGAACAAAACTCACATGGACTACAGATAAACAAAGTCGCCTTTGGGGTTTGTTTGTGGTGGATTGAAACATGTCTTTTAATATTGGAAACCCAGATGGTAAATGTGATTAAAATACATTTCATAGGCACATCTTGGCGATTTCATCCCAGACTGTTGCTGTGCATGAAGCCGCCTTACTTTACTCACGCCGTGTGCTTGTAGTGCCTCACCCGCCAAGTCTAAAATTCGACACTCTGCCCAGAAATGTCTCCACAGACACAAAAACAAAACACAACAAGAGTCTTGTCGAGCTGATAGGCTAAATTAGCCTTGTGTGGACTTATTTGACAGTGGTTTGAGTGCAACAAACATTTGTTTTTATTTAATTTCCACACTGCACCTTACATCCCATAAACATTCTATCAAATGATCCATCAGAAAAGATATCAATGTGTGATAAAGTCGCGACTGCACCAGAAATGTTCTGGTGCCCGTAATAAAAGAGCTTTTGAATATTAATAAGTCTTAATTAAGGCTTTTACTCAGTTTTCTGTGTCTCCTGTTCCATTTTCAGGTCTTCACATGACATAAGTGGATTCAAGCATCGCATGAGAAGGCAGTTTCTGGTAAGTTCCCTTAAGAATTTAAATGCAGCCATCCACACGGCAGCAGCAGTTCACACACAGTGTTAAAAAAAAAAAAAAGGAAGTAATGATAATCTTTATAAATCTGGGTCCCAGTGAGAGTCTGTAGTGCTTAATCTGGACTCCCAGAGGTGATAAAGTTTAGGAATCCTTTAAAAGTTAAAAAAATTCTCTAATTAAGGAAAAAAACCAAAAAACCCATATATATATATAGACTCATTGGAATGGTACATTTTTCTCCTCACATTTTTGAGTGGTAGTATTTATTTATTTATTTATTTATTTATTTATTTATTTATTTATTTATTTATTTATTTATTTATTTATTTATTTATTTATTTATTTATTTATTTATTTATTTATTTATTTATTTATTTATTTATTTATTTATTTATTTATTTATTTATTTATTTATTTATTTATTTATTTATTTATTTATTTATTTATTTATTTATTTATTTATTTATTTATTTATTTATTTATTTATTTATTTATTTATTTATTTATTTATTTATTTATTTATTTATTTATTTATTTATTTATTTATTTATTTATTTATTTATTTATTTATTTATTTATTTATTTATTTATTTATTTATTTATTTATTTATTTATTTATTTATTTATTTATTTATTTATTTATTTATTTATTTATTTATTTATTTATTTATTTATTTATTTATTTATTTATTTATTTATTTATTTATTTATTTATTTATTTATTTATTTATTTATTTATTTATTTATTTATTTATTTATTTATTTATTTATTTATTTATTTATTTATTTATTTATTTATTTATTTATTTATTTATTTATTTATTTATTTATTTATTTATTTATTTATTTATTTATTTATTTATTTATTTATTTATTTATTTATTTATTTATTTATTTATTTATTTATTTATTTATTTATTTATTTATTTATTTATTTATTTATTTATTTATTTATTTATTTATTTATTTATTTATTTATTTATTTATTTATTTATTTATTTATTTATTTATTTATTTATTTATTTATTTATTTATTTATTTATTTATTTATTTATTTATTTATTTATTTATTTATTTATTTATTTATTTATTTTCTCATTCAGTGGGTTGAGCTTTCTTTCAACCTCAGTCCTGATCACAGAAAAATAGAATTAATTAATTTGCTCTAATGTCAGTAGGCTTCCACTCGCACTGCTACCGGTTGGATTACCATGAAAATTGCCCCCATTGCAAAAAAAATGGGTCAGTCAGATGTTTTAGGGATGACAGAATGAAATTATAATAACCCAGTATGCATGTTATATGTTCTAATGGCTAAATCTCTAATTAAGGAAAAAAACCAAAAAACCCATATATATATATATATATAGACTCATTGGAATGGTACATTTTTCTCCTCACGTTTTTGAGTGGTAGTATTTATTTATTTATTTATTTATTTAATAGAGTACTGTGTAAAATCATTACAGGAGCAGAAGTTGAAATTTCAAAATAACACTAAAGTGTACCCCCTTAGGGGATTTCATGTTATTTGCATTAACACTGGCCAAATAATATTCAGTTTAAATAATACGAATAAATACAAGATGGCAAAAGTATAAGAGGACTTTAAGGGTTCGTGGAGGTTACTTTCAGGTCTCTTGTAATAAGTGTAGTATGTTGTTATGGTATGGTTGGTCCCTGTTGTAAAGATTCAGCACTTAGTCACTGATAAGGACACGGATACTCGTACTAAGAGCCTGTGTTCTTGGGGGGGAAAAAAGCCACAAATGCATGTTCACTCACTGGGAATTCCTTTCATGCAGAGTTGCTCATCATGGAACAACATCAGCTCCTAAGGGGAGTTACACACATGTATGAAGAAATATGTCAACAGTGGACGTAAACTTATATTTTTCAATATTTTAACAATCAGTAATGTTATTGCTTCAGTCAAACAAGTACAAAAAAAAATTGATTGATTCAGCATTTTCCAAAAAAACATCATCATAATGAAAGCATTGTTTACTTGTGGCTCATAAAAAAATTGCAGATGTGGTCCGATCCTCGCCACACATTGGAAACCTAATGACAAGTGTATGTCGAAACATTGGCAAGTAGCTTCCGCCGCCCTGCCAATACAGGGCTGCTTTGAAATGATGACAGGAGACGCTGAAATGGCCTAAGTGTATTTTAAAGTAAAGAGGAAAAGAGGATTTGATATTGATAATGGATGGAGAATATTGATACACCCACTTATCCACAATCACTTTGTTGTTAGGGGTAGGAGATAATTGCTTTAATGCTCTCAATCTGTACCAATCAGTTTAAACCACAACGTCTGATGTAAGCACAACTTTAAACTGACGAAATGAACAGCGCAGGCATTTATTAGTGAAGAACCATACACTTTAGACGAGGGTTGACAAATAAATGAGTAGAAATTTTACTTCCAGCCTTTATGTTGAGGATTTATATGTGCACTACACCTCTAAATCTCAGGAGGGAGGTCATTCCTTTTCTAGCACAGTCAATGATTTAGTCATAATTATCAATGGCTTCTCTGCCCAGCCACAAGAAATGGATGCTTGGTCCATTAAAAAGACACAGCTAAGGGAAAGCTTGTAGCTTCAGTTAGTCGACCTATTTCCTGTGAGGTAAACTAGATTGAGGATGAACGTGAACTGACCCCGCTTTTTTTGTGAGAATCAAAGTGAACAACTGTAGGTCAGTTAAAAAGACGTCAAAATCCTGAAAACATGAGTTAATCTCCAACATTTAACAGGGACATTTCTAAAATGTCCACATTTAACAGAGGAGTCTGGTGTATTTAGCAACAGCACTGCTGAAAGACGGAGATGGTGAGCCCAATCACAAGCCGTTCAGCCGTATTTCACTTCAGTGACTGTGTCAGACGGAGTCTGTGCTCCGGTCATGCAGGAAGTACTGGACCAATCAGTGACCAACCAATCAGTGACCAACCAATCAGTGACCAACCAATCAGTGACCAACCATTCAGTGACCAACCATTCAGTGACCAACCATTCAGTGACGGTCAAAGCTGTTGTTTTCTTTGTACTGAATCGTTAGAATCAGTACAGTACACCGTGCTTTGACACGGCTGTTTCTATGACGACCCCACCCATGTTGAGCAGGAACTATGAAGTCATGGAAAACAACATGTCTGATACCAAACCAAATAGAACCAAGTCGTGCTAGAATATAGATATAGTATACTGAAAAGGCACTATTAGACTTAATGCTTCAACTTATATTTGTCTTGTGCTACTTTATTTAGTATCTATGCTAATGAGCAGGTCCACATATTACATTAGCAACGTATAAGTAAAATTCATAGGCGCAATGCCCATATAAACCAGAAAACCCACCATAAATCAGTCTGAATATGTTTGTTTAGTCTAATTTCCAGTAAAGTTTAAAACAGGCATGATTGTGATTCGTTTATGAAACTTTATCTCCATGAAGAAGGTACCCGTTCAGAAAAATGTGACATGAATTAGTGAAAATGGTAAGAAAGGTAATGCACTAATCTGCTCATGTTATAATTTACCATAAAGTTTGGTCATCTTCACGTCGGGTCCAAGTGAAACAGTTTGAAAGAAAGGTTTGGCTACATATTACTGTGTCTGTTTTGGCTGATAACTATTGTAGCCGCAGTGTTTTATTGCTCCATTCATTTAAAAACAATTCAGTAGGAACTATATATATATATACATATATATATTGCTGAACATCAGGACACCAAATGAAAAGAAAAAAGATAATCATGTGGAGAGGAAGAAGACATAGTGAGGTTTATTTTCCTTAAACACTGTGACGGGGGGTATTATTAAACTGTTAGGGATTCTCTCTCCTCCTTAGTTATTACCCAGTCATGTAAGCGGCAGATAAATAACTGCTGCGGTGTAAAATTATGACCTGTCAGTCGAGCAGTAACATTGGCAGACGTGAGAGACGCAAGAGCTGCTAACAACGCAACGAGAAATGGAGAGAAACAGGAAAACAAAAGACGGAGAATGGCAGCAGAAATCAAGAAGCCCTTAAAGTGCACTGACGGCTCTGAAAGTGACGGCGGCGAGAAACGTATGCAGGGAAAACCGTGCTAGAAATGAGAGACGGCCGCTCACGCATGTTTGACCACACGCATGTGTGCAATCGCTGCTTCCTGTATGCATGCACGCCTCTGCTTTCCCTGCCTATGCAGCAACTTTTAATCAAACGTCTTCCTTGCAGTTCAGCACATGGTATAGAGTGTCATTCAAAGTCCATAAGGACATGTCAGACATTGTTTAAAAAAAAAAGCAAAACTCTCTCTACAATATATTAGCCAGTGTCTCTCCGCCTCCCTGGGAACTTTCTAAGAAGCCCCGTGTAATGCAGCTCTGGGGTCAGACAGAGGTTAAAACACTCATCAATATTTTACCTGCCCAACCAGGGGGAGAAGAAAAAAATGCACTATACTTGTCTGGTGCACTGTGTTCACAAGAGGCAGTCGGGGGGAAAAAATGGAAGGCTTGTCACATCACACGTTTACACTTGGCTGTTTTATAACAGACACAAAAGGAAGGTTAAAATTAAGGGAGCGGGATTTGTGAATGTACAGTTTATGTGAAGGGGGGAAAAAAAAAGGTGTAAAAATGGTGAATCACATAAAAATCTGATGTGAAGGATTTAAAGATTATTTTTTTTTGCAAATCATGCATTTTATTTCTTAAATAAACAAACGTGTCGTTTTTGTATTAGTGGGCTTGAAAGTGAGATTATTCATGCATTCATTTTTTAATACCAATAACCTCTTTTCCTACAAAGGGGGTTTTTACTCGGGTAAATAAATTCCTGTTAATCTGTGTAGTTTGTGTTTCCACCGCACCTCAAAGTTCTTGAGTGTTGTTGATGACATACAGTCAAAAACATTTAACACGCCGGTGGATCACTTGATTGTGTTTGTTTCTCAAAATATATATTATTATTTATTTATTTATTTATTTATTTATATATTTACATATTATATTTAAACTGTTATATATTTAAATTATTCACTTATATAGCTGTCCTACTACTGCTTTATAATCACACCTATCCTTATATGCTTATATGTATATATATACATACCATAGAGCTATACCTTAGCATTTATAAATTTAGTAATAGAAATAGAAATATATGTTTGTGTCCTGTACATGTATGTCCTTGTGGTGTCCCTGCTGTTTTTGGTGCTGTACTGCTGCTGGAGCCATAATTTCCCAAAGGGAACTCCCAAGGGATTAATAAAGTTCTGTCTATCTATCTATCTAAACCCCTTTCATGTTAATAAAGAAGAATAAAGTATAAAACAGTTACAGACGTGTGGAGGGGGGTTGTAAAGGTGCTTCAGAGAGATGGTGGGAGTGAAAATCAAGCTTCAGAATAGTTTTTACCGACATCACTGTGAGCTGCATCAGCCAGAGAACAGCAGCAGTTATTAGTTTCTTCTTATTGTGCTTGATTCACGAGAGGCTGCGTGACATTGGAGTCATTCTCTCGTTCGTTCAGTCCGTTGTGTAAAGACCGATACATTAGAGCGATACATTCTTTCACGTCAGAGTCTCCAAAAGTCTCAAGTAACACAAGAAAAAGATGCTACATTTGTCACTAGTTGCTTTTTTGAGAAACAGTCACGAGAGGGTCTGAATATTCGAGACAAAGTTGCTACGTTTGCAACATGGAAACAGCTGTAAGATGTGTTCCACATAGCCCCGCCCCTCCAAAGTTCCTGCTAATCTGAAAAGTCCCTAGTTGCAAGTAGGTACTAAATTTGCTCGGGTAAAGTGTTTACGAGGATAATATTTGCCCGGGTAATTTCGGTGGAAATGTGCCAAGGGTTTTTTACTTACCCAGGTGAATGAGAAAAGTTCATATGGTGGAAAAGAATCTAATGAGTCATTTTGTGACTTTAAAATAAAATAACTTTAAAAATAAAATCCTCTGTTGCCTACGACATGTAAGTCATTGTAGTGTCCTCTGAAGTCATGGAAACCAGTGTGAGTGTGTGTTCTTACATTTTGACAAATTTTGTCTAGTCCTCATGTCTTTAAAGGGCTTTTACAGGGTTAAAACCTGGTTTTAGGGTTATTGTTAGAATTGGGTTTAGATTAGGGTTAGGGTAAGGGTTAGGGTTAGGCATCTAGTTGTGATGGCTAAGGTTAGGGTAAAGGGCTAGGGAATGTGTTATGTCTATGAGGGTCCTCACTATGACAGAAGCACAAACATGTGTGTGTGTGTGTGTGTGTGTGTGTGTGTAAAGCACTTGCCCTCACAAGTGCTGGGGCAGCTCCAGTGAGTCACAGCGCCATGTACACTTCTCTCATCCAACATTTACAAGCCTTCTGCTCTCTGTCTCTCTCTCTGTATGTCTCTCTCTGTCTCTCTCTGTCTGTCTCTCTCTCTGTATGTCTCTCTCTGTCTCTCTCTCTCTCTCTCTCCCTGTCTGTCTCTCCCTCTGTCTCCCTCTCTGTCTCTTTCTGTCTCTGTCTGTCTCTCCCTGTCTGTCTCTCCCTCTGTCTCCCTCTCTCTCTCTCTCTCTGTCTCTGTCTGTCTCTCTGTCTGTCTCCCTCTCTCTCTCTCTCTCTCTGTCTCTGTCTGTCTCTCTGTCTGTCTGTCTCTCTCTGTCTCCCTCTGTGTCTCTCTCTGTCTCTCCCTCTCTGTCTCTGTCTGTCTCTCTTTCTGTCTGTCTCCCTCTCTGTCTGTCTCTCTCTGTCTCTGTCTGTCTCTCTGTCTGTCTGTCTCTCTCTGTCTCCCTCTGTGTCTCTCTCTGTCTCTCCCTCTCTGTCTGTCTGTCTCTCTCTGTCTCTGTCTGTCTCTCTCTCTGTCTCTCTCTCTCTCCCTCTCTGTCTCCCTCTCTGTCTCCCTCTCTCTCTCCCTCTCCGTCTCTCTCTGTCTGTCTCCCTCTCTGTCTCCCTCTGTGTCTGTCTGTCTCTCTCTCCCTCTCTGTCTCCCTCTGTGTCTGTCTCCCTCTCTGTCTCTCTCTGTCTCCCTCTGTCTCTCTCTCTCTCTCTCTCCCTGTCTGTCTCTCTCTGTCTCTCTCTGTCTGTCTCCCTCTCTCTGTCTCTGTCTCCCTCCCTCTCTGTCTCTCTCTCCGTCTCTCTCTCCGTCTCTCTCTGTCTGTCTCCCTCTCTGTCTGTCTCTGTGTCTGTCTCCCTCTCTCTGTGTCTGTCTGTCTCTCTGCTGTTAGCACATTAGCCATGCTCCGGTGCCTCTCCACTTCCTCGTCATCACCACTTCTCCGTCACTGTGCTTTGCTTACTTTTCATTTCACTTTCCTTTCATCGTCTCATTTCGTCGTCTTCTTCCTCGTCTTGTTCTTCATTTTCCCCCTCTACCGTTTCCTTCCATCTTTCTTCATTTCCCTCTCCAAATAAAGTCTTCTCCTCTTACCTGATGTCTGACTACAAACCTTTTCCTTTTTCTTTTTAACCTCCATCTTTTATTCATCTTTATCTTCGTCTCTCATTTCTCCTTGGTATTTCACTTCTTTGTTTTTTTCTTCTTCAGCCTTTTAAGTCCTCTTCACATGCACCACATGTTTTTGTTAATTTCTTTGCCTCTCATAAATCTTTCACCTCCTCTTGAACCCTCTCTCCTTTCATTTTCTTTGTCCTCCTCATGGTTGTTTAGAATGTTGCTTTTGCTCTTTCAGTGAGTTTCTTCAGTAATGTTCAAGATTTAAAGTGGAATGGAGATTTTCTTACTTAAATCAGGATATTAAGTGCATGTTATTGTATCCAGCCACATACAAGAAGACAGAAAAAGTGATGCTATCTTTTTCTTTTTTTTTTCTCCTTTGGCTGAAGTTTAATTAAAGGCCTGCTGTTGTTTGTGTTTGAGAAACAATAGCAATTGAAAGAAAAATAAAATGCTTGTTTAAAGGAGTGACTGTCAAATAGGATGAGAACGTCACAGTCCACACTGTCAGATGTCCACATTTGCTGAAAAAAGGATTTTATATAATGAGTCTTTTTAATGTATTTTACCTTTTTCACCCAAGATGCTCCTGAATGGTTGTCATATTAAAATAAGATGCTTCATTTGGTAAATAAAGTTTGTGCAAACACAAGTGAGCAAGTTGTTCTCATATAAATTGCTGGTTTTAATTTGAATTAACGTATTTAATGTGTATTGTAATGTTTTGTAATGTGTACTCTAGCCTTTGTTGTGATATACTCTATATAGTATGCAGTATAATAGTCTAAAACTCTCCTTATTATTTATTCTACAAAGCCTTTAGTCAAGCAGCAAAAGATCCCATTGACTCAAAGAACCTCCTTTTTAAAAGGGAAAAATAAATAAATAGACTAAATAATAATGTGGGAATAATTGTTCAAATCCCAGGACTGATCAAGGGTTTGTGTGCCCATGAGCAAGGCACCCAAACACCATTGGTCCATGGTGTCTGTTTATGTGGAAAAAGATGGGTTAAATGCAGAGGTTCAAATTCAGTATTACGGACTGATATATGTGCAAATATATTTATAAAATTCAAATTAAACACTTACAAACCTCAATTTGAGTACTTGTCAATACTGAGCACTTAATAATACCATCACAGCAAAACATTTATGTTGAAAACAAACTTTATTTCACATTCACAGCCATCTCCAAAACAACTGGAACAGTGTTATATAATGTCCATAAACATTTTCAACCTACTATTAATAATGACAACAATAATTGTGTCTATATTCTTGTGGTGGGCCACTTGAAACCAACTGGGGGGCCATATGTGGCCTCCGGGCTGCAGGTTTGAGACCATTGGGTGAACTCATCTTAAAATGTTTTGACTATAGCTCCTCATCAGGGTTACATTTAAATCACAACAGCTTTGTCCACTTTAACCTGATACATAGTCCAACAAAGAGAAAGAGGAAACGACCACAAGTGGAAACATGGAACGAGTGTTTTTGGTATGCGGAGGCCACCGTAGTTCCCTGATGCGCTTGGGACAGGGAGGCATTCTGCAGCTTCACCCTTAGATGTCGCTAATTCTTACACACTGCAGCTTTTAAAGGAGAATCCATTTGGAGGTGAAACGTCTTTTAGACGTGGTCAGTGACGGTGGACGATGAGACGATGAGCCGAATGTTCCGTCGATGCACCGTCATCGGTCAGCGCCCATGCTGGGTCTGGATTTAACCATCTGAACGCATTTATCTCTGCAGCCGCTCCCGCGTCAGCGCTGCTCCCGAAAACCGGTTTTAGCATGAAGCTCTTCCCTTAGTGCTCGGCTCCTCTCTGTCCTTTGTTTGAACAGTGGGCTGCAGAAGTCCACTGAGGACGGCCGCAAGACAGAGGACGGCAAGAGAGAGAGAGAGGGAGACAGGCAGAGAGAGCGAGAGCGTTATTAAAGGGAGTGTTTGTCGAGCGATATGTCGACACACACTGTGATGATCTACCTAAAGGCCACAGTGTGAGACGGCCAATAACCTGCGGAAGAGCAAATATTCTGTGGTGAATAATATTATGTCAAACAGACGGAGCGTTTGAGGTTTAACAGGGACGTCGGCGAATGTTTGATGTAAAATGGCTGTTGTCATGGTGTAAATGAAATCCATGCTCTGCAAGGAGACGTGAGCGAAAAGGATTATTTTATTGTGGTGAAGCAACAGGTTTGTGATGTGAACGTCTCGCGTGACCGTTGTTCCTACTACATTTTATAACTTAGTGACTGGATTGTAAGTTTGCTTTGACTCTGAACCAGATGTCCATTCATTTGGACAGTCTAAACCATGGGTGGACAACATTTTGTCCCACAGGGCCACACTGACATAAGTGAATCCAGTGGATAAAAGGTTTTAAAGAAACAATAAACGGTGAACCCGTCTTTATATGCAAAACGCATATCATTTATTATAAGTAAGATTCCTGTGACATGTTACCTTACTGATACATTTCCTTTACAGTTTCAGAATTAAAGTCTGGCTGTGTTTCACTTGTTAAATGCTGTCTGTATTTAGAGTAACTTTGTATCGCGCTCCACAGATTCTGACCACTGTCCCCTCATATGTCTCATCATATTTCGATGTCCACTCTTGTTTTCTCATCTTAGCTCCGATTCTGTCATCACAACTGCTAATATCACAGTGTTGATCTGTCACTTTGGCAGCAAGTCAACTTGAAGTAACTCGCGTGGACGTTGCAGGCCGGATAGAACTTTGTTTGTTTGGGCCTGAATCCAGTCTTAACCATAACCAGATAAACAGTTCCCTTGATTTCACCACAGAAGAAAAGAGAATCATGGTCATAAAAAGCCAGTTCCTCAGAAATGAGGTTCTGCCTCATTAGGACCAAAGACTTGGTCTCCGTGAGGACTACCGGTCCTGACAAGGTCAGCATTTATGCCAGAAAAGGTCCTAGAAGAAGTAACAGATACAGGTTCACGCACACTCCTCTCTGTCGTGAGGAAGAAGAGGAGAAACATAGACAGATTTCCTAAATCCAAACCGTCTGACAAATGAGACAAAGTTTAAACAAATCTACAGAGATGGAGAAGAGAGAGCTTGTCAATGATGTGCTCTGTAGGTTTGGAATCCACTGACTGCTTAGATGACGATGATAGATGAATTTTAGTCTCCGTATGTGTCAACTCAGCGACTTGTAGGCCCGGCTCAGCTGGCATTTGGTAATATTTCATTATTTCTTCTTATAGAAATCTATAATCCATAACTCTTTCTCTTTCTTCGGGCTCCTCGTCTTCTCTAATATTCTATTTCTTTCCGTATCTCCATCCTTCCACCTTCATCTCCATCACCTCTCAGCTCTGTATTCCTTGCCTTTCACTGCTGATGTAATAAAAGGGTTTTGCTGACTCTTTGGAACTGGGGGCAGATCTGTATCCTCAGAAATTTAATAGATTTAAATAGCTCAACTAAATGCCAAAGAGGGTTTCCCTATCATGAAGATAATGAGATGTGCTGGCTCAAGAGCAGCTTTTTATTTTGAATTTAACAGTATCAGTAGCAGTATTTTATTATTTCCCTTGAAGGAGCCTTTTCTTTGACTGGAAAAGCTGGTTTTAATGAATGTGAAGGTGTCGTACTTCTTAGTGTTACAACAGTCCAACTTCAGATTTCTCCTCAGTCAAGGCTGGAAAGGGAAACATCAAGCCGATACAGGTCCGTTCTGGACATCACTGGACCTTCAGCAGCCTGTTAGCCATTTTTACATGGATATAAAAGATTAACGCCTGTGTGTTTTTGCCACATGTGCCTTAGTCACTAAACTTTTCGCCGCACAGGTGGGATTTCACAGTGAGGATGAGGGTCCGTATTGTTGAGAAATATCTTGAAGCACTGGAACTCAAGGTGTGTCATTCTGTGGAAGGATAGAAAAGCTGGAACATTACTGGACTGGAGTGCCACAACATGGACGTAAGGCAAGAACATTGTTTTCTATGGTCAAGTTTTCTGGCTGAGGCAGAAGAAGAAGAACACGTGTGCTGTTTCTGGTGTTACCACAAGTGATGCATTTTCCTTTCACTTTGTATTTTTTTCTTAAAAATTAGTTATGATACGATGTGGCCCCTGAAAGATGATAATAAAGAAATATGTTTGACTGGTACGCTGCCTTTCAACCTTTCCAAGGCCAAGACAAAACAAAGTGCAAAAAAAAAAAAAAATCAAAATAGAAATACTTGGTAGAAATACTTGGAATAAAGATCAAGAGTCTTTGTGAACAGGCAGGTTTTCAGCAGTGTTTTGAAGATGACTTTGCTGGTGGAGAGTTTCAGAGACTTTTTTTTTGATGTTGAACCCCAGATTTTGTTGTGACTGTGACAAGAGTTTGGTTTTTAATCTTTGTTGGGTTTCAGTTTTTGATGAAATCTCTATTTTTTTTTTTTTATTCCTTGAAGGAAGTGGATGGAATGGATATTTGCTTCTGACATAGACATGAGTGTCATCAGCATAGCATCGATAGTTGAAACTGTGGTGGCAGATGATTTGACCCAGATCTGAGCTTGTAGATGTTGAAGGGGTCCAACGACAGAGCCTTGGGGTACGCCGTGGATGACTGGTGATGGAGTGGACATCTGGCCTCTGTAGGTAACGGACTGTTTTGTGATGTGAGTGGACCACACAGTGGAAAGGACCACTTGCAAATGTGGCCAGATTTTGGGGCAGTTTTCATACCATGGTGAGTTCTGAATGTGTATTTGAGGGACATACTATGTAAATTTGGAGTTGAACAGCTGGTAAACTAAAGCTTATGTTTGAATGTAAAGTCTTACTATAATACTATTTACTTTTTCATTGTTGCCATCTAGGCTTCTGCACACTTTTTTTTTTTAACGCTTTTTTTCTTATTTTTAATGTGTGCTTAAAAAGAAATCTAAATGACTTCTTCTGTCGCGATGAACTTCCCTTACTTTAACGCCAGCATTCGGGCAAATTTTCTGCCCTGAACAAAATCTAATTGCTCGATTGGCATTTGCTGAGAACATTATTGTTCGCAGGGGTAAATCCATTTTGATTTCTCCTAGAAGGGCTCTGAAAACCCCAGAATCCCCTCATAATAAGAAAAATCACAGGGCTTGAAGCCTCTAAAGGTTTGGCTCAGGTTGGTTAAAACACACCTCATCTGGTGTCTTTTGGCCTTTTTCAATTGCTCTGATGACCCTAGTCCACTTAGATTAGATTCTGCTTTCAAGTTTAAATGGCACGAGCCGTTCCTGATTGTCAGTTCAGTATTTACGCACTGTGATGTTAGCGTGACATTTAGTAAAGCTCATAGACGATCGTAAACATTAAAATAAAGATAATCAAACCAGCATAAACACTGATTTCAGCACAGATTCACTCCAGATTCTTGGCATTTTTAGTGTTTACGGAGGATGACATGTGATTGTCATGTCCTAAAGCAGTGTTTTGTGTGTCGACCCTGGTGTTTTCCACTGTGTCCTTTTCCGTCCTTCACCTGTGTTTGGTTTGGGACGACACAAATGACTGAGGAGGAGATGCAAAGAGTCACAAACAGATGGGAAAGAGGGTAAAGGCGGCACTTTAGTAATACCAGCAGAGCACTGAAGTTCAATCAATTCTCATCTCTCTACTGCACACTGTGTGTGTGTGTGTGTGTGTGTGTGTGAGAAGTGACATTTACTGAAGAGAAAAGAGAAGCAAAGGCTCTGTGTTTGTGCTCCAGTCATTTTTCTTCTTCTTCTTCTCTGAATCATCTGTGTAACTCAACAAAGAAAAATGGAATGCTCTCATTGATAATGTTAGTTTTGTGCTTTGGTCGCCACTTTTTGACAATTTATACTCTTCTAGGGGGAAATTTAACTTTTCAGTCTGCTTTAACTCGCACTTTTCTGACACAATTTTCAGTGTTTGACTGATACTTCAGGATGAGCTGAGCAGAAATTGACCTGGTGGTGAGTTTGGGCACTAAACCTGACTCCAGTATGACTGTATTATTCATGGGATCAGCCAAGAGAATTTTTATTAAACCTTTATTTAACCAAGATAAGAACTCATTGAGATTAATAATCTCTTTTGCAAGAGTGTCCTGGCCAAGAAAAGCAGCGCCCCAATCATCACACATGGAAGATATCAAAAAACACTTAACAGAAAAAAGTGCAAGTGCTCAACAAATGTAGACTTAGTGACATTAAAACCGGTAAAACCTAGTTAAAAACATCTACAGCCAGAAGTTTGTGCCACCAAGTCATTCAGTCGCCCTTTAAAAGTGTTTAGTCAGACCAGCTCCTTCAGTTTTAGCTCATTTTGCAGAGTTTTCCAGTCACAGGCAGCATCAAAGTTAAAAGCATTTTTCCACGTTCAGTTGTCACTGATGGAACTGACAATAAAAAAAACACAGAAATGTCTGAGTTTTAGTCCACTGCAGCCACACTTCCTGTGCTTCCTGTGGATCCCAGAGTTGGTAACTTGGCTCCATTAAAGGTACAGTACATTACAGGAAATGTGTTCTATTGGTCATAAAATGACCATGATATATCATCAGAGATTATCAGTTATGCAACCTTTAAGAAAATGGCGTTCCTCACCTTCAGTACAAAAACGCACACCCCATAAAAACTGCTATTCGACATCATATATTCATTTCCCCCCCCACTTTGAATTAAGCAACATCAAATCTGATCATTTGAATTAAAAATTAATCATTTCATTCATTAAATAAAAGAGAAAAGCTCAACCTGGACTTCCTCATTTGACATGAGCGTGTGTGTGTGTGTGTGTGTGTGTGAAAGCACCTGTATGACTGTGTGTTATAATGTGTGTTGGGGTGGTTGATCTTTGTCTTGTTTTATGATGTAAAGCACTTTGTGTATGAAAAGTGCTCATAAAAGTCGATTGATTAACTGATTGCACGTTATATTAATGTTAGCTTGCAGATTTGTGGGTCCAACCTTATTAAAACACTTTATTTTTAACACACAACACCTTTTGTACATATTAAGTTTTTATTTTTATTTTCACATTTTATTCTCTTTAAATGCACCAAAACACAAAGTCACATTCGTTGTATGTGTAAAATGACACTACACAATAAATAGTTATTCTGATTCTGATTCTTACAAGTTGCCCGTTGAATTTGAGGAAATTTGGTCGTGGAAAGTTCTTGAATGTGATGTCAACCACACTAAATATACCTTATATTCACATGTAGAAAAAACAAAGGTCCAAAACAGGCCTGTTTCTCTCATTTTTAGGACAGGGTGAGAGTATGGTGTGTTTTCTGTCTGGTTGTTTCTGCACCTGGATTACAACGCTGTACTACTAATAATAATTAATTATATTAATGAATTAGATGAACGTGTGTTCCCCTGATTTGTTTCTTTCCTGTTCTTTCAATGTTGATTCATTGAGACAAAGCATTTTTATTGTAGCGTTTCTGTTTTTTTTGTTGCAACAGAATTCTTTTGATGAAAAGAAATGTGGCCTTTAGCACAAAAATAACATTTCATAATCAGAGAACAGACAGCCAAGCACATAGCCTTGAAATCAGGAGGCATTCTGCCAGAAGAGTGTGAGTGTGTGTGTGTGTGAGGGTCCAAGGATGTCTATTAGCATGCACTCACTTAATCCAATAGCAGATACAAAGGCATTGCTTCAGGCTTTGGACTGCTTCAGTTGATATGGCTGTTATGCTAACACACACACACGCCACAAAATGGATGCCTTTAAATGAATGACAGCGAGTCAGAACGTATGCCGGTATGTTAGGATGCGTGCCAACGTTTGTGCGTGTGTATGAACTGGATTCACGGTTTTTAAGTGTGTCCGATTGGTTACCATGGCAGCGGCCATCACAGTGACAGTGTGACCAAACAATTATAAGAGGGGACACATCTGTCCACGAAAAGCTTTAAGATTCTTTAAGATTCGGACGTTTGTCAGCTTTAACATGTGCTGACGTGACACTAGAGTTTGGTCTTTCCGTGCAGTGTCCTTCGCCTGAAAACTCTGCAAAACAAAACTATCAGACCTGACTGAGGGAGCATATGTATGTATACAGCACCAGAGCGAAGTTTCATGAGTATTTAACTTATGAAACGTTTTGTGGATGCTTCTATTTTTGACTGTTTTCAGTCAAACCTGTTTTCAGTTGACTCACTTTAGCGTTGCTGTTGCCTCCGCCTGTCTTGGTGTAAAACAAAATAACTTCCTGTGTGCGGCGCAGCAGTGTCACCGGGCGACACACAGCGGTTTTAACGACTCTTCTCTTTCCTTAGTATTTGCATTTGCATTGAAATTCTAAATAATACAAGTTGAAGTGATTTCAAACATATAAAAGAAGATTGTCATTCTCTCTAGATTAGAGCCAGATTAAGTGCAATTTATGGTTATTTCCATCAACGCTAAATCCAAAGCCAATCATCATTATGGATTAATCGATCAGTTGTATATATACACTACCGGTCAAACGTTTGGGTACACTTTCTCATTGAATTCAGTGAGAAAGTGTATAACACAGTATATACTGTGTTTTTTGGCATAAAACATGGAGCAATAAAATGATCACCAAATACCAGCGTTTGTAAACTGCGACTTTGAAAGTGACTATGCATCGATCAAATGTTGTGAAAATGATAACTAAGATGGTGGTCAAGAGTGATCATCAGTACTTTTTCAGTGGTGTTGAACATATTCATACTTGAAACTGCCATAAATAGTTCGGCCAGGAAGTCGTCACACACAGAGTTTCTGCTACAACTGGGGACGTGCCACTTAGATCTTCTGTGTTTAAATAAAGTCGTAACAAACTTTAGTGGGTCTGCAGTAAAACAACCGAGCGGAACTCTAGCGTAACTTTAGCGTCACGTTGCCAAAGTCGGTGAAATATCGGCCAAACGCTTCCGACGCTGCACTAAAACAACTCAACAAGCTTTTCCAGGCCACGTTCAAATCCTGATCGGCTCAGTGACGGAAAACTAAACGACTGGAACGCGCCATCAACGCACGCGGCCCAACTTTTCCCATCACAAACGCGAGGTTTATGTGGCGTCAAACATTTACAAGACGCCCCATACCTCGCTTTATAGTACCATACTTTATGTTAACTTAAGAAATGGCTCTGCTTTTGGAAGTTGCCCCGTGGATCTTTTTTTGTTTGAACTCATTCTGATGCAACTTTTACCTTTTGCTGCAGCAGAGTTTAATGGAGCAGTTTAGCCCTAAAAATACTGGACTGCAACCAGTTCGGCATGTGTTTGCATGGCAGGGAAGATGGACTCCAGTGGTGAGAAGGAATGGAGGCGCCGTCTTTGTGATCTTTGGGATCCGGAGCCAATTCATTTGCTTGTCGTAGTGTTTAAAAAATGACATGGGGGGTGGGCGTCTAAAATGCCCCCCCCACAGCGGGGTTCCGTTGAAACAATTACCATAAATGTACGGCGGGAGCACTTTTCCTCTCCATACGAGATTTTATAACTTCGCCAATGAAGTTCGAATCGAGCCAACTAATTTGTCTGGCAAATTAGCTTTAGCATGTCTCGCAGCGTGATGCGACACTTACGACAATTGGAGTCAAATTGTTTTTTAGCATTTGGGCGTCTGGCATCGTGACGAATGGCTTGTCTGAAAATGGGGAAGTGCTGTTTTAACTATCAAATTAAATGGTTTTTAATCAGTCGGTGTTTTTAATGGTGGCTCGCCGCCGCTCGCTTGTGCTCACCGCCGACAATAGAAGGAAACAAATGCGGCAGCTTTGTAATTGAAAGTGCCGTGATACCTCAGTTAAATAGTGGTGTTATGATGGTGTTATCTTCTTTTATTTTTTTTCCAAAGCTCAGTTTGACAATCATGTTTTCTCTCTTGTTTCTTGAGGGACTTTGTAATTGGTTTGTGATCGTCTTAATGGCCATATATTTGTGCCGCAGGAAATGATGGTGTCTGTATGTGTGAACAAAGTAAAATGTAAAAGTACAGACGCCGCGCAGTGGTGCGTCAGCCATTTATTTATGCTATTTTTTTTTTTTTTTCAGGCTGTAACTTTGAAATTAATGGCCAATGAAAATAACTTTAAACATGAATATTTTGGATTCCACGTGAAATCCACTTTCGGTAAGACAAAGACAAGTGCTTGTTCAGCAGTTGGCATCTGAGTTTAATTCCACTTTCAACACTTTTTAAAGCTTTTATGGTGCATTTTTTTATCCATTGCTCTGTAAAGCTCTTTATAACCATATTTAAAAAGGTGCTATCAAAATGAAGTGCATTTTTATTCTCTATTTTATTATACCTATATTAAAATAATAATATAGTTTCTCTTCAGAAAGTGACAAATTAAGAGGTAACTTGTAAGCCTTCATAGTGCAAAAATGTAGTGTCCTAAGTCCTTGGTTTAAAATTAGCCAATTCTCTGTTTTTATACATAGATACAGAAACTTTATTCATCAAAAAAGAAAGTGGTAACTTTATTGTTTTCTAGCAGCTTACAACTGATAAAATACAAACTATTGAAAGACAGAAGGAATAAATATAAATAATAAAGGTCAATAAAGTCATGAAACATATTAAAGATATTAAAGGAGGCATAAACAACTGTAAAAAGTTTTGAATGGAACATAAAACAGTGTATGGACGTTCACCGCAGCTGTACAGAAGAAAACCAACCTGTCAGCGATGATGAATGTGAAGACGGTGCAGCTTTGCTGTTTGTGCAAAAGTGATGAAGTCGCATGTGGATTCGCAAAAACCCAGAGTCCACTTTGTTTTCTGTCCGTGGAAAACATTTCGTCTAACTGTTCATGTGACGGCGACAGCTGCATGAGTCTGTCTGCCTGCCTGCCTGCCTGTCTGTCTGCCTGTCTGTCCAGTGTCAGATGAGGAATAAAAACACATAAAAGATACAAATAAAATAAAAGATATAAAACATGAATTAAAAAAAAAAAAAAAAAAAAAGAACAGCCATTAAATAAAAACAATAACATATTCACTTATATACAGTATATATATACATTTATAAAGTATGTAGAAAGAGGTAAATTGATGATTTACAAACAACAACAACAACAATAATTGAGCATGGAAAGAAATCAATATAGTAAAAGAAATTAAAAAACACAAATAAACCTCAGCATTACCTAAGTGGTGGTGAGCATATGGTTGAAGAAAAAAAATGTAATAATAATAATAATAATACAAAATGTTGTTCAGCTATGAAAAGTATATACTAATGTTAAAAAATTAGTGAAATATTTTAATATTTTCATGCATTTGCCTGACAGTTTTAACATAAACAAAGAAATTAAATTAAAGTTATTCATGTTTAACACAAAGTAAAAAAAAAATATCCAGACTGAGATTATTGTTATTGTGTGTTTCGGGACCAATCACATGACTTTGCAAAATAAACCGGATGTCAATTTGAACTTAATTAAAAAATATTGTTAAAACCATATTTCACACAATGTTCGTATGTTTTAACTGATTAATTAGGATTATTTTCTTTAACGTACTCCTCATTTTCTTCCTGAGTCTATTTCTAAACACAACCAATTTACCTGCAGGGATTAAAAGCGTTTTCTGACTTTGAATTTGATCAAATAATATTAAAAGAAAAACTGAGATTCTTGAAATATTTATTATTTAAAGTGAAGTCTTTATAATTAACAAAGCCATTATTCGTGTTTCTGATACAATAGGAGCCATGTTATGACTTAAATCAGGGCAAATCTATTTAATACAGTTTTGTACATTTAATGTTGATTTGAGCCAAAATAATTAAAATAAAATTTTATTAAAAAAATAAAAAATCATAATATGTAAAATATAGTTTTCACCTGGGTAAACTGACTGAAATGTCTACTGGTCTCTCTTTTTGTTTGTATGTGATTTTTGTTTAGTTATTCAGTTAGTTAGGCACAAGTTAACCAGAGTAAATTACAATAATTTGGATATTGGAGAGTTTAGATTATCTCTATTTGTGCTTTAAGTGTGCGAATGTCGATTACTGCACCACAGCTGGTGATTAACATTTGTTTATTATAATTATAGTTATTAACTGTCGTAAAAAAAAAACAGCAGCTTTTATTATTGTTATTATTCCTACAAAAACTTTTTTTATTTTTAATGTCTTGAATTTCCAAGTGCTGGAGAATTGTTCAGTGAAGTGAAATCTTCATTATCGCTGCGTGTCTGCCTGAAATATTTAGACCGACAAAATTCATTCTTTCTGGGTCAGAGATAAAAGACATGGATGATGAGCAAACAATGTCCTTGTCTCCCAGCTGTCCACATGGATTTAGTCCTCAGTGATATCATTATTAAAACAACACATTAACACAACTTTAAACACAGACTTTTCACAGATGAATGTGTTTTGTCTTATTTTATGAAAATGATCTGTATTAATTTATCAGAATGTGTTTAAAAATTGGTAAATATGATGTTTCACATTTTAAAAATAAAGGATTTGATTTTATTTAATGATAAATGATCAGTTAGATCAGTGCGATGCCTTTTAAAATAAAAATAATACAGTTTCTTTGGGGTTTATTATATTTAGACTCATGTAGGTGAATTAAATAAATAGAATAAATAAGACAAGGACAGTTTTTCTTGAATACGTAGGGTATACGTAGGGTATAGTGAAAATCAATTCCATCCTTCAGCACTTTATTGTCCCTTCAGGGGGACATTTGTGTTGCTGTTGGCAAAATAAAAAACTATTTAGAAAAGGATATAAAGACACAAAACATACACACACAAACTGGACTTAAATTAATTCTAATCAAATTTTGAGTTCAATCAATAAAAGTGCAATAAAAACCAAACACGCTTTCCTTTTATTTTTATTCTATTAAATTTTCCATTCATGTGATCGTTTCCCTGTTTTCACAAATTTAACTTCCTTTGCGTTTCCTTTTCTATTTGCCTTCCTATTACTCACAAAACCCAATCAAAAAAAAATATGAATATGAACAACTTAATCGTGAAGCATCAGATTTTCTATGCTTTTTGATTATTTTTAATTTATCATCCACATGAAGAAAAACAGATGCTACAGCTCGAAATAATTCAGACACACACAAATAATGTCTTAAAAGTAATATAATAAAATCCAAAAAAGACAATAACATTCAGAAAAAAACTACAAATAAGAAGAGCTTCCATGTAAAGGATATTCACTTTGGATTTTATCTTAATAGTTTTTACTTCATGTTTTCATATTTATTTTGTAACTTTTTCTTGTTTACTTTCTATAAAGTTGCAAATTCCCCTGTTGTGGGACTAAAAAAGTTGATAATCTTGTTTTTTAATCTACATAAAACACAGTAAAGGAGGGAAAACCCTGGCAAACATTTGTCTTGTCCTGTGTAGATTTTTATTGAGAGGAAATTTATTGAGCTCCACCAAGAAGATGATGTTCTGGAGCATTTTTTTTTTTTTTTTTGATTCGGAAATGGAAATGGAGCGGCCTTGGTGCAGGTTTGTTCTCTCCGAGTGCTTTCTCCATTAAAGAGGTTTAGTATTTATTTATTTATTCATTTTTCTTTTGTCCCGCTCAAGAGCGCAGGACCCGGTGTGACTGCTCACGGTCACACCGGGTCCTTCACCACTAAATCAATATCTCGTCAGGCATGAGGGCAGAAAGATATGGAATCCAACAGTATGTGTGTGGGTTTGCTCATGGGTTCAGAGGTTTGAGGTGACAGAAATCAATACGCCATCATAAATCCGACATACAGAAGGTTTCCTTTCCTCAGTCTGAGGTTCGACACACGTCAGGAGCAACACATTTGTCTTTCACGGAGGCTTCCATCAATGCAGCTCCTTTTCAAACATGTGAAAATGTGAAATATGTGAGGCAGATTCATTTATTTACTTTGCACAAGGCAGATTCAAGTTGATCCACGGCAACATTTAAAAACAGGGCAGAGGCAAAATCCTAAGAACTCAATGCAAAGTTGAAAAGTACGAGTTTAACAAGCTTTTAAAGGATTCAATTCAATTCAGTTTTATTTGCATAGCACCAAATTACAGCATACATTTTCTCATGGAACTGTACATAGTAAGGCCAAAATCTTTACAATATTACAGAGTGAAGAGAAACCCAACAGTTCACAGTTCAAAAACTCCCTTTTAACAGGAAGAAATCTCAGACAGAACCAGACTCAAAGATGTGCAGCAGTAAAGGAGTGTAACATTAAAGTTAAATAATAACTTAGAGAGCAAAGACCTCCACCTTAAGGCTGAAACTCCTGCGTTTACCATCTTATATAAAAATGACAAAATTCATCCTGATCTGTAAAGATGTGGCTGAGATGTGGCAACTGCAAACTAATAAACAATAGGTCTAAATGAACTTAATCTTACCTGCACTAAAGAAAACAGGAAATACAGGAGATACAGATAACCCAGACTTCTAACTTCAAACAGGGGAAAATAATTTTAAAGAATAATGAACCACCAACAACACACATATTTTAATGTGTGTCATAAATTACACCATTTATCAATATCCATTAACCTAGTGGTTAGTACAACATGAGAAAATACTGAGCTCTCAAAGTAACACCATTATCACCAACGTTAAAATACAGTGATGTAAAAAAGGCCGAGCAAAGTCAGATACGGGTTTTTCACAGGAGGCAGATTTAATCCCAATATCTGCTCTCTCATCATCCTCCTCTTCCTCACATGTACTTCACACACTGCTATAGAGAGATTAGATTGGGGGAGAACAAGATAAGGCGACTCTAATTAATATTATTTCATTTTTTAATATTAATTATCAAAATTCCTCAGCTCCACTCTGATCACATACCCTGTTTATATACAGTAGCAATGTATTTCAGATTTTTCTTCAAGTACCACCAGAGGAAGCTTGCGTACCACTGGTGGAACGCGCAACACAGTTTGAGACCGTCGTCGTACGTTCCTGCAAACACACGTTTGGCGACTAACATGGTCGCTGCAGGAACAGATCAAAGGAAGTTGAGGGCGGAGTCTACTACGTGGCTAGTGGGAACGCAGAATGTGTTTGCAACTATGATTCCGGCAAAGTCTATCAAATCGACCTAAAACTTTTTACACGTCCAACCGCTGATACATTTCGTCAAACAATAACCCACGAGTCACGTTCCCAAACACTGACACACTGACATTTACCTGACGTGAATGAGACAGCGGTTCATAAAGGTCGCAACATTCTCTTCATATTGAACTGCTAATATTAAGTAGAAAATAAAGTGTGTTTTTCTTTGTTTTGTCTACTCAGTGTTCACTGAACTAGTGCTGTAATAAGATGTAATAAGATGAGATGCAGAGCCAAAATGAATAGGAACTCTGAAAACATGACACACACAAAAATGTGAGCCTTTGAATGAAATATATATATATATATATATATATATATGTGTGTGTGTGTGTATAAAACCTTGAATCACAGAAAACAGCGATGAACACAACTTCCAATACTGCCACTTATAGCTGTTTCTATATATCACATATATCAATATTACAATTCAAATGGATAAAAAATGTTAAATTGTCCCCAATCACCCCTGGTGGCTGTTTGCAATATTTGCCATGTTGGGACAGTGACATGAACAGATTCTGCTTCTGATTCTCATTCTGGTATGTCAATATCAGTTTCTCCAGTTTCAAGTAGTAATTATAAAATTCTCCTTAAATTCAACATAGTTTTCCCTGAAAATGCAGTTTGTCGCCTCATCATTTGAAAACTGAACATTATTGACTGACAGTTGGGTGGAGTTCGTGTGTCGGCCCCTCCCCCGCCGCGACTCCATGACGTTACTGCGAAAACACATTTGTGAGCGCTTGTGTCCGTCCTGTGCTGTAAACGGAGTAGACTGCATCAATCAGTCAGTTTGAGTTAAAGTGCAGAGTCAGCACACGCCGCGGCAGTTAAAGAAGGAAGCAAATATAATAACAGCGAAAAGGAAACACAAATCAGTCTTTATTATCTGATTCCCACACATTTAAAAGATGACAAATATCAATATAATATAAGATAATATTGTTTTTAAATTGTAAATGAGTAAGTGGACATTTCTGAGGGATATTTGTCTGATAACTAATAAATATTGGTATGTGCTATTAAAAACACAAAGACAAAGATCTTAATTCGATTTATAAAATGTTGTTTATTGTCAATGTTTTATACAATTGCTACAAATATATATTTATTCAAAATGGATACAACTATGAAATGTTTGTGCCAATCAGTTTTGTTTAAATAGAAAAATATAAAAAACACAAATAGACTAAAGTAATATAAATAAACATGAATATTACACAGTTTACACAAATAGACACAGTATAGAACATTAATGCTTCAGACACATAAAGTTATATCCATGTGAAAATTGTCTAATAGTTTACATAAAAAACATATTTAAAATGTTAATGATATACAATTTTTGAATAAAATTAATTAGAAAATAAAAGGAAAAATAAATATATACAGTAAACAGACCATGTTCAAGGATACTTTAATAAATAATATTTTTTTTAAAAATGGTATAGAACCACATTGATGAAACTAATGTTAAAGGTTGTTTTCAATAATAAAAAAAAAACCAAATAATTTGAATGCCACAATTCATGAATTAGTTTTGATAAAAATAATAATAATAATAATACAGCATTTTTCATCTTTTTTTAAAATAATAATACAAACTCAAAATAAAAACTGTCACAATAAACTTCACAAATCAATGGCTCAATTTGTAAAGATGATGGGTCAGATTATTGATGAAATATTTGGACTGAGCTGTTTTTGTTTTAAAACAAAAAGATAATAAAACATTTTGACAACACACTAAGACAAAATATTCAGATAAAGACAGAAAAAGACTGTCTCTTATCAGCTGCTCGTGTTTGGTTTGGAGCACAACTAAAGACTCAGAGGTTTAAAAACCTTTAAATATGAAACATATGATGGAGGTAAACAAGTTGGAATAAGTGATGGTTCTTATTCCGCCCACATTCTTTGCTCAGTGAACAGAAAAGGAAACAGCAGCAGCAGCAGCAGCAGCAGCAGAAACCTCAGCCAGTGTCAGCGAAGCAGCGAACACGAGCCAGCAGTCAACAGGAATATAGAAAATGTAGCGAGACATAAATTCACTAGAGAGCAATCAAAAGTTTAACACTTCAAATGTCTCCAAGCAGACAACGGAAGGTGCAAAAAACAAAGTTTCTCACGCTAATTTGCAGCTCATTAAAAGTTTCCTCACGTTTAAATGGTAAAGTAGATTTGGCAGAAGAGTTTTTTTTGTTGTTGTTTTTTTTTTTAATTTGTGTATTTTTTTATTGCATACTGCAGCAAATGTGGAAAACTGCAGCAGAACAGTAACTGGTTTTCATTCCATGTCCTTTGTTGTTTTTGTAACCGCACATGAAGCACATTTTATTTTTTGAGAAATTGTCAGCCAAGCCGTAGTCAATTGAAATTTGCAGTGAAAATGTGCGAGTTAAATCAAAGCATGTCCTCTCTGGTAGAGGGCGCTACCGAAACAACTAATGTGAAATCAGTGGCCAAAGCTGTTGTGGAGAAACAAAATGGCTCCTGCAGGAAAAACCTGTGGTGTAGTCTATTGGAGCTTTTCCACTATACAGTTCCAGCATGGCACGGCTCGACTGTACTGTTTGTTTTTTGCTTTTCTATTAGTGATAGTATCTGATACCTGGTACTTTTTTAGTCCCTGCTCTGTCGAGGTTCCAGTCGAGCTGAGCCGATACTAAAATGTGACGTGGACAGACTGCCGGCCACTGATTGGTCAGAGAGCGTTGTCACTGGAAGAGTCACGAGCGCGACGTCCGACACGAGAATCAAAGCGAACGATGTTGAACTGTAGATCAGTTAAAAAGACTTGAAAATAATCCTGAAAACATGCGTTAGTCTGCAACATTTAACAAGGACATTTGTGAACTCATCTGTTTATAAAACTGAGGAAAATGATTCACTACAAAGAAGTGCAGTGCTGGGGGTGTGGCCTGGTAGTGAAATTTATCAAAAGGGGGAGGAGTCTGGGACAACAATCCTCATACTGATTGGACAAGAGGGTGATGGGAAAAAGTGGACTAAGAAAGCAAATGGCAAAATTTGATTGCAGTAGCTGGTGTTTGACCAGAGAGGGCAGTAGATACACCAATTAACCACTATCACAACAATTTTCGATGACCCAACTTTTTTTGGGCAAATTTGCTAAAGTTTGCCAACTTTTTAGTGACAATTTATGTTTTTTTAAATAACATTCATGAAATTAAATGAATTAATTTACCTAGCATTTCTTGAAAATTAGTAATTTTCAACCGAGAATGCAGTAAATTAGTCGCAACATTATGTACACATTTGCTTTTGTCATGATTTACTGTATATCGTGATTTGTGTAGTATAGTAGATAGTTTGCCATCTTTAAAAAGTGGGTCCCCATATGTACAAAGTTCAGGAAACACTCAATAGACCAAATACCAAAGAATCTGCTCCTGAACTATAATAACCTTAGCACCAGCTCAACCACATTTTTCAAACCAAATTCTCTCAGATTGAATCTCCAGCCCCGGTCGATTTTTACTTCTCCGCAAACCATTTCTCCTTTCAGCAAATGAATAAATCAATGATGGAATGTTATTTTTTTGGCCAACAGCTGCATACCTGTCATGCCAGCATTTCTAAACTTAAGTTCTCAAGTATTTGAGGCAGAACTCTCACCCCAAGGTTTCTCTCTTTGGCTCTGATTGTATCTCTTGTGGGCGGGGCTTGGAGCAAATGGAGCAGAAGCCACAGGTGGAATCGGGGCCACTTGCGTAAACGGCAAACTCTAGCATTAAGTGCTTCCCACAACTACAGCTTGACACAATCAGGCCGAAAACATCAGCATTTAGTTTGGAAATGCAACATTTCACACTCCCTGCCCTTCACAACCTGCTGTGGTTTTTCAACCTGTGCTCGGTGACAGCGTTCGGCTGCTGAAGGTGGAGAAGATCTCCTTCAGCCCCGAGCACCATCAGCTCTCCTGCTGCTGCTGCTGCTGCTGCTGCTGCTGCTGCATCAATCTTTTCATCCTGTGCTGTGTTTGCTGCCGCCGTGTCTCTCCCGTCTCACTCTACTCAATCAAGCTCCGACACAATCAGGTCACGATGTTGAGAAAAGCATTAAAAACACTTTAACATCAAGAAACATTTTCTATCCAGTTTGCATCTCATTAAAACAAAGAGTTTGTTTCTTTTCATACCAGATTTTTTTAAAAACAACACACCACACCTACCTGCAGTAATAATATAAACAAAATGAACTGAGAAGAAACTAAATAAATGTTGTCTTGAAGTTGGTTTGGATCATTGCTGTGGAAAATACACGACCTCCGTCAACACTTCAACACTTAAAGTTACAGTATATGGATGGATGGAAATGGGGAAAAAAAGAAAAATAAATTGAATGCAACCAGATATGTATGAGCAGCTGGCTGTGATATGAACGTGCAGGGACCGTCTATAAATTGCAACACTGACAAAGCACTTTCACTTTCGTCCTTATAATCTAGTATTGGGTCTTTGAAATAGCTCCATACTTCATTAGTGACCTGTAGATTATACTACAACATCTATGTTGGAAAAATTCATACCTTTTCATGATCTGCAATTTTTTTTTGATTCAGATTATTACTTTTTACATCAACATAATAGATTGCAGCATCTCCAAATTACTGCAATCTTCACTGCTCTGTATTATATGAAAATATATTATTATTATGACATTATTATTAGTATTTATGATTTGGGGGAATTTTACTGCAACATTGATTTGGTTTAAAAAAAAAAAACATACTTTTTCATTATTGTTGGCAATGTATATTCATAATATTATTTATTAACATCATCATAATAGAGTGTAGGATCACTAAATTGCTACAAACTTCACTGGTCTCCTGTTGATTATACCGAAACACAATATTACAAAGAAAAAAACACAACTTTGTTTGGATAATTTTTATTCACAATATTAGTCCATAGTATAGTGTAGTACATATATGTTCACTATAAACTTCACTTACCTCCTGTAGATTATACTACAGTACAACGGGAAAAGAAAAACATACTTTTTCATAATTTTTGGCACCCTTTATTCAGAATATGACTTATTAGCATCACCATAATAGAGTGTAGGGTCACTAAATTATTACAGACTTCACTGGTCTCCTGTAGATTATACAGTAACATAATTTTAGAAAGAAAAAAAAAAAATATATATATATATATATATATAGGTCATGTTTTTTTACATTTTTTTTCGGAATATTAGTTCGTAATACAGTATAGTGCTTACATAATCACAATACACATCACTCATCTCTTAGAGATTATACCACAACACTGATTCGGGGGGGGGGCGGGGGGAACACATATTTTTTTTTTTTTATCATTTTGGCAGCTTTTATTCAGAATATTATTTATTACCATCACCATAAGTACTACAAATGACAGTGGTCTCCTGTAAATTATATTATCATTTTGGCAGCTTTTATTCAGAATATTATTTATTACCATCACCATAAGTACTACAAATGGCAGTGGTCTCCTGTAAATTATATTAAAACATAATTTTAGAAGGGGGGGGGGGATTTGTGGGAATTTCTATTAAGGATATAATTCACTCATGTCCTGTAGATTGTACTACAACGCTGATTTGTAAAAAAGCATATCTTTGAGAATTTATATTGGGAATTAGGAAGTATGTTTCTTTTTCTAAGTAGGTTTATGATGTCGACATGGAGAACAGTCTCTCCGACACGTCGGGGGGGTGGAGGAAGGCTAGCAAAGCCGAGGATGACTCCCTCCATCCTTCCTCCAGCCTGTCCCACACTCCTCCTCCTGTCCATATCCTCAGTGAAACAGAAGCACAGAGCTTTATTTCAGGGAAGAAAAATCTCACCTCCTAATTAGGCTGACGTGGGCTGACCCCACGAGAGAATACAGACAGCTGGAGGCATCTGCTGGAGTTACCATGGAGATTAGATAAAACAAAGAGCTGCTGAAATCCTCAATCTCTGATGACATGTATTGCACATACAAAGGTGCGGTGTGATGATTAAAAGTTAAAAGATATTTACTTTGTCCGTTAAAAATATCACAGCCTCCATATACTGGAGAGTTGACTGGTATAAATTTAAAGGGGCTCATTACGTGGTGATAAAAAAAATGGCAATTTATACATCCGGGTGATTATATAATCATTTTACATTCTGTTTCTCTCAAATGAAACACTGGACCTTTAAACAATTTGTTCAAGGTGTGTTGAAAACATGATTTTTTTTCAGACTGACAGAAGAATGGATGATAATTACAAACGTGTGGATGAAAACGGACAGAGGCCAGTCAGAGAAAGAGAACAGGGAAACTCAAGAGCAGAATAGAAAGGGAGTGAGTGATAGAATAAAGTATAATGCCAGAGTGATTTTCACATTTGTAAAAAGGAAGAGAGGCTTTTTCATATCATGATTTATGACCAACAAAGGTCACCATTCATGGATTACATTAGCAGTAAAGTAGGTCTCAATTATACCTCAATTATGCTCCACTTTCCCTTCAGTTACATCCTCAATTAGGATTTATCAGAAAGGTTAAATGAGAGAAATGCATCCTGGGAAAGAAGACAGGCACCAGTACATTTATATTCACAGTAGACACAAGGAGGTCGGTCGGTCGGTAATTAGACGTATGTTTGCTCTGCTCTCACTAAAGTCCACTCCGTTTAGATAACGATGCTAAGTTCATCTTTCATAAGCTAAGGGATCAGTGGCCAGATTTATTAAAAAATATATTTCAGTGTCACCTTCACTTTTCTCAATATTCGTTTAGAAAATTTGGACTGACATGGATGATGGATGTTTAGGAGAGACGCTAACTCACACTGAGAGAAAGAGAAAGACACTAGCTCGCTCAGAGAGACAGATGCTAGCTCGCTCAGAGTGAGAGAGTGAGAGAGAGAGACTCGCTGGCTCAAGCTATATGCTAGCTCGCTCAGAGAGACGCTAACGCACACTGAGAGAAAGAGAAAGACACTAGCTCGCTCAGAGAGACAGATGCTAGCTCACTCAGTGTGAGAGAGTGAGAGAGAGAGACTCGCTGGCTCAAGCTATATGCTAGCTCGCTCAGAGAGACGCTAACTCACACTGAGAGAAAGAGAAAGACACTAGCTCGCTCAGAGAGACAGATGCTAGCTCACTCAGTGTGAGAGAGTGAGAGAGAGAGAGACTCGCTGGCTCAAGCTATATGCTAGGTCACTCAGAGAGATGCTAACCCACACTGAGAGATAGAGAGAAAGACACTAGCTCGCTCAGAGAGAGATGCTAGCTGTCTCAGAAAGATGCTAACTCACTCAGAGAGAGAGCGAGAGAGAGAGACTAGCTTGCTCTAGCTAAATGCTAGCTCACTCAAAGAAAGAAAGAGCGACAGACATCTAGAGAAAGAGACACTAGCTTGCTCAAATAGATGGATTCAACAATTATGGCTAAATTGAACTTTTTTTCACGGTTTTCGTCTGTATTTTTGTTTCCCTCTGTGATCATGTGACACGTTTGCTGTCACTTGTTTGTTGTTGTTGTTGTTGTTGTTGTTGTTGTCCCGCTGATCCATCCTGATCCGTCCACCCTGTCTTCATCACCTGACTCACTCCTGTCATATGTTCAGAGTGGACGAAAGAGTCTGGACTGGTGTCCAGATTTGTCTCCTGTCTTCAGCTCTTGACACATTTATTTCTCATAAAAAAAACAGTAATTCTTCATCCATCGTGTCTTTCTTTACAACTCAGACATCTGTAAGCTTTTAATCCTTTTCCTCCTGTGACAATTATTGGAGGATTATTCCGTCTCCACCTGGTTAAATATGGCCTGAGCCTTGACCCGAGTCGCCATGACAACAGGAAACACTGGCTGCGCTGTAACCATGGTGATGAAAGCAGGTGGTTGCTGAGGTGTGAGGGGTGAGGCAGGACAGAAACAGGAGGGAATTTTGAGGGAGGAAATCAGTGGGAAAATTCTGTGTGCGTTTAGAAAATAAACCCAAAGACTACAGACTTCAACATGAACCTTCTGGAAAAGAAGTTTTCTCTTTCTTCCCTTTCTTTTTATTTATATATCAGGTATTTTTCACCAGGTTATTATATATTATACATTAGTATTAACTGTTCTTATACCTGTAAACATATCTTTACACTAATATTGCGTTTGATTAATAGATAGATCAGTAGGTAGGTAGACTGGTTGGTTGGTAGATAGATAGGTTTCTTGATTGGTAGGCAGGTTGTTAGGTTGGTAGATAGATAATTGGGTAGTTAAGTAGGTGGGTAGTTGTCTGTGAAGATTCTCATTCATCCAGGTCATGGTATCCAAAGTGTAGTAAAAAAAGGCAACTGGACTTAGTTGAATTTCTTGAAGACGTTTCTTTGTGGAGAGGTTGTTTTGTCTCTCCAATGTACAAATCGTTGCAGGCCTCACTGCACTGAACCGCATATACCAAATTGGTTTTCTTATGGTGAGGTGTTTTGTCTTTGGGGTGAACCAGTTTCTGTCTGAGAGTGTTGTCCGGTTTGAAATGTATTGGAATGTCGTGTTTGTTGAAAATCCTCTTAAGTTTTTCGGACACGCCGGCAAACGTAGGGGATAACAACATTCTTGCGGGAGAGCTCCTTTTTCTCTTTTGTTGTGTTTGTGTTTGATTTTGAGGTTTTTGTGAAGGCCCAGTTGGGATAGCCACAATTCCTGAGTGCATCCCGGATGTGTTCCTGTTCCTTCATCTTGCCTTCTGTCCTGGTGGGAACGCTTATTGCTCGGTGGTGAAGGGTCCAAATTACTCCTAACTTGTGTTGTAATGGATGGTGAGAGTCAAAAAGACTCCAGGACAGTAATGTTCAGATTTTGACCAGGGAGGACAGATGGTTTGAAAGAGGAGTAAAAGAAGCCATCTTTGCCAAACTGCAGAAACCAACTTTGAACAGGGGAGGTGGTCTAAGACACCAGCTCTCAGCCACCTACAGTGCTGTTCTGGACTCCCTCCCCAGGAGTTTTCACACACATTCACACCTGAGGTCAAATACAGTTGATGACTCAGGTGAAACTAAATCAGACAATAGCCAATAACTAACGACTCAGGTGAAACTAAATCAGACAAAAGACAACATCCAACGACCCTTGATGACTTAATGACTCACACCCCCTTCCTGTCCAAACCACACCCCATGGACCAAGAACCTGACAGTTTATAAGTCCCAGACTCTCCACCAGTCAAACAGAACTGAAGAAGCCTCTAGGATGAGAGGCGAAACGTCTTCAAGAAATTCAACTAAGTCCAGTTGCCTTTTTTTTACTACACTTTGGATAGGTGGGTAGTTAGATAGGTTTCTTGATAGGTAGGTAGGTAGTTAGTTAGTTGGGTTGGTCGGTAGGTAGGTAGGTAGGTTTCTTGATTGGTAGGCGGGTTGTTAGGTTGGTAGATAGATAATTGGGTAGGTTATATTGGTGGTTAGTTAGATAGGTTTCTTGATATTTAGGTAGGTAGTTAGTTAGTTTGGTAGGTAGGTACGTTTCTTGATTGGTTTGCATGTTGTTAGGTTGGTAGATAGTTGGGTAGACTGGTTGGTAGGCAGGTAGGTAGTTAGTTGGGTAGGTAGGTAGAGCTCATTTATTAAAATAACACTCCTCAAAGTAAAGTGACAGAAATCTTAACATCTGAAAACAAGTTCAAAATAAACATGAGCACAACCAACCATTCCAAAACAGTGTGTGTCCCCCGTAGAAACTCTCCGGACAACAACTCGTCTCTCTTGATAGTGTATCTTTACACTATGTGTCATACAAACACACTCTGTGTGTCTGAGCCCGATGATGGATGTGGTTCAAAGACAGAGTAACAGATTCATGTCATGACATAGCGACGTGGATTTATGGGAGCTTTTGTTAACGCGACGGTCTCCACACTGCAGTCCCATACGAACACATGCATCAGCCACGTCTCTCACTCCACTTGTCTTCCCTCTCGTTGTTCCTGATTGTTCTGTGTTACAGTAATAACAATATGAGGAGAAACAGGAAAAGGCTGTGACCAGTTCGGATAAAAACGACAGAGAGAAACGTCACCCTTTCTACTGGTTCGTTGCAATATTTTATCTCTAATCCTTTGCAGAGCAGAAGTGGGTTTCAGCAGATAATGATCTTTCAAGAAAAGCTGCGCTGAGGATGTTTAGACCTGCTGACGCGGCTCTATGTGCGCGAGTACGCTTACGTCTTCATATTGATGTCAAAACAAGATCATGTTGTAACAGACTTTTTGGTCTACAAGCTTTTCTGTATTTGTTTTTGTGTTTTCAAATCATATTTTTGGCCTCCAGTATCCTTCTGTCATCAAATCAATTTGACTTCTCCTTTACACCATATGATACCATGTGATGTGTAATAATTGTATACAGTTTATCAATATATGTGAATAATGAATGTTAAGTTGAAATTGTCTCTCTACTTCAGTTGCATCATTTTTTTCATGTTTTATTGACAAATGTTTAGACCTCAGGAAAAAAAAAACACACATAATGTAAGTTGTGCATAAAATATAAGGTTAAAAATATAGAAATGAGTAATACATCATTTGTGTGTCTGGTGTCAAATAATTAATTTTCTAATATAACATTCCACGTCCATTAATCCACCGATTGACTGATTTTTAGAAAAGGCCAAATTCTAATTGACCAAAATAAGTCATCAAGGTTGGAGGGTAGTAAGAGCACAGTCAGGCTTTGTAAAGGCAATCATTTGGCATTTTCTGGTTATAATGCCACTTACAGATGTGAAAGGATCAAAATTAACATGAGTATTAAAAATGTCTGTGAATTATTTGAATATCAGTTTTAAAAAAATGATCAAGTCCTGCACAAAAATGAAAATAAAGGTGAGAAATCTTTTGCTCTGTATACTGTAGGGCAGGAGGTGCGATTATTTCTGATGCAAAAAAAAGAGAAGCAAAATCCCAAGTGTACAAATGCAATTTTTCAATTTTGGTGACCAAAGTCAACACTGTAAATATGGAATTAGATTTGTGTCAGTATTATCAAACTCTCACTGTCCATCTGGAACTGGTTCCCCAAAGTTTTCCCCACCAACATCCAACAAAGTACTTAGTAAAATAATTGTAAGTATCTAACTTAGAGATAGAAATGTCCACTGACTACTTCTGATCCATTGAGCTGTCACTCCAAAACTCAGTAGCCAATAAGCAGGCAGCTCCCTAAGCCCCACCCACAGGCAGAATCGCAAACAAAAACCCATGGAGCACAAACGTAAACAAGTGAAATTCGGAACAAGTGAAATTCCCATCATTGCAATCAAAAAAGTGGATTTTCAAACAAATAAAATCATCATTTATCATTTTGGACGATTAAATTGATATTTTGTTTGCAATTTGTGTAATTTTGATTTTGTGTTTCAAAACTGATGATTCTAACACAGTACACTCCGCATGAGTACAGTTTATTCTGTACGTTACACAGAATATGCTGACAGCAGTGAATTGAACAAGCAGCAGCTGTACGCTGGTGCCTCAGCAGTGCTACCAATTAATAAGAGTCAAAGGTTAATCTCTTCCTCTGTGTTTTTAAACAGCCTCATTTATGTCAAACAAGTATGTGTGTGTATTTTATTCATTGAATACAATATATCCTCATATTTTCTTTCGAAGGTTATTTGTTATTCAGAAAAATGCACACGGGCAGTTATTCTTAAATCCTGCTGTTGGTCAGATGATTTCAATAATTAATGAAGGTATCCATTTCTCTTTTGTGCCAGATGTGTATGAAGTATGCAAGTTTTTTGATGCTGAAACTGAAAACATAAATTGAGCTTCTCCCTATCTGCACTCAAAAATTATGTTTCCATGCTTTTAACAGTTTTTATTACCAACCATTAATACAATTATAAATCAGAGTTGAGTTTGACACAGAATTGTAGAGCCCGCAGGACACAGAGATTAAAAACGTACTGTGTGTCATGTTATTTTCAGTTTATGAATCACTGTGTGGTGTAGCCACCAATTTGGATACGATTTCATTGACAAATACGTACAGTATGAACACGGCTGCAAATGAACAGTTAATGCATTTAACAGTGAGCTCTGAGCTCATGGATCGTCATCGGGACACAGACGATTTCAGCAAAACCCAGAATCCATTAAAAAGTGACTTTACAAATGTCTTTTGAAAGTGAATCTTTAATTACTGATCCTCGGCAGTCCTGAGGTTTTAAGCTTTTAACCTAACATTTATAAGTGTCTCTGCAACATGGACAACCTTGTTCATTTCCCACCTCTGTCATGCAGGGTCTAACCACAATAATCTGCAATTCAGCAGCCAGATACACACACACACGTAAAAAAAAAATAAAAATAGATGTATGGATCACAGTTAAAGTGTGTGTTAGCATGAAGATGGATGTGAACCAAACCCATTTTAGCTAAAGAAACACAGAAGTCCCCTTTAAAGAACAGACTGCAGCTTAAGTTATATGACAACTGAACATCCAACATTCTGTAAAACAACAATTTGTTGTGCATTTGAAAGGATAAAGACGAGTTCTGCATTGAACAGATAAGAGACACACTTTCTTCAGTGCAAACCATGACAGAAAAATTCCAGATTAGTCTTTTTTAATTGGCCGACGGATTCACTGCGAGTCCTGTGTATCATAGCAACGAGATGTAAAAGTAAAATGGCGACTGGAAGATCAGGCGACAAAAAGACAATTGCCAAAATATAATAAAATGATTATATCAATGTTTTAAAATCATATTTGGTTGATAGGAAGTAATATATGTAAAAATACTATTGTAAAACAGTGAAAAGGCATATTTTACTCAACAGTGAAAGTAAAGTGCCAATGTAAAGTGCAATAAGTAAACAGAGAATGTGATTTTATTTGTTAATTTTGCTGCACCCACCATATGGGTGCTGCACTCATCACATGGGATGAAATTCTGAAAAGCAAGCAGCAACCACCAATCACATTTGCAAGTTGTAAAATTCATTTTCACATAGCTTTTATGAAAAACATAAGATATTCAGTTAACTCTACCAGAATGCATTTGGACTTCAATCAAACACATGCGTAGGCTATATCCTGTAAATGATGGGTTTACCCCTTCAAAATAATGCAACATGACAGTCAAAGAAAAAAAAGAGGCAAACATGTGATTTGGGTCCTAACAGTTTGTCTTTTCTTTCTTTTTTTTTTTAAATAAAGTTAAAAGTCCCCCTCATAAAAACTTTGGGAAACACAGGGTTATGATGTGGTGTCTGAATCAGTTTAACACACAAGTGCAATAAAAACCATGCAGCCTTTAGATGTCATTTCATCTCTTACACACACACACTGGTTTCCATGACTTCAGAGGACATTGCATTGACTTCCATTCATTTCCTGGAGACTTAGTCTAACCTTAACCATAATTACTAGTGTCCTAACCCTAACCCTGACCCTGACCTTAACCTAACCCTAACCTCAGCCTAACTTTAAAACATGTCTTTACCTTAAAATGGAGTCATTTACCTTATAGGGACTAGGGATTTTGTCCTCATAAGGAAGACAAGTCCCCATAATGTGAGTGTGGACCCAGATTTAGGTCCCAACAACATAAGGAAGACCAGCTACATAGAGTCCCCACATTTTTTCTGTTAGTCTCCAAGTGTGTTCCTGGGTTTTCAGTCAGGATAAAAAGAAGAGCAGAAACTCTAAACGAGCACACACACGCACATAAACACACACGCACATAAACACACACGCACACACACACATAGACACACACACACTTGTGTCTCTTGTAACAGATAATAAACAAAGTGCAGGCTATAATTGCCCTCCAGGATGTGTGGCGCCTGTTGCTGTGCAGATGCATGTATGTCAATGCTCTGGTGTATTATGGTGTATTGATGGTCATTAAAATTAATGATTGGGGGCTGATGTCACCAAGTAAAATAAGAGCACATGCGTGTGCGTGTGGAGGCAACAGGAAGATGATAACCTTCACAGTAATACTGTACACGGTCACGCATGTTTGTGGGTGTGATTCATACATTTTAGAGTGCACCTTTTTATTGTGACAATCACTGTGATGATTTATGGGTCACTTAGTCGTCGAAAGAGTGCGATTTTGGAAGAAAAGGGGAAAAAAACAAAAAGACTGTACATTTCTGTCCATTGGTTAATTGGACTGTGAACGGGTGAGGAGTTGGAAGCAACGTGGTTGAATTCCAAATGTTGGAGAGTGGGACAATGAAGGATATAGAAAAGTAACCACAGGATGAATTTGTATATTACGGTCACTTCTTGCCCAGACTAATCAAATTAAATACAATTTTATTCATATTGCACAGATTCATAACAGTCGCTTTACATGGTAAGGTCAAGATTTTACAATATTACCGAACATGAGCAGGAGGAGGAAGGGAAGGGAGCAGGTGAAGATAGAGGAGAGCTGGAGACCAGAAGCATTTAAAAACTGAGCAGCATTATGAACAGTTATCATCATCGCTATGATCTTCACTATCCAGGAGTTGGTTATAGCTCCTAATGTGACAGAACAGGACAAGCTGTGTGATGCTTTGTTTAGAGGATAAGTATGGACCAAAAGGAGTGGAAGCCAGGCCGATTAAAAGTCTTTATTAACAAAAACTAAATCCAAAATAATACTCAGCCACTGGTGAGTGAACCAAAGGCGAGGAGACTGACTGGTTGGCTGGGCAAGAACAACTGAAAAGGAAAAAGTGGCAAATAAAAAACAGGAATAAAAAAAACACAACATGTGGTGTGTACGGAGATTAACACACTGATCTGACTAGGACCAAGGTATAAGAAGGCAGGGATAACTATCAGATTAGATTAGAAAACTTTAATGTCCTTAAAAAAGGCAATTTGTGTTACAGCACAGCATAAGACATAGTGACATAGACTACAAGACATCAATGCAAGACAAACATCACACAAGAGACACATACAGTACAAATATAGTACACATGCACACCACAGGTCATCTGCATCAAGTTAAAACAACTAATAAATACATAAGATAATAAATAAGACAGCAACCAGATTATGTAACAGTTATCATGAAAATGCTAAGTATGCGTCTCCCACATCAGGCACCGAGCTGCAGGTGCGAGGGGAGGAGACTCCGCCCGGCCGCACAGTCAAGTCCCCTGAAAAAACAAAACACAAGACAACCTCCACAGGAAATACCAAACTGAACAAAATAAGAGACAGGAGGCAATGTGAAACCGGATCCTGACAAGCTGTAGACAAAGGATGGAAATGGAAATTACGTTCCCAAAACAAGAGCCGGTGACGACACATTCATCCTCAAGGTCCATCGGGTCCCGACTCTTCCTCCTTTGCAGGTAAACTAGAACATTCAGCCGAGCATCGTCACCCACTGACATACCATTGATTCCCCCCCCACGGCTTAGAAACAGCGGTGGGTTGGAGGTTTTGTTGTTCTCCAGGCTGACGATGCTGACCGGCTCAGCTAAAAACACCATCATATGTGTGGAGGTGCAGGGAAGAGCTGGAGGATGGACACGGTCTAAGGGCATAGGTCCTGTCACTATCTTACGAATATCTGCAGTTTAACTGTAGCTGCTCTACCACAATCACCCATGGCCACCTGCTGACCTTCATGGTGCGGAACATCAACAGGCCGATTGCTTACATGTTTGACCACTAACTGAACGGCAGAGCGTTTGAATTTTGCCTTAAATGTGAAGCAAACTTCAAATTTCCATCAGGTGCAAACCACCAAAGCAGACTATCGGGTGTGAACTCACCCTGAAGTTCATCTAATGCACTTTTTGTCTTTCCAAAGCGACGGTCACCATGTCAGATTATCAATCAAAGCATCACGGATTCTTGTTGTGTCTTATTCAGGGGTTGTGTCTTATTCAGGTATGACCCCAACCAATCATTGTTCAGGACACTGCTAGAGTTCATAGGTCATCGGGGGAGATGGAACAACGAGTTGGCTACACAAATGTTGTGGGTGATGCTCACGGTCTTGTGCTCAATCCAATCATATCCAACTTTTATTTAAAAAAAATTTTTAATTTATAAAGCACTTTAAAACAACACAGTTGACCAAAGTGACACCCTGTATCCTTAGACCCTCACATCAAGTGAGGAAAACTCCACAAAAACCCCTTGCACAGGATTTTTAATGGGAGAAACCTCAGGAAGAGCCACAGAGGATGGACGGACGTGCAGTAGGTGTCACATGTTCAGAGACGAGTTCAGCAGATTACAAATCAAACATCAACTATTACAGAGGGAGAGAAGATGACAAGGCAGAGACCAGGATGGTAAAGACTCTAAAACAATAAAACAGTAAAAGTAATCATCTCAAACTGAGAAAAAATACGCGTAAAGAGAGGACTTAAAAACACACTGGTTCAAATGCAAACAAGAGCAGGTGAGCCTTTAAAAGAGATTTAAATTCTGATAAAGTAGTAATGTGTAATGGCAGCCCAATCCACAACTTAGGACCTGTTGTGTCCAGACACAAAAAAGAAAAGAAAAAAGATTGTGGACCTGGTCCTGGGTGTCTCAAACAGGGACATTATGGACAGTTTGTCCCTCAGAGAGAACGTGTAAAGTTAATATTTGTGCCCGTTTGTTACGCCGAATCATGGAAAACGTGCTCTACTGCTCATCGGGTTTTTGCAGACGCCAAATTTCTGTTCTTCACATATGTTACACTACGTGTGCGTTCACCGTTCCCATCCGTAACTGGGTCAGACAGTAGAACTGTGTCGGTCACCGCCAAATCACTTGAACATTGCCCTGAATGTCATCGGATCCCGGCACGACTCTGTTCTGGTTTCACATCCTTCTCCTCGCGGTCTCTGTGCTGACAGGCAGAGACAAACGCACACGCTTACTGCACTCAAACGGCAGCAAAACACCTCACCTACTGATTCCTTAAACCCTCGGCTCAGCCTCAGGGACATGAGCAGATGCACACAGAACACACAAACACAGACCTTTTAAAGGAACAGCTTAACCTCAGAGAGTTGATCCTCGCTAAAAACTACTGAAATATGAACGAGCTGCTGGGAGGAGGAGGAGGAGGAGGAGGAGACACAAAGAGCAGGGAATGAGAGGAGGAAGGGGATGCAGTTGAGAGTGAGTGAATATTAGATGGGGAGAGACAAGGTCATGGAAAGGTCCGGGACATGTGCTGTGTCAGTGCTGCTACGTGATGGGAGAGTTGCTGTGGCAGAACAAGCTGCGGTGGTGCGGGAGAGACGATCTCACTCAGACGGCAGCTGAAGTATCTCAAAGCAGACGCTGATTGGGATTTTGCTTCCTCTTTTGCGGAAACCTCAGTACCTATTTTCTGTTTCACTTTAAACTGGTTTAAAGTTAGTTCTTGGACTTGATGTTGTTTGACACTGGTGGAATTTGATTGTTTTTTCTCTGTCTTTGCTGCTCAGAATAACGTAAGGAGAAATCAGAACCAAAGCCTTTGATGTCTTCATTCAGATCTCTTCACTTTTCACTATTTCCCATGATTATAACTTGACCTCCTCACACACTCTGATCTCTACCCTCTCAGCCTTGGCAGCAGAAATAGTCTGATATCACTGATATTATTTTCCCCATATGCATCACATGGTTATAACAGAAAAAAATACTTTTTTTTCTGTTAGTCTGACACCTGAAGATATCAGTGTCTTTTCTTGTAGCCTGTATTTTATTCACAATTGACATAAATGAGACCACAAAGATAACTGAGCCAGGTGATGTGGATCACCATGTTCATAGGACTTGTTAGGCTTAATTAAAGGTGCTATATGTGAGGAATGTATTGTTTCAAGTTATAAAAATGACCAGATATTCACAGAGATACTGGCCTCGTTGATAACAATGGGTGCAGCCAATTCATTTGGAATGTAAATATCCATTTGTTTTGTTTTGATTTGGTTGAGCATTTTGACACAGAGTAACTCAAACACAGATTTATTCTGAGCTAAAAGAAAATCTCACTCCCCCTCTCAAAAACATCTTAACCACAGGGAAAGAGAAACAAAGGTCAGCAGTGGAAAAAAGAGACAGCTGAGTGCAGAAAGAAAGTTGAAAACAGATGAAAACACAGTCCAACATTGCCACTCATTTTTAGGGCGTAGCCAAGCAGAAAGGGTCTTTATTACTGGAATGTTCATTGTTAATTGAACACTCTAAATCAGGGGTGTCAAACTCATGTTAGTTCAGGGGCCACATACAGTTCATTTTGATCTCAAGTGGGCCGGACCAGTAAAATAATGACATAATAACTTATAAACAACAAGAAATCCAAATGTGACCACCTTTGTTTTGCAAGTATCTTTTTACAAAACATATTATGAACAACCTGAAATGTCTTGAGAAAAATAAGTGTAATATTATACCTAAGTTTACTTTTTTACACATGTGCATTAAAACGTACAGATCACAGTGGATCTACAAAGGCACTAAGCAATTTGTCACATGTTTCTGCAACAGTAGAATATAGTAGTTCACATACTGATTAGATTCCAAACATTATGTGGAACTTTCACAAATTTATTACGTGGGCCGGATTGGACCCTCTGGTGGGCCAGTTCTGGCCCACGGGCCACATGTTTGTCACCCCTGCCCTAAACCTACCGCAGCCACAAGGGGACAGTCAAAAAGAAAGTCACTCATTTATCCTCGTCATGTGATCATTCACTGGACTGCAAAAATGTCCCCACTCAAAATAAGCTAAATATTCTTATAATGATAAAATGACAATATTCGTGTTCTAGAAAAACATTCTGCAAATGGAGTAATCAAATTTTGCCTGAAAACTAGCTTGTAAATCAACCAGTTTCACACTGTGATGTTCCTTCAATCCAGGAAAAACTTCAAAATTATGAACTATAATGGAACCAAATTAACCAAATAGGTAAAACAGATGGTGCAGCTCTTTGTTTAGGCATTTCACTTTTCTTTGACAACCACATTCTAGAATGTTTTGATTTGTGAATACAGTAGTGGGTTTTAGTGCTAACTGTACCTATTTTATCTTCTTTTAAGTCCTTTACTGCACGGATGAAGTGGTTATGTTGAACCTGGCCTGAGGACTATCCTTTCTTTCCATCCACATTATGCATTCATGCATTCATACATAGCATACTTTTAAGACAGCACCCCACTGAGGGTTAGTTTCAAGAAAGAATATGGCGTAGCAGACATGAAAAAGGGAAATAAAATAAAATAAAAGAGGTGGAAAAAGAGGAATCACCGGGGAAATGCACATACATACATACATACATACATACATACATACATACATACATACATACATACATACATACTAAACTACTGCCTGAGGAGTGACAGAAAGGTGTGACAGGGTCACTGGATGAGATGTTTTATTTTCCCAGAATGCACTTGAACAAGCCTCCCAGGGACCCAATCAGAGCGTAAGATTTAGGTCAGGCTGTCATCGGGACATAAAAAGAAACAACAAAAATGTCAACACATCAATATGAACGTAACCTTCACACACACACACGCGCACACAGTGAAGTATTGAATTTCCCTGCAGCGCTGACAGAAAGTGGACTGTTCTCCTGCCATGTTGCTTTAACAAATCTGCTTTAAAACTGCCCTACGTTGTTCAAATGGTGTTTGAAGATTACACCCACATAATTACACGAGATGACCTCCATCCATCCATCCATCCATCCATCCATTCGTTTTACCGCGTGTCCTCTGAGGGTCATGGGGGCTGGACTCACTCCCAGCTGACATTGGCCCAGAGTCAGGCTGTATGTCAACGACAGGATGTACCAAAACTGGTCTGGCAGGATTATTAAAGTATAGCAGCTTTTGTTGTTTGAAAATTGCAATTTGGTGGAGTTAGTGCTTTGGATACAATTAAGTAAAAGTGATGAATTTAGCCTGAAATGAAGTGAGAATGATGATAAATCTTCATCAGGGTCATTCATTCAGGGTCACCAGTTAATCACCACGTCTTCTGACTGTTAGAGGAGGCTGGTGTGTCCAAACAGACACTGGGTCCGGTAGTAGAGATATACCTAGAATATTCCAATAACCAGTTCAGTTTATTTCATTTCTTAATGTTTCCTAAAGATTTGTGTTCTTAGTCCTGGGCAAATATATACTGCTGGTTAGCAACTTCTTAGCATAGAATGTTATTGAACATTTATGTGCGTATTTGTTGAATAATGCATGCATTAAATAAAGCTGTATACTGTATGTCGCTAACAAACTCGTGTTTTAACGCCTCGAGGTTCGTCATTTGACTGCTAATGAACGAAATAACAAGTAAATCTGCTGACTCACCATTTGGTGACGCTGTATTTAAGATATGGACGTATGCTGCGTTCCATTCACAGTCGGAACATTAGGGAAGAGCGGAAACTAGTGGTTTAGACCAGTGGTCCCCAACCACCGGGCCACGGTCCGGTACCAGTCCGCATATCAATTGGTACCGGGCCGCACTAGAAATAATAAATTATTTCCCTTTTATTTATTATCTGATTATGAACGGGCTTTTATTTTGAAAATTATTTTTATTTTGATAAATGACCGGATTCTTTCGGTTACATCCTGGTCACTTGAGCTCTAAAATTTATCCCACAAGCTAGCAAAATGAGTAAGAAACAGACAACTTTGGAAAGTTTCTTTGAGAAGGGGAAAAGGCCCAGTGAAGAGACAGGAGAAGAGCCTACGACTTCTAAGAAAAAGAAAGCTTTTAACAGGCAATACCGGGAGTCCTATTTGAAATATGGATTTATCGCTACAGGTGATTCCCACACACCTAGCCCGCTCTGCGTCATATGCGGCGACCGGCTCTCTAATGTAGGTATATTTAGATAATAGTGAAATAAATGTGGAATTGCTGGTTTCTTATTTATTTATTTTTCCAGGTGATTTTTTTTTCTATAATTTGTTTATGGGGCAGAGAAGATGTTATCAAAGACTTTGAATTTATACTCATGTTATGTTGTTCAGTGTAAAGTCGCATACGAGTACACAGTGGATTCACGTTTATGATTATAACACCCCCCCCCGGGCCGCAGTAAAATTGTCAAGCTTTGACCGGTCCGCAGTGATAAAAAGGTTGGGGACCACTGGTTTAGACCATTAACGCCCCCTTGTGGCTACGTGCTGCTACGTCCATTTCTTGTACAAGGTCTGTCGTCACGATTCCTGTTGTGACTTGTGAGTTGCCATACTGTATCTTCTTCACGTGATGTTTTTTTTTTTTTAGCTGATCTACACAACATTTGCAAAAAAATCACGGCAACACTGAATGAGTACAGTGACTGCAGTCGGTGGAACATTTCACCCATTAAAGGGGAAAACGCAATAACTGCATCAAAGTAGACACAGAGGCGTTCTCAGACCTTTATTTAACCTCAGAGTTGGTCCCTGCGAAAAAACCTACTGAAATATGAAGGAGCTGTCGGAGGGAGTGAAGGGGGGATGGAAGGAGACGCAAAGAGAGAGCTGAGTGAATATTAGATGGGCAGAGACAAGGTCATGCAAAGGTCTGGGACATGGGTTATCGAAATACAGCGTTGCTCCCTTCAATCCGCAATAATGTTCACATGAAACCCATATATTTGACTGTATCTTAATCACAACTTAGTTTAATAGCTTGTTGATTGAGTGAGAATTTGCCCTGCGTGATCTTGACTCATGTATGAATCAGATCTGATTAAATCAGATTTCCGAGTCACATTTCATGATGATCCGTTTTATTCCAGGCACCTTGTGAACTGTCCAAGAGTAAAATTAACAAACAGTGTTTAAAATCAGTATATACAGATGTTTTTAGACCAAAAGTATCTAGAAAATGAATCTCATGGGTCGTTGTAGAAGATGAAGACCTTAGAGTGAGGATGTTTGTGTCAGTGCTCAGTTCAGAGTTCAGAGGTCATTGCAGGGACTCAGGTTCTGATTGGGCTTGAAGGTCATGTGAGATTTGTCCCGTATGTGTTCATGTGTCATAAGTGAGAAAAGTCGTTTTTTTTCTCTAGACTACCTCAATCTTACTGCGATATCCTTCGTTTCTGACCTTTTTTACTGCTTCACTACTGGACCTTTAAATGTGATGTTTTCAATTGTCGACTTTGTTCAAAAAGGTTATAAATCTGATCTGTAATTAAGTGGAAGATAATCAGTTTTGAACAATGCTATCTAATAATCTGTACATAACAATATAAAAGAATAAAAGGAGAAATCGAAAATCACCACAATAAATGCTCAGTGATTAAAGGCTGAGTTTTGCTCCAAAGTTAATTGTGTTTTATAACTGAGACTTTGGCAGAATTGTTTTTTTTTTTTTTTTTAATAGAACGTTTGCAAAGCATGAATCAAAATATGTGGAAGTGTCTTTTCACAGCGTGTAGACAGTGTGTCATATCGATACTGGACCTTTGTTCAGAGGCATTCACGCATTCACATTTATTCCTGTCGATGGCTTTTGTTTGACAGAATGAAATGACAGACACTTGAACAAAAGTCTGCAAGCAGGGTTTCAGGTTACATGCTGAGCTGAGCTGAGCTGAGCTGAGCTCTGTTGTTTTACGTAAGTGAAAATAACATATCCCTGTGGGTCACCGAAACTTTCCCCACATAAAATTTATCACAATTAATGAAGGTTTTTATATATAACACTGACTAATTTAGGTAAGAAAGAGAATTACTAAGTACACCCAACTTTGTGAACTCCTTAAAAAGGCAGTTAATACAGTTACAGGATCTCTAGTAGTTGATTTTACGCAACCAAGGTAATGTAATTTTGACAGGAAACTGCACCAGACAGATATAACCAGCTGTATACCAGACAATATGTCAGAGAACTCATCTCTTCACTGGCTGTTTTCATTAAAAAAATTCAAGATGTTGCATAGATGTTGTGAGGCAGGACGATGAAACAGGCTCATGTGAGAACATCTGACCAGCTCACTAAAGATCCTGCGGACGGCAGAGGTTCTTCTTGTAGATTCTTCTTGTACAATGGTCACATCATCATCACGGTTACTGTCCTCGTGAGATTCTCTAGTTGAGGGAACGAGGGAAAGTTTTTCAGAAAGTCGAATATGTAATGTTGTAATGCTGCAGGTGTGGAAAGATGTCCGCTCCGACCTGTTTCCATACTCGTGAAAACCACCAGGGGGCAGTGTAAGGATCGGATGTGCTCAGATAAAGTCCACAGTGAACTCTTGAACCATTTATTTTTCAGTAGGTTTTTCTACTGGAGCTGAGAAATAACACGACATCTGGAGCTCTGTGGTCGGTCTGCCATCTTGTCACCGTTATGGCTGTCCCACACTAGAAGATTTCAGAACCTGACTTGATTTGAAAGACGTGGGAGACCACAGACTCGGCGAACTTTGTAACCAATCTTCACAGTTTTAATCCTGAGAAAGCACTGCGTCTGGCCTGGGCTAGGCGACCCAGGCCTGACGCAAGACCGCACATTTCACGTTTCATCAATATTCCAGGGATTTGGGATCTCACAGAAACTCGCGTGATTTAACGTGAGCTCAGATTATAGACAGACGTGGAGGTGGACTCTCAGCATTGTCAGTTAGTAGCTGTTGTGCGATGTTTTGTGGTGAGAAATGCCAAAAAAACGGGATAAAGTCATGGCTGAGAAGACAGAATCAACCTGGCTTGAACAAGTTACGGTTCTAAACAAAAGTAGGCAACATTATCGCAGGTTCTGCTCACGCCCCCCAATCGCTGTTCAGTCGTAAATAACAAAAATGCTTAACACGTACAGGTAACATGTGAAATCAGGAAGACTCTGGTCATGTCTGTTAATCCCTCAGACTACAGGAACATTCGGCCAGATAATCTGTCCAGAGCAGCCTAAAATTGGAAGGCACCCATGATTGTCGGAAGAGCCAGATGGGGACCAAAATCTCGCTCTAGTTCAGGGGCGGGGCTTAGCGTTTGGGGCCAAAGCCAGTAAAAACCTTTGACCTGGGAGTAAAAGAAAAACATTCTCTTGGGTCGAAATAACATGTAAAGTTGGTTTTCCTCAGGTATTTTTGAGCACTGTGGAGTATGATTTACCTCCATATGATACTTGGGCTGAAAGACACCGTCGTCTCTCATGTTCCCCGTTGAACAGAGCACAGACGACGCCTGTTTTTAGAGCGTGTCACTGTGAACTCTCTCAGAAACTGAGGCCTGGACTCGACTGTTGTGATCAGCCTTTTCATGCTGCGTTTAAAAAGGCTGTCGCTGTCATCACACTTCATCGTCCTGCCTTTAAAAACCGGAGCCTGTTGAAAACACTTTGATCTATTATGTCTGCGTATTAAGACGGATACTTTTACTCCTTTAACAAGGCTATTGTGATTTGTGCCGCCATACTGTTCATATTCAAATTGGATTGAATTATCTCTTACTGCAGTGAAGACTATACTTGATGTAATTGCAGGCTGTTGTAATTGTCGGAATAATTTATGTGAATTTTCCCCATTTCTGTCTCTGTAGCGTGTCCTCCCACACCTTTTGATTTTAGATTTTAAGTAAATATGTAACTCAAAAACAAAATATTTCCACATTTCAAACTGTGAAAATGCTTACTTTCCTTCAACACTATTTTCAAAAAATAAACTTAAAAACTTTTGTATCTTTGCATGGAATATTTCTGCCTTCACAAATGTTCTGTCACATGCATAATTCATGAAACCTTTTTTTTCCCGTGACAAGATTATTGTAATTTTCCTCTAAATGTTTAATTAGATTAGCGCACGCTTTCTGTTTTGCAACCTAGCTGAACCTCTCCTTCCATATTCAGCCTCATTTACTATTGCTTTGCACTAACCCTTTAACATTTATCAAAGGTTTCACTGTCTGTAAAGTATAATATTAGTTTCCCTAAAGTGACACTTTATTTACGTGTAAAAGCACTGAATAATTCCTAACTATAACTAAGCATTATTTAAGCATATATTACCTTTATTAATGTGACCCTGACTGTAAATTTTAAAACATGTTCCCTTTAACCCTAATTTCATAAATGTATGGGCGTACCTTTTTAACTTCATACATGTGGCTGCTATGGATGGTTTAATATTGTTTTGTTGTTGATGTTTCCATGTTTGTTGTTTGTGTGTCCTGTTTCTGTGCTGCTTCTTGGCCAGAAACTGAATAAAAAAATAAAAAAATAAATACGCATTACTTCACTATAGTGTAAACATGTTCCACTATCCGTGTGGTTGTTTAGGGCTTTAAGGAACATTAATAAAGATTATCTATATACATGTAATATTAGGTTTACCCACATGTTCACAAGGGATAATCATTATCAAATATTAGCAAAAACAAAATAGTGCAGTGATTCATAAAACTGGCCACAGACAAGCAGCATTATTGTATTTTAAAAGAAAGACAAACTAAATCAAAAAAGAAACATGAAGCAGTTAAAATGATGAAATGTAATGTAGTGAGGGTTGAGTGTAAACGTGAACATTTGCGTGTGCACAATTACCATCTTCACGCCGACAACAGTCAAATTTATATGCCACTAAAACAGGAAAATGTGCATGAGGTCCATGACAGAAAAATGAAGGCATGGATGTCAATAAAAATTTTGCACTTTAATGATAAAAAAAAGTCTGAGCTCATGTCGTTTGGTTCGAGGGATGAATCCAAAGTTTGTGTTGATCTGAGTTCCTTAGGCCAATATTTGACATGTACACTAACAAACCTGGGTTAAGACTAGACAGTGGTCTTTAACTTTATGCACAGATTAGCTCAGTGGTCAAGTCCAGCTTTGTTGGTTTGAGACAAATTTGAGATTTTAATCCGTTCTTTTATTACAGCTCCACTATATTGGGCTCAACCAGTCGTCACTTGCTCGAATACAGTTGGTTCAAAACGCTGCTGCTCGGCTTTTAACTGGCGCAAACAAACGAGAGGACATTACTCCAATTTTAGCGTCACTTCATTGTCTCCCCGTTCATTTTCAGATCGATTTTTAAAAATCTTTTATTTGTTTTTAAATGTCTTCGTGGTCTTGTACCTCAGTATCTGTCAGTTTTGAGTATAAAAAGCACATGTTTTGATTAATTGTTCATGTTATAGACTGAAAAGGTTTTGAGCTGATTGAAGTGCAAGGCCAAGTGGAGGGAGCAGCTTCTAAGAACAGTTTTCATGTAAAATGTAAATATCCCAGGGAAGCCGTTGTTAGCAATTGATTTTATGTGAAACAAAAAACGACAGGCGTGTTCTTAACGACAAAAGAAGCAGCATTTGTACGGTGGCTGAATCTTGGGATTTCAAGTTGGGGTTGTTGAGTTGAAATCCAAATCCGCACGAAAATTTTGAGTTCTAAGTAACTCAGTATCAACTGCAACAGTTTAAAACCACACAAATAACAATAGTTTGCCTTATGACAGTAATGCCACTTTTCCATTATACAGTTCCAGCATGGCTCAGCACAGCTCAACTCTACTAGGTTTGGTATCCAGCATGTCATTTTCCGTTACTATAGTTCCTGCTCAATGTCGACGAGTTCGCCATTGCACGACTGCACGAAACTGCTGTGACGTGTTTTTATCTGCGACACAAACGCGCAAACACGTGACAGTCAGAGCTGTTGTTTTCTTTGCAGTGAATCATTTTCCTTAGTTTTCTAAACAGATTAGTTCATTGAATGGTTCAGTACTTCCTGCATGTCGCTGAAGTGAAATACGGCTGAACGGCTTGTGATTGGGCTCACCATCTCCGTCTTTCAGCAGTGCTGTCGCTGAATACACCAGACTCCTCTGTTAAATATGGACATTTCACAAATGTCCTTGTTAAATGTTGCAGGATTATTTTCAAGTCTTTTTAACTGATCTACAGTTTGCCATCGTTTGCTTTGATTCTTGTGTCGGACGTCGCGCTCGTGACTCTTCCAGTGACGACGCTCTCTGACCAATCCGTGGCCGGCAGTCACACGTCACATTTCAGTATCGGCTCAGCTCGACTGGAACCTATAAGTAAAATAACAAAATGAGTGTAGTGGAAAGGCGCCATGACTGTCAACAACGAGAGCTGTTAAATTGAGAGAGCTCCCTCTAGTGGAAGTGAGGCTGAGACTTCCTGCATGTTTCTGCAGGAGGGAGGTTGTATGTTTATAATGAGTGCCATTATCCCCACTTCCTTTTCGCTAAGTGAAAATGACATGTTTATACACCCCGACTCTGTGTTTTACATTAAACCCTAATGCACAAATGTTCTCTTCATAACTCCCTCTTTTAAACCATTAGGAAGACACACACACACACACACACACACATGCAGCCTGAAACGTGTGTGTGTGTGTGTGTGTGTGTTTTAGAGAGCGAGAGAGAGAGAGACTGCTGTGTTTATATACCTTGAATGTGTGTATGGCTGTTTCTATACATCCATGTTTCAGCTTTCAGAGAACTAATGAAGTACAGACAAGGCAGACACACACACACACACACACATGCAGCTAAATAAAAAAATATTACAAGCAGGTGTGTTTAGATAGATCCAGTTTCTCCTGCTGCCTTTGCACAAACTCCAACATTCTGTGTGCGTGTGTGTGTGTGTGTGTCGCCTCAGCCCCTCCTCCAGCTCTGTCTGTGAGTGGGTTTTCTGTTTATTTCACTTTTTAAAACAGCAGTCTGTCTGGTTTTCAAAAAAAAATTGCACACACAAGAAAATACAGACACGAGTCCAAATGCAGCAGCACACACTTTTATTAATGCACCTACTATACGTGTGTTTTGTAAAACCACTCGGAACAAAGTCTTGTGAATGTATGGCGTAGGATACATTTTGAATGCAGACTGTATGTAAACACGACGTTAACCTGATTACGTTTACACGTGGTTTCAATCTGTGTCCCTTCATACAACAAGATTTGCAGCGTCATTGTCTTTCTCTTTGATTCGCTTCCCACTTCCTCTATCCACAGCCGTCACGATTAATGCCAGGATAGAACAACATGTGTTTACTAATACCTGCTAGTTACTGCTACCCTGCTGGTTTGGAACAATCGTTATTCCTGCCCCACCAAGCCGTTTTCGTGAGAACAAGCTAATTACATTTACTCTCATGTTCGGTGTAGTCACAATGGGCTCTTGGCCGCTTCCAGAGCCAAGTGGATCACAGTCTTTTGGGAATGTATGTTGTTCGTTCATGTGCTCCACATCTACCTGATTGCAAACCCCCCCCCCCCCAAAAAAATGTGTGAATGGCAGATTTACAGTCTTACACAATGAATAAATATCTAATCCAACCTTTATTTGTAAAGCTCTTTTTAAACAGCCACATTGGACCAAAGTGCTGTACAGAAAGATAAATGACTCATAATGAAAAGACATAACATCTACACAAAGACAGGCACACAGAAAGAAAATAAGATCTAGTGAGTCCTCCTCTTATTGATTTGGTTGCAATATGCCGCTTTAACACTAGATGTCACTAAACCCAACACACTGGTCCTTTAGTCACACATGTAACGCCCGCAACATGTGGTATGTTGAATTATTCTACCAATTATTGCATCTCCACTGATGTTTATCGTGGCGTATGCTGTATCTTGCACTAGGATGATTATTATTTGTGTTTTGAACGTTGAACGTTGGTGTGTGGGCAGGATAAAGGGTGCAATCATGAGATGATCTCTTCAGAGTGAAAATGCTGCGACCTTAAGTTGCTTTTAACCCGCGGGAAAACAATATTTTACAGCAGCCTTTATTAAAAAGCTGTAAATTGCCCGTTCCGTATTTTGTGTCCGTCTGTGCGCGTGGACATGTGTTTGTGTGCGTGTTACTGTTTAAATGCACATACATGTGCTTGTGTGGCTGCATGTGTGTCTAATTTGCTCTTTTCTAAACTAAAGGAAGGCGAAAAAAAAGAGAAATTCCTGACCCGAGCATAGTTGTTAAAATGGGACAAAGAGTTTCCAGGGAATTTGCCATTTACAGTCAGGCACTATGAGCAGCTTCCCTACGGGGACCTGAAACATTGAGTCCCATGAGACGTACATGCTCTGTTCTTCATAGAAGATTTATGACTGTTTATGTTTGGCTTGGTATTTAAACAAAACAAATGATAAATACTGGAGATGTGCAATAAAAGTAGGCTAGACTAACAACAGGACATTTAAAAAAAAAAATGAGCTGAAGAGACTTTATAGTGGATATTAAACCTGAGAGCTACTTATGGAGTCCATAAAAATGAAAGGTATAAACATGCCTTTAATTTGCTCTCTATTTGTATTTGTGTGCATCGGCGCACTGTCATATTTCACAGCAACATAACTAGAAATCGGTGTCATGAAAACCTATATTCAAATGCATCTGGTCAGACTGGAACTCGACGTGACGATGAAGATGAAGGGCCTCAGAAGACGCGGCGGCTGTGTTCTTAATGTCTGTTTCTATTTGGGAGTTTTTGCTGTCACCACAGCGGACGTTCCAAATTGTGAAATTGCAAACTTCAAGCCACTGCATGTCTACACTGATTATTGACTTTTTTTATACACCACGCCGTTGGTGATGTCGCCCGGGGTCGTCGGGTGTTCAGCTCCTTCAACCGCCCACTTGTGGCTACGTAGCTGGAATAGTCCAGGGTTCACCTTTTTTTGAGCCTCAACATTTTGAAATAAAACATGTTCAGGCCAAACATTGACATCCGAGCCAGTGAAGCAAAGCTCTACTCACGCTTCTGTCACATAAGATAAGATTTTATCCATTTGAAAATTAAGATATGTGACAGTCAGTTATAATATTGTGGTAGTTTTTTTTTTTATTGTTTGGGATCTGATTAGTGTAGAGAAAACACTGTGGGTCAGAGGACTCAACCTATAGGAGGCAGTCTCTAAAGCCCCGCCCCACACTAGTGGACGATTGGTCAGATTTTGGTCCCAAACTGACTCTTCTGACAATCGTGGGTATCTTCTGATTTTAGGCTGATTTGAACAGATTATCTGGCCAAACTATCCCGTCGTGTGAGGGATTAACAGACTCGATTTTTAACGTCATCGAACTCATCAGAGTTGTCCCCATTTCAAATCGTAAGTGTTAAACGATAAATGATTGATTTTTACAAGTGATTGGGGGCATGAGTCAAACCCGCAATGACCAATGGGAGTGAGTTTTTGTTGAGAACCGTAACTTGTACAAGCCAAGTTGATTCCGTCTTGTCGGCCACGACTTCATCCGCAGTTTGTTTGCGTTTCTCAGCACAAAACATCGCACACGGTCCACGTCCGTGTCTGTTTTATATTCTGACGTCACGTTAAATCATGTGAGATCCAAAAATCCCTGGAATCTCCTCCCTGAAATTGTTTGATTAAACACCAAGTGTGTGGTCCTGCGTCTGGACTGGATCGTCTGCTCTGTGCTTTCTCAGGATTAAAACACTGAAAATCAGTTACAAAGTGCATTGTGTCTGTGGTCTCCCGCTTGAACATCCACTAGTGTGGATTGGGATTACCCCTTCCTGAGGACAGATTGCTTTTATCTACACTCAGGAAGGTGAGCACATGTGTCTTCAAACTTCCTCTGAACGTATTTATTGTGACAAGGTCTGAGAACCACTTCAGGATGGACTGGAAATGTTGAAATGTGATCAGGTCTCTCAGGACGTACGTGGCAACCGTGTTCCTAGTGTCTCTTTCTGTCCGTGATTTTTTTTGTTGTTTCCTAATTCAACATTCTAATCTTGAGATTGCCAACATTGTGTCCATCCACACATACAGTAGACGGGTATCTTTAAAAAACAGAGCTTTTCCACCAGCATTCTGAAAACACATCCTGTCCACACACACAAACACACACACACACACACACAAAAAAAAAATCTCTGTTAATTCAAAAGCACGCCAAGTCAACGTGTGGTGATGTAATTGTAATTGTAAAGCCTTGTTAGCCAGTCATACGTCTCCGCTCGCTCCAACAGGAAACAAAAATGACGCACTGCAGAAAAGGAAAGTTGTTTGGACACAGTTGAGACAAGCTTTCCCATGTTGTGCTCAACGCTGGCGAATCATGGTTCGGTGTGGACGACAGGCGCGTGAACTGGACCCGTGTGGACGTCGTATTCGGAGCAAAGATCACAGTGTTGGAGTGGTTCGTGCTGGAACTTCACGGCGTGAAGATTCCCCATTCAAATCTCAGTTGAATCAAACACTTTGTGTGTAGTGCCTGTGTGGGTTTTCTGTGGTTCCTTTGCAGTTCACCCATTGTTGGCCACCTTCCTACTCGGAGGTAGAGAATTAGATCATTGGTTTTTACTGCCATAACATTGTGGGGATTATAATCTCCAGCAGCACCAGTTTTGGATCTTTTTCCATGTAGTCATTAGTCAGCGTTCTCCCTGCGAGAACAAACACCAGGTCTGATGAATTTCAAACTTTAGAAAATTTGGCAGCATGATTTACGAGCTGATTGTTGTGAGTAATAAAGACTGCAGCTGAGGAAATACACTTTTTATCTACTGTATGTTAACATATTGTATATATATATATCTGACAAGGCCAGAGGGTGTGTATAATATATTATTGTAGCAGTGTATTAATTCTTCACTGGGATCAGAGACTTCATTGCGGCTTGTGTTCTTTCTTAGTCTTGTGGTCCATGTGGTCCACACTGACCGTGACCAAGTCATGGAACCAGGTCAAGTCTGAGTCCAGGTCACTCTATGTCAATATCAGATTATTTCTTTCACCCTGAGATCAGAATTGGCATCAGCCCCAAATTTTAAATATTGTTTGGTTTTCATTTTACAGCTCCAAATAATCTTTTAATTGCAAAAATAATAGCACTGGAAAATGATGCAGATAATTGAGGAATTTAAAATCAATGAAGACAGTAATGATTCATTCAATCAGATATGATTTCAGTTGGTCTTGATGTAAATCAATGCAAGATAAAGACCTTTAAATAAGTTTTAAGACCAGTGTTGAGACCGCTGATCCACCGATGGGCAGACCATGGCCTAGAGGAAAGGGAACTTGGAGGGTTGCCTGTTCAAATCCCAATAGTTCAAGTGCTGAGAGTCCACCCTGCATGAGCAAGTTGCTGAATCCCAAATGACTGCATTAATTTGGACACTCTAAATTGACCCCATAGGGAGGAGACGTCCAGTGTAATCTTGGTGCCAAGCCCAGGCTGGGATGAATGAAAGGGTTGCATCAGGAAGTGAGTACAGCAGAAAAAATCTCTGCCAAATCGGCTGTGGCGACCCCTTGAGAGGGAGAATCCAACAGAAAAGGAGTGGAGAGGTTTGCACCAAGAGTTGACGCAACTGCACAGCCACAAATGTGCAGGCCAAGCAAAACCACGTATTTTGTCAAGAGCAGCATAAAACTGCCTGTAAGAGAAGGACGATGGTGCAACAGTGTGTTTTGCTCCAAGCAAATGTGATATTAATCACTGCTCGCTCAGACTCGCACTGTTTCCCTCCAACAACATCTTTGTTTCAACAACTTTTAACAGCTTTAACATCGACTTTTGAGCGTGTGCGGCGTGAAGGACGGCGGCTGAAGTTTCCTTCACATTTAGCACCAACAGTGACCTTTCACTGGCTTTTCTTGGTTTGATCAATGACATGTATTCTAGTTCAAGAGGAGGAAGAGTCTTTGAATGAGGGAGGACAAGTGATGCATGGTATTCAGACACGTCCTCCAACACGTTCCTGATGATTCAGCCACAGAACAGGAGGTTAGAGGATCTGAGCTGCTGCTTCTTCTTCTTCTTCTTCTTTTTCCTTTTTCCTTTTCTTCCCACCAAAAAACTGTCCGCAATGAAGGAACCTCTTGGATGGAGGGACAACACTTTTGTCAAATCTGCGAGTCCATTTGCTTCTAAGTCACAGACATTTGGCTTGGCTGACACTCGAGTGACTGCGGTGTAGAGGGCAGCTCGCGCTGCGTTTCTCTGTTTGACCTTGACTCAAACCTGAGGCTCATACATTTCTTTTTTTTGTTTGAGCCTGACTAATATTTTGTTAAAGGTTTGCACCATATTTTCAACGAAGCACATTTAAAAGAAAACACCATTCACAGTAATTTAACCCAAGGTTTCACTTATAGAATTTGAAATTCTTGAATCATTTTTGTATTGAGAAAACAAAAGTACATGTGTTGTTGTGCATGTATTACAGTTGCAGCAGCCTCATTGCTGGTACCTTTACAATGAATCATATGTACAGTGTATGATTTTTTTTTTTTTTTTAAGGTGTGTGAATTCGGAGATTAAATAAATCAAACCCTGACCTTCCACTCCAGCTCTACCACTTATCCACATGTCCGCCTGCCAGAAATGCTTCAGCGGTGCACAGCACAAGTGTGCATTTCAGCCACAGCATTAGTAATAATAACATAACCTGAGCAGCATTATTGCTTTTTCTTTTTCTTTTTCTTTTTCTTTTTTTTTGCACAAATACTGTGGAATTCATCCAGCCATTAAAGTGTGATGGAGTAAATGTGATGTTCATAAATAAGCCTTTTTTATCCTGGCTAAGTCTGCATGTGAGTGTGTGAGTGCGTGTGAATGACGGAGAAAGAGCGAGTTATTGTAGGTAATAAGGTTACTTTTCAATTGCTACCAGGTGTGTGAGTGAGAAAGAGACGACGTGGGAGAATATCAGACTCTCAGCGCACTTTCTGCTCATTTGTTCCAATCCGCTCTGTTTTCCTTCTCTCCCCATTTATTTGTCCAGCCTCTCTGTCTTTCTTTTTTACAGCCTCACTCTTTCCATTCCCTTCATTCAGCCTCATACTTGCCTAATGAACATGGCGCTGATGGGTCAGTGATTAGGCCCTTCATCATAACAATGAGATTGAGTATAAAGAGGAGAACAAGATGGACTCCACACTCGGCAGATATCAAATGACCACATATTGTGTATATTTGTGAATTCCAAATTCTCCTCTACTCTCTATCAGTCTCTATCAGTCTCTCGCTCCAGAGAAAACAAAGTCCAGGACGTGGTTTTGAAACATGCTCACTTAATTCAGCTCCAAATCCCTAATGAGTGGAACAGGAATCAGTTTATTCCTCCGGTCAAATGAAGAGAGGAGGAAGAGGAGGTGACCGCTTAACTGAAGTGTCGTGACGTAACAGCAAGACTCTGACTTTATGAGCAGTTATGAACTTTATCTAAAGCCTCTTTCACACTAGAATTAGAATTAGCAGTATTATGTGGGATTTGTGAAGCCACTAAAAAAAATAACGGCGGAAAATGTAGTTGAATTTTTTATACCATTGGTTTTAATCAGTTAAAAAAAAAGAATTCAAACTCACCTGCCTCGAAGAGAGTGAAGGTATATAAATAATCAAATTCATATATTTATATAAATAATTGCACTTTCATTGTCTACTGCTTTATCTTCCATGCGGGGGTCACAGGGAGGGGTCACAGGGAGGGGTCACAGGGAGGGGTCACAGGGGTTTGCTCTGCGCAGGGGTCGCAGGACAAAAAATGGGGTCACACCCTGGACGGTCTGTAGGGAAAAAACCATTCACTCACACATTCATTCACAACCCAGTTCTTTATCGAACAGGGTTGTGAACCCTGGTCATTTTGCTGCGAGGCAACAGTGGTAGCCCCTACACCACCGTGTGACTTGACCTCATTCAATTCTAGTTAATTTTCATATGTATTTATTTATTTATTTAATTTTTATTTATATTTTTTTCCCACAATGGGCTTTGAAAAATAGGCTTTTAAAAATAAATGTCTATTTTTTTTTTTTTTTTTTTTTTTTACTCCAGTATTTCACGTATAAGACAAGGATGGGGGTCCTCTCCTTTTTCTTTTCATTCTGTTTCTTATTTACAGAACTGTAAACATTATGTTACTGTTACTGTATTATACTGCAGTATCAGTTCATATTGACTTTGAAAAATGGTTCAATAAACAATCTAAAAAATGAATAATATAAAACAAATTCAAGTACATTTTAAAACCTATAACAATAATATTTATTACATTTGCATCATAACATAATAATAGTACAATTAAAATTAACAATTATGAAGAAAGAAAGAAAGAAAGAAAGAAAGAAAGAAAGAAAGAAAGAAAGAAAGAAAGAAAGAAAGAAAGGGAAAAGGTGTTTTCAGTGAGTAGGTTGGTGGGCTTGGATGGTCTCTGGGCTATTTTAGGGTCACATGGGTCAAAGCCTGTGACCTGTTACTGAGTGAACAGGTTACAATGTGTTTCTCCTGCAGAGTGAGCACAGGCAACAGAATAACAGTGGAACATGACAGAAGCTGTAGAAGAACCAGAGGGTGAACGCTCCGCTGTGGAGACACTGTGGCATGAAATAGCATTTGTCAGAGAGACACTGACCGACCGTGTGTGGGGTCACACTAACAATGGCCTGATTAGACTGAACAAAAAGACACAGTGTGGGGAGGAGGTCAGAGACTGCTGACTGTTTCCTGCTTGAAATGGTGGACGCTGGTTCTTTTAACCATGACTGGCCCCACAGCTTATACTGTACCTGTCCATTACTGTAACCATGGCAATGAAGGTCGTCCAGGTTTAAAAACCAGTATTTCACTCCAAACCACATAAACTGTAGCTCCCTTCACTACAACGCAGACGCGGGTTATTGCTTTATGTAAACAGGGAGCGTTTGATACTTGGAGATGTTTCGTCATCTCGGCATCTTTGACGTGAACGTCTTAGCACCGTCACCGTGGTAACAGCAAACATCGCACACTACACAGCAGTACAAAACATCACAAAAAGACACGTGGCAGGAAAGTCAAGGTGAACACAGTTGGTTTTCAGCATCAGCATGAGATGACGGTGTAGTTTTTAAACAAACATAAATACATGTTGTCTTAAGAAACCTTAAAAATCTCTTGAAAGTCCTTAAGTTCTCCTGAAGCCCACTGTGATGTGGCCTTTAAGTCCTTTAACCAACTTAAAAACAACACCCTAAAAACCCAAAACACAGTAATGATAATATGAAAAAAAATTATATCATTATTCAAACATGTGCAAAAATTGTCACTTCATAATGACTATTAAAACTGTATTAAATACTGTATATATTTTAATTTATTTAAAAGTCAAGTTTACTTCTGTAGCAGCTCCAAAGAGCTGTGCAGACAATCAAAATTCATACATAAATATAATGAGCAAATAAATTAAAATAAATATGACAACTGAAACTGACGGTACATAGTTTATATATCAATAGATGGTTTATCTTACAAACTAATAATTATAAAGAGGAATTAAAAAAAAATACAATATTAATAAGAAGAAATAAAAAAAGGCGAGGAGAAATACTGTATATATAAAAACACAAAATTATGAAAAAAAGAAAAACTAAATATTAATGGACAGGTTAAAAAGGAAGAACATTTTGTAAATAATAATAATCAACCGTTGTTGCACATGTGATAACTTGAAATGGATGAGTGGATTTTTCTATTTGTGCTTTATTTTATTCAGATTGTGCAGGTCAGACTTTTCATACATTTGTACCTGTCTGTAAAACTGGTATAATAATAAATGTCTTGGGATTGTGAAACTATGGCTGATACAGCTGAGAGTTACCAAATTAAAGGTCAAATTTCTGTGAAATAGTTCTCATAAAATAGTACTGGCAAGCTCTACAAAAATTATCTAATTAAAAAATGTAAATTTTGTCTTAGTTAGTTTTTGTTGGAGTCCATGCAGTGAAAATCCCTCTGCCATGGAACAGAGTCCGTGTCCATAGGTGGTCCGGCAGTGTCGGGCCTCCCTGTGGACTCTGTGCGTTGCCGACCGAGTTTCCCATGACCGTTGAATATGTTAGGGCTTAGAGAACATGACGATGTCCTACGACGGCTGGAGCACAAAGCAACATGACAAAGGGCAGAGAGGAGACGGTGTAAGGACAGACGGCCATTTTTCAGATGGACGACCTTGAAAAATGCTTTTCTGTTTGCCCTCCATCCTGGGTTCTTTTCTTAATTTCATAAAAATTATATTTTTAATTTTTTTTTTTTTAAAGGCACCTTACTGGCTGAAGGCCTGTAACATTTGGTTCAAACATGGGGAACCATTTTATATTTCAGCTTTATTGTACTTCATATGCTTTCTCACTTCTCCATTCATAGTTTATTTATAATTGTGTCCATGTTAATGCATATGCCATAAAGTTTGCCAAAGGTTCAGATTTACTGTGATATTTCAAATGTTGGACTTCTCTTCCTTTCACATGGTAAAACAAATAGTTACGTTTGTGACCTTAAGTACAAAAAATGCACACATTCAAACCTATTTAGTACTAATTTATTCATCTGCCCAGTCAGTAGAACATAAAATAATGCATTCCATGTTGACACATTCATTTTCAAATCCTGGTTATATCAAAAATATTGAAAGAAAATGCAGAATTTCTGAAAAATAACTATAACTAATAATCTAAATTCTTCACTTTTAAAAGTTGACACTACTCAAAAAACATTAACAATACAAAATGGTTGACTATCAGCAATATTTTTAACCAATATGTTTCACGTTGAAACATATTGAGTTGAGTTTTTTTTTTTTTTTTTTTTTTTTTTTTTTTTTTTTTTTTTTTTTTTTTTTTTTTTTAAATTTTCCGTTTTTTTACATAAAGACAGTGTTAAATAGCAATTTTATACAGGGGAGATTTTTCTCACTTTAGTTCACTTTATTCTCACTCTTTCATTTTCTACCGCTGTATCCACTGAGGGTTGCGGGGGGGCGTTGGTGCCTAACTCCAGCTGACATAGGGCGAGAGGCAGGGTCACACCCTGGACAGGTCGCCACTCCATGTATTTCACTTTATTGTCCCAATAAAAGGGTACACAGAGTAAAATAGCACAAGACACACAAACAGAACAATTAGTACTCTGTCTCACCAGTCTACATTTCTGACAGATAGTTTCCAGGATTGTTTGAGTGAAATAATGCAGTATTGTATATACTGAGCAAACGTGTTGCACTAAAAATAAAGGTTAGTTAAAGAAAGTTAGTTTTTAAAAAAACAAAAAAAAAAACGGTTGCCTGAATTTTAAGAAAGTGATGTGACCACAGTATCAGAGTCGTCAGTGATCCCACACACACAAAACGTTTTAATCTGTATTAGCTTTGGCTGTCATTTCATGCCAGCAAGAGGGGGAATATGGAAATTTCCCTGAAGTGTCCAGATCCTGAGCGCCCAAGAAAAAAGGAAACTTCTTGTGTCAACATTTTCTAAAGCGACATAGTTTTCAGGTATTTGGGGCAAAATTCTCTGCAGGAGGACATGAGGTTGGCGGTGATGCAGCAGAGCACAGTTTGAGACTAAACGTCAGAGTGATTTTTTTTTTTTTTTTTTTTATGGAGAGGATGTTGAATCTATGAAGAAGTTCAAGTTTTTATGCATGTCTTATAATTAATGGTAGCAATTTTACTTTGTCTGTTTTTTCCACTTTTTCCACAATCTTTCCATGTAAATGGAGTTTTAGTTTCTTATTTATGACTTAATTCCTATGTTGTGCATGTGATTTAATCTCTAAGCAGCTCTACATAAAAATGACTCACTCTGATCATGAGAAAGCTCCATCAAATGCCACAGAACTGTCTTTGACTTTAGTATTTTTAGTATATTAAAACATTTTATTAAGTTAACATTTTTATCTAGTATTTGGTTTAATCAATTTTACAACTTTTCTGAAGCATAAATATTGACTTTTCCCCCTCCTTACTTCCTGAGGAGGATTAAATTGCTGATTGCCAATTTCATTTTGTGCCTTTGGTGTTTGAAGTCTTTTCTCACCACCTTTATTTCAAAATGAAGTCAAATCAAAGTTTATTTATGAAGTGCCAAATCACAACATGGACCTAATTTCTTTGAGGCAGTCATGAAGTTTATCAACCTGATTTGTTTCATCCAGCCTCAGTGATGAATATATTTGTGTGTCATCTGCATAGTAGTGGAAGTTGTGCTCTGTAATAATGGTGCCCACGGAAACATGTTTATTGTAAAGAGTATCGGCCCAAGCACTGAGCCCTGAGGGACTCCGTATCTAACGTTTGTGTGGACTGACAAAATGAATGGGTAATAATATATTCTGTGAATCCGACAGATGGAAAACATTCAGACATACAGTATATTCAGATATAGACCCCTATACACACCCCTTGCAGTTAGACCTTTTCAACAGTAAGTTGTACATTACTTTGTTTCAAAGTTAAAAGAGTCTTTTTAATGAGGTTGAAATACAAAGGGAGGGTTGAAAGGACACTTCAGACAGGACAGTCTGCTCGTTTTCTGCTGTACTAACGAAGGGATATGCTTTTGGTCTGAGCTTTGACTTCATTGTTTGTCCAATTATCATGGAAAACTGTGCATCAACTCTTCCGTCGTCTCCTTGATTCTTTTGTTTGAAGACATGAGATAATAGTTCACATTTTCATTTATTTCACACACATAAATACATGAAGAAAAATGTGGTAGAAACCTGTATATGAATCCACATCCCAAAAAAATGTACATTATGGGTTTAAAAAAAGAAAAGAGTTGGAGGAAAATGATAGAACTACAAAAAAGCAGGATTAAGTTCTGTAATTAAAATAAAATATGAGCCATTGTTTCCTGAGGTAGTGATCAATATGGTCCAGAATCAAATGTTTTTAGACACCAAAGCATTTCTTAGTTTCTCTTTGTACACGGGTAATTTTACCAACAAATCTATTAAATGCACTATTTGATTCCTCAAGATCAATACATGTGTTTGCTTACTCTGACTGTGACCTGAACCAGAACAGACCACCCTGAAGGAGACTTTAGTCCACTACTTCATGGTCATCTCTTACTCCAAAAGCACAATATGTAATGTATATTTTTTTCCCGCATGGAGTTGGTTTTTCCATATTTATGAATTCAGTTGTGAACTGACAGCTAAAGGTTTTCTCAACCCACTTTTAGGGATGAGAGTGAGGCTTTTTCCAGATAAGATATAGTAGATTAAATGTCTTGTTTTAAAAGTGGGTCTCGTCTTTCAGTTCCAAACAAACTCCCATTTTGAAGCCTTGAAATTTGTGATTTCACTGGCGCTAGGTCGGTTTTGAAACAGAAGGTTCATCTGCAACCAGACTCCGACCTGAAAATACCAGCTGTCAGTCATGCCGGAATGAAGTGAGAGTAACAACCAAACCTGCTGGTTCACCTGTTAGCTTCGCTGTTAGCTCCACATGAGTAGCACCATATTTTAAAAATATGGACAAAAACTTTTGGTTGCAAAACAAGCTCTCATTTTGAAGGCTCCAGTCACACTGTTGTCCACTCATATGTGCCACACTTGATCGTCTATTTCACTCTAATTGGAACAGAATTTACAAAATGATCCATTGAGGAAAAGCTAAAACTAATGATTGAGACGATTAACTTCACAGGAAAATGTTAATACTACATACTAAACCAATGGGCCTCCCCCCTGGCGGTAATTCACTAAATTGTTACTTCCTGGTTGGATTTACTCTGCAAACTGGGCGACTATATCCACTTGATTTTTAATCAACACAAACAAACTGCCTGTCACTGTGGTCCAGGTCGTTGTTGAAGGTCATGGTTTTATAAATCCTGTCCTTTTCTGATTCTTTAATTTCTTCCTTTCCTCCAGGTGTTGAAGTTTGAAGAGAAAAACAGCTTTTCCTCTACATGTAAGACAATAGCAACCCCAGATACCACCACAACACCAATCGACTTCTCAGCATCAAAACACATCACACTGGTAAGCTTTGCTTTTTAATTTTAATGTCAAACTTTCCTTAGTGAAATCCTGAAACAAAAACGAATTGTTGAGGGTGTTAAAGGTGCCTTTTATGGCGTGTGGTCAGCCCGTGGCCAAGCGGAAAGGGAACTTGGCTTCCAACCGAAAGGTTTTCCGGTTCAAATCCCAAAAGGTCAAGGGCTGGGCTACTTTTAAGCAAGGTACCCAATCCTCCATTGCTCCCTAAGTGCAGAGATGAATTTCCTCTACAGGGATGAATAAAGTACAAAAAATTACATTGAAAAAGTATCACTATGAATGTCTTCAGACCCATAATAAGGGACAACACTCAGCATTAGTAGAACTTACCTCCCGCAAAACACAGAGTGAAAACTGGTAAGCCAAAAGCTCATGAGACACATTTTAGATCATTCTAACGTCATAAAGTCACCTGCATATTTTGGCTTTTGTACCTTTTCTTCTTTATGGACTCACTCTTCTCTACCTTGAAGGTACAACCATCATTTTTCTGTATTTATTGAGTTTAATAATATTTTTTTGGGGGGGAGGGGACTATGATTATGAATTCTTTATTAAACTACGAGTAAATGAATATCTGCAGTCGCTGTCGTACGATTGGTGACCGGCAAAGACTTGTCAGGAGTTCATTGGCTGCTGCAAAGGCCATGCTTAATTGGCTTTACAACAGGAAATGATGTCACCATTTGGTATTCATGAACATTCATTGGCTGTTGGATGTTGCCATGGTGGAAGAAAAAAAAAAAGCAGCCGTCTTGCTCTGGATGGAAACGTTGTAAAATGGGGTGTTTGATTCATTCACCAGCTTCACCAGCTCCACTTCCATGGAAACCACACTTTTGTTGCAAGGAACCAATAAAAACGCTGCCTGTGGATGTGAGGACAGCCAGTCAGGTTGCAGGATCTCACGCACAGTGACATGTTACCGTGTCAAATCCATAACCAGATTATAGTCTTTGGTGTTTTTGACCGGAGTGACAGTGACATTAAAGAGGCAGCAGCTGAATTCAGGACATTCAGGACATTCAGGACACAGAGACATTTAAAGTTTTGTAGAAAGAACAAAGAGGCCAATCTTTCAAAAAAGGAACATTTACAAAACTGATTTTATCACAGCATTTACTATAATGCAAGGATGTTGATTTGATTTGATTTTTAATTAGTAAAAAAGGAATTTTCTTTATATATTTGCACAGAACATGGCACAACAAACCAAAAAAGTAATTAGGTTATTAAATTGTAGCCTTTGCGACTTTGCTAATTTTGTCATTTAAAAGTTAATTAACTCACTTCACTAACGCAATAATATGTTGTATATTAAATTTAGGGCTGTCAAAGTGGACATGATAATTACAAGATCACTAATAAATATGTGTTTAATTTATGATCATCACAAGTTATGATGGACAAACACAGATGATTAATCACAATGAAATATTTCATTATATTATATTATATTATATTAACTAAATATCCAGGTCATTTCTGACATTTATGCTAGCATTGAGCTCAAATTATTATTATTATTTTTGTTGTTGTTATTCTACTGTAAAAATGTAAAAAAAAAAGTCAAATTAAAAGTTGAAAATATAAAAGTCAGATGAGAGATAAAAGCCCTTTTCATGACCTTTTTCATGTTTTGTTTAGTTTTTTGTTAAAGCATCATCACAAAAATGTGCTCACTGCTGTAGATACTAAAATAAGTACAGTGGCATTTAAGGAGCGAGTGTTAAACTTCAGACTGCTGAGTGGACACCATTTTCACTCTTCAAATGACAAACACCATTATTTTGGTTTTTAAATTGTGGAGCTCGTGGCTAAATTAATGTTGTTCTCATGAGTAAATTGTGTTTGATGCAGGTTTAGATGCATTTTTTTTTTCCATAAATAAAAAGTATAGATCAGTAGCCTCTTTATTCTCACTCACGGAGAAATCCATCATTTACTGCACATATTTCATCACATGTGCATATAGATGCTCCTGTATGGTGTTCATGAAAAGTTGTTAAGGGTGAAACCAATGGAAATAGAATAAAACTAAATCTTCAAAACAGTATGGAACATAAGGAATATAAAAAATAATTATTATCTTTACTTGCAGGTGTATGTATATGTGTAAAATGTACTTAAATGTATAATACACCATTTACAAAGTCATTGATTCATGGTAAAATTGCAATACATTTATTTTAAAAAGGTCACAAATGTATTTGTATAGAAAGTAAACATAGATACTAAAAACTAAGGATTTTACAAGTTAAACTATAAACGGAATCAGCAGAGGACTGCATTTTTTAATTAGATGGTTTTTTAAAAAAATAAATGTTTTCTTCTCCTGGTAACTTTTTGTCTTTTCTGAAACTTTATTCGCCAAAATACAAAATGGAAAAGATAAAAAAAAAAAAAGGAAACACAAAAGGAGCAACATACATGTATTATTATTATTTATTGGCCCCTTGTTTATAATTAATAAATTATTCATCCTTAATTAATGCCTTAATCTTTGACTTGTAAATAATTTATACTTTTATTGCACCTTAAATATCACTTTGTGATTCTGTTAATTTAGTCATTTGTGAATATTTATCGTTTTCTTCTTTATTTGTCAGTGCTTTGCAGTTTTTCGCTCTTCCATGAACAACAGCAGAGATCATTTTGTCTCTTCTATAGTTAAATTAACACAATATTTTTCACAGTTATGTCACAGCAGATGTAGATATGTATTTTCCTTCACTGAGTGAAGAATTATAAAACAATAAAAAAAATATATATATAAATGTCGAGCACAGAAGAAAGAGAAGGTAGCAGCTATTTCAGGCTCTTATTTTAGGCATAAGTTTACTGATATGGATAACACATTGGCCAATACTGATATCGTGCACAGACACTTTGGCTCCTCACACGTTTTTTGGGAGGTGGGTTAGGTTCAGGGGTAGTATCAGATATAGGTTAAGGGTTACACATTTAGTTATGGGGGTTAATGTTGGGATAAAGAGATACAGAAAGCTGCCGTGAACGAATGAATGTGTTTGTGTGTGTGTTGTAAAGCACAGGAAGTGAGGGCATTTTTGTAAAAGTGAGGGCAATTTGTCTGCTCCTCATGGTCAGTCACAACTTAAAAAATGTATGTTTATGGGTTAACACTTGGTTTTAGGGTTATAATTAGGTTTAGTTTAAGGGTAAGGCCTAGTTAGGATAAGGGAGTGTCCTCACTAAGGATGCTTTCCAAGGAAGTGTGTGTTTGTGTGACTTGGTTTTCACTTTTCTTTCTTTATCCTGGGAAAATACAGTACAATAGAAGAACACTTGTGTTGGGGGGTGGTTGTCTTTGTATGCGTGTGTTTGTGTGTATCTGAGCCCCTCTGGTGCTTATTTGCCGTCTCTGTGACGGAGCGTACAGCTGCATCTCAAGACAAACTAGGCCATCATCAGCAGCAGCAGCAGCATAAGAAGAAGAAGCAGCAGCAGCAGTAGCAGTAGAAGCAGATTTTGGCACCTGCTATCCAAACCTCTGAAGACTCACTTACATCTCAGGTGTGAACAAGCCTTCCACTCTAACCCATGTGGGGCTTATCGCGCTCCTCTTGTTTTATCCTATTTTTGCCACATGTGCAGTGTCTTTGACAATTATCTCACTTGATAACAGTGAAATTGACAGAGAAAAACAAGCCGCGGATGGTCCAGTGTGAAAAGCTGAGGCCACATTTAAAAAAATAATAATAATAATTCAGTTCAACTCAGTTCAGTTAAAGAAAATAAACTGTATTTGTCCCCCAGTGGGCAATTAAATGGCCCATAGAGTTGAGAAGAAGCAATCAAAACACCACCACAATGTAAACAAGCAGTTATAGATACTGTAAAGCAAATGCAGAGTTTCTCCTCTTCACATTCACACTGTTACAAAAACTGTAATCAACTGTAATCTAAGAATTATAGAGTAAAGACTCAAAAATCTTTTAGTTGTGTCTACAAATATGGCTTGTTGATTGTTTGGAGGCACACTGTAATTTGTATAAAACACTGTAATGATATAAAAACAGTTTACCGTTCACTCATGAGTCCCTGCACCTGAGACCTGAGGCGTCTTTGTCCTGAAACTGCGTCCCCCCTCGATGTAAAATCACACAGAAAAGCTCAGACACTTTATTTTAAAACTGCTTAAAGTTGAGGAAATGAAGCAGAGAAGAGGAAAAGACTCCTGCTGTGAGGCTGCAGTACCACTGATGGACAAAGAGGGAGTAAGAGAGCACGACTGTAGCTAAAACAGCTCTGTGTTTTGTTGAACTGACGTCAAGATGGTGAAAATGGAGCTTCTATACTTTTGTTCAACAGGAGGTTTGATACTGGAACATTTACGTTAAAATTCGGCAACGTTCACGGACTTAAGTCCCCGCTAAAGTGAGCAGGTCACTTTTTAACTGTTCAAATTTAGTCAGGTGGTTCGTAACAGATTTTTCTTCAAGGTCACACTAGCAGTGTAGCACCATCGTAGCACAACAGTGTAGTTCCAGTTGACACTTCTGACTAGGAACTTGGAAACTCTTTATAATAATCGTAATGTTATTCTTCCAGCTATTTGTGCCGGAATACATCTTAGAAAAACCCTAATTTGTGGGAAAAAAATAACAGCCGTTATCTTGTGCTGGCATTTTTCTCCGTAGTTTCCTGATGAGATTGGGAAAGGGAGAAATTAATTGAATTGAAAAAGTTTATTGTCCGATTGTTCACAGTAAAATGTAATTTTTTTTTGTTTTTCTTTTTTAACAAACATGGCTCCTTTCTTTGCCCACATTAAAAACAGTGCATTTAATTGTTCTGACACTTTTACGCAACTAAACCAGAGAGACAAATGCACAAAATATTGGTTGAGTGAACAGCAGATGAAATTAAATCAATAGAATTAGCTCTCTTTTTTTAAGTAAACGGAGGTGACCTGATGTGACGCCAGTGAATGTGAACGCACATGTTGGAGAGCAGCTTCCTGACACTGGACTAAAAGATTCATTCTTATTCCTTCATGGATCCAAGACATAATACACTGTGGGTCAGAGTCAGCAGCTACAGTTTAGCTAATCTGCAGCCCTGGCTTTAAAGGTCCAGTGTGAAAGGATTAATGAAATCTAAAGGTGAGATTATAAGTCCTCCACACACTACACTCTTTTTTTAAGCCGGTCAGGGAACTACAGTATGGTGTCGTCTACATTTTAGTGAAACACAGGCCCTGTCTGTGTCTTTGCCCATTCACTCTGTGTCCTACAGTGCATTAATTAAGGCCTATAATTAAGTACATATAAAAATAAAATGATATTCAGGATGAGTAAAGTTACTGGTCAAAAAAGACTGGATTGGAAATCAGAATGAGAACCACTTTATTCAAATACTCTCCAAAAACTCAGACATTATTGGTCAATTGATCAATAAATTGGTCAATAAATGCTTATGTTTTTGAAATGCATGCATCAGCACAAATGTGTTGTCAACAGTTTGGTTCTTTAAAAGATGTAAAAACAACTGAAACTAGAGAGAAATATCAGTATTGACAGATCACAAAAGTATGTATACCTGCATTTATTTATTTTATTTAGTTTTTCTTTTTTTTGTTGTTGTTGTTTGTTTTTTAAATCTCCATTCTTACAAGTGTACACACTCTTTCAGTACAAACTTTAATTTTCCTGTAAAGTAATGTAATGTTTTCATGTTCATTTTTCCAACTTCTGAACTGGAATTCAATCCAGACGTGACGTCACGTCCAGTTCTGACGTCCGACTTCCAAATTGAAGGCACCGTCAACAGATGCGTTTGTTACTGTGTTGGTGTTGAGCCTGAAATACTAAGATTACTGTACTAATACTGACTAATTTTCAGATACCTAGGTACCTAGTTACTTCAGATGGTCTAATGCTCTTCTAGGCTGTAGAGCAAGAGTATTATGAACTTGAGTAGGTTTTTAAGATTCAGGATTGACGGGTTCACCACACAGATCTAAATTTCAGATAAAAAGCACATTTTTTCACACAAAATTTGGAAAAGCGAGGCCCTTGCTGACATACGGAAAGGCCAACTCTAAGGTTACAAAAAAACAGCTTGTCTCTTTTTTTTTAACTTAGAACATACTTACACTTTATCAAACACAGAACTCAAACAAAATTATTATAAAAGATAACCAAGGCTAACCGGTTTTCTACTGAGGTTAGATGATGCTCTTGTCAAAGTTATGGTGAAAGCAGGTTAAATAAAAATATCACCACAAGTGACAAAGTGACATCATTATCAGTCATGGGATTTTATTGTGCTTAGCGTCTTTAGAGAAGGAAATATCAATAAAAATAAAAATACAGAACAATAAAAGTATAAATGATCAGAGCAGGACATCGCTGACATGTATGTGATGATTTATACCAAATTAAACTGCTGCAGTCCTACTTTGTGCTTTAGTTACACAGTAGTAAAAGTGTGTGTGTTGTTTATTCTTCCTCTTCTTTTTCTTCTCCCTCACATAAAAATAAGCCTGATGCAGCTTTTATATGGCGTGTTTTGCATCGCAAACCAAACTGGGACAATCCGGAGCTTTGGAGATGCAGAGGTGACATTTGGCATTCCCAGCAAATCTCCAGAGCTCCTCCTTAGAAATGTCTATTCTTATCTTTGTTTCCTTAGGTATGTTTATTCCCCTCCCTCTTTCTTTATGTTGGACTTGCTCACTTTCTTTCATGTTGACAGCCCTCGGGGACCGGTCCCACCAACTGGTCTCTTTTAAGACGGGCCTTCAATGGTGCAAAGACTCTGCCTCTGTGAGGACCATTAGGTTAAAAATGGATTTTTACACTGGATTCTTCATTGGTTGCAGCCACCAAATTTTATTCTACTCTATTCAGTTTAAAGCTGTAGTGCGTAATTAAGGGGATTTTACTTTTCAACCACTCATAACATATAAATCAACCACAGCTGACAGTCAGACGTACCTGTCAGCTGTGTACTCATACATAAATGAGTAATAAATAGGGTAGAATTAAAGACATCAATGGGAGATGAAACTCACAGAACCCTTTTAAATATAGATTGTGACTTTGTCTTTTATTGATTTATTGCTATACTGTCTACCTGTTTATCTAACACCTACAAACCTTTGTTTTACCATTATTATCATACTTTTATTGTTTGACTTCCTCTATCAGGTCAAGTTGTTATTTCTCTGGCAATAGTAAAAGCATGAGGAGAATTTTAAAAAGTAATAGAATAAATAAATAAATGAACTCAAAAGATAAAAAGGAAGGAGGAGCTTCTCAGAAACACCTGCTGTTGTACGACATACGGAACTTTTCCGTGACTTAAACAAAACACAATGTCGTAAATCAAGTGTGAGTGACAGGAAGTCAAAAAAGAATTAAAGGCCGAACATTTAGCCCGGAGTTAAGCTAACGATGGCACAAACACAAAATGGAGGCACAACCGTGATAGAGAGCAAATCTAAGATGGCTGAAAATGCCAAGAAGCACCATGGGAATACACTTACAAGTGGATTCTGCCGCTACTTACAGAAAATAACTCTTCCTGCAACTGGACAGCAGAGCAGTATGGGTGGTCTTTTGGCGATTACCCAGCATTCCTCAGGGGGGCGACAGACGCTCCTCTCTGGAGCTTTAAGACCAGTGCTAACTAAGCTCATCGCTAGCCTTGCACATTCACGTGTGTGCAGTCGGACAAAAATCTGTGTGATTGAGGACGGTCATTAGGAGCTAATTGTCCCATCTGAGACTATTATTGATTATTTATGCAAATTCTTCGTCTATTGTGTATGAGCAAGTCTGGAAAATTAATAATTGCATGGCATGATTTAAACTGCTGTTGTTGTTGTTGTTTTAAGCTGTTGACCATAAACTAGTTGTATTTTTTTAAATGAGAATGGGGGGGGGGGAAGCCAGCCTTCAGATTGCTGCATGTTTAAATTTCAAACTCTACATTGTGTTTTGGATTCCACCTGGATTAATCCCAGCTCCTGGATGAGGCTGAGGCTACAGACATTTTTGACTCTGTGTTTTTAATCTGCACGGGGAAACACTGAGACCTTTGGAGGCAGTGATGCAGTTGCCTGCCTTCACTTCCTGTTTGGTTTTTATTCGCCGTGACTCAACCACCAGCCGCTTACAGTTCCTGTGTCACTTGTTTTAACAAAAATCCTTGTTCTATCTTTCATCATCATTGTTGTTTCGTTACTTTCTCAATCTCCTGCAGAGAAGAGAATACACTTCCTGTTTACACCAGCATGGTCGCCTTGCCCCCCAGTCTAGGCGTCCATTAATGTGGACGCAGATTATGTCTGAAAGAAAGCCAAAAGGCTTGTCTGCATACAGGCAATTTTCAAATGTGAATGTAATAGTAGAATCATGACAGCACAAGATGGCAGCAAGGTCCTCACCTATAATGTTCAAAGATATGAAAACCATCCATTTTCAACCACTTTATCATCTTGAGGTCAATCCCTTAGGCAGTTCACTAGTCCATCACAGGACAAACGAACAATTAACAATTGCCCGTCACCTAATCTGCATGTTTTTGGACGTGGACTTCGGGAGAACATGCAAACTCCACACACAGAGGTGACCTTCTTGCTGTAGAGCAACAATACTAGCCACTAATCCACCATTTGGCCCCAGATGATAATTATTTTAAAGGAGTTATACATTTAAACAAAAAATGGCTTCTCACTGTGACGTTTTAGCAGTGAAACATCGCAAAATACCATCCTAATTTGACAGTGTGTGTCATTTTTTTGTGTTTGTTTCCTGTTTGACTCCAATCATTACTCGCGTTTCTGTCTCTGAAAAAGATCTGAAGGGTTTTTTTTGTGTGTTTTCATTTGGTTTTAAAAACTGAGGAAGGCTTCAACTCAATCGTCTGTCACATCACACAGAACCAATAATTGCGACTGAGCGACAGGTGGGGGTGGGGGGGGGCAGGGAAAAAAAGAA